>JAPQLA010000006.1:24172479-24187405 GCA_029822935.1 Naso vlamingii | reverse complement strand
ACACACACACACACACACACACACAGTGGTGCACAGAAGGTGAATGGCTAGCAGATAACTGATAACTAGTAATGATCCGTTCTAATAATAGTCTCATCATTAGTTGGAGCAGTAGTAGCATTCATGTGAAAGGTCAGTGTGTTTCTGTGTGCTTGTGTATGGCTGTGCGTGTGTGTGTGTGTGTGTGTGTGTGTGCACGTGTCCTGTGTTTCTTCACTGGCCGTATGTCTGCCTATAGCGACGTATGTTCAGACTGTGGAGGCTGCAGCAGCGTACGTGAGCTGAATCGATGCTGACTGACAAAACATGGCTGGTTGAATGTGTTACAGGTCACATAGTCACAGGAATACTCGCTTCTGATTGGCTGGAAGTTTAAAATTGTATACTTGATGGTAATACTGTAGCTGTACATTACATTATATTGTATTGTACATTATGCAACAATATGGTTTGACTGCATATAATATTTAATAGTCAATACCATGTTGTAATAGCTTGTGTATTAAATACACAATACAATTTAACTGCATTATATGCAATATTATTATATTTCCATGTTGTAATACTGTATATTAGGCTGGTGTGTACTCTTATGAATACAAAACTGCTAATCTGCTGTTAATCCTGTTAACTGCGATCCTCATTACTTTTATTCTCATTTCGTTTTCATCTTATTATCTTTTATTTTCTCCATTTATTGTTACATGTTTCTGTTAATCTCATCTAATGTTTGTATGAGTAGGTCTCCGTTTTTCTGATATTGTCCCCAAGCACAATAAAGCACAGAGCGACAGCAGGTGGCGACACTGAGCCAAGAAATGAAGCAAAATACCACCAAACGGAGGAAGAAGAAGAAGATTGCCGGCTAACAGACGTGGGAGCAGACAATAAATAATTTTGCTTTTAAGAATTTTTTAAAAAGTTACCAAAACCCGGCACCAAGCATGTGTTAAATGATACAGGACAAAACAAATAGATAAACACAACAAACAAAAAAACAGATCCTTGCCTTAATCAAACCAGGTAGGACATATAAAAGTGTACATGAACAAAACCCGACAAACTGCAAATGCAGAAATGCTGCAAAAAATGCGATGCTGCATCTCCTCTTCTTCATCAGAAATATTGCGTAATGATGATAAACCACCTTTATAGTAACTGTACAACTGCTGGCTAACAGCAGTGAGACTGATGAGACACGAGCTATGCTGAGAAAATGTGACGACTTGCTGTGGAGGTGCAAACCTCTCTGTGGGATTATTTAACACTGAAAACGACCGAGCGACCGTGATGACTTACTGCAGCTGTTCACCGGAGCTAAGAAAAGCTTTGGAGAGAAGAGACGTCTTTCTAACACACAAGACAAACATTTCAACTTGTATGGACACTAAAAGCCAACCAGCAGGACCAAATGTGCTTCAGAAATCTTGAAGCTACTGATCTGAGTCAAAATCAACATGTCTGCATCGAAGTCTGAAAACTAAATCTAGTCATTCTCTGGCATCTATTAATTGCTGTTTTGGAGCACTACCTTTAAAAATCATAAAGAAAAATACTATCAAATTGAAACACACTTTTTGACTTCCCTCAGTCTTTTTATTCTCAAGGAGGAGGGGTTAAAGGTCAGCAGGTCATCATGGCTGTGGGCCGGGGGGACATCAGGTCATGGTTCACTCCCTCCTGAGGCCTTTCAGTGGGCGTGTGACCGTTTGACCTCCAACTAATGAACGCGCTGCATAATGAACAAAGTCCTCAAAGGGTTTCACAATCAAAGCACCTCAACTCACTCTGGAAATCTAATGGTCATTAAACCGGAGCTGCTAATTGTTTGGAGACACCTACTCATTTTAACGAACACATGCTCTTCGTCTGTCATCATGGCGTCCGAGCAGCACAGAGGCTCCTCGTCTCAGCTCGTCTGTCTGTCCGTTCATTTTTCTATCAGAGCTTCTTGTATTATGTGGAAAGTAATTTAGGCTCATAACGCTAAATTAACTTATTAACATAAACTAAAAAACTATATTATTCGATGCTGAGTCACCATAGCTTCACCTCCTATCTGCTGTGATCAGAGTGGATGGAGCAAAAAGGAAAATTTCATGAAGAAATTTTGGTTAGTTTCAGAATAATAACCTCTTTACCGCTATTTTAGATTCAAGGTTCATTTATTGTCAATCAAAAACATGCTTCCACACAAAGAGAAGGAAAACCTTATAACTCAGGCCCCAGCAGCAGCATTTTGAAAAATACATTTTCTCAGCTTTAATCCTGTGTCTGTGTGTTAATTGTTCGTGTATCTCATCATACATTCCACATATTTGTTAAAAAAATCATTTCTGAGTGTTTTTACACCAAAATCTGATCTTTTCTCTGAGTGGAAAACACTTTTAATTTTGCAATGACTATACACTCAAGGGCGTTTCTAATTTTTTTGTCCCATGAAAATGGTTTCTCGATTTTCTTCAAATAATACAGACACAAGCCTACAGTTGGCCCGCATCAGCTCCGCTGCAGGGAATCCCGTTTGGAGGAGGGAGGGACTTACCGCTTTCTGTAATTAACTACAACCGCGATAACCATGTTTGCTAAACTATAGCAGTTGTAGAAGTCCTAGTGATGTTAGAAAACTTAATGACATTGTGTCTGTGTTCATAAAATAAACGGAGGTCTTTTAATGTGTCGCACAGCTCAGTGAATCATCAGTTAGCCTTAGCATAGCTAATATCAAAAGGAGGAAGGGGGGATTCTGTCGTAAACGACGGCTGATATACTCCTCATTTCTGCATTAGCCTATAACAGTTGTGGAAGTCCTAGAAATGTTGGACGATGTCATGCCTGTGTACATAACATCATCCTGTGGTGTACAAAGTTGTGCTGTACTCTGGTTGTACTGCTCTGTGTATTCACACACAGTAATACTGTCAGCCGAGGTGGAGGACGGGCATAGTGCACATTCAGCCCTATTGGCTACTGTGAACGTCCACTCTTATCTGTGAAAAGTTCCTACCGAGAGACCCGTTTTTGCCGGAAACACATCAATATGTGGAAGCAAATTACACTCTGACTTCCCTTTCATGAGGCCTTTAACAACCGCTGATTTAACAACTACTGATCCAACTAAGTGAGCACCAAGTCCTTGAGAGCAGCAAATTGAGCAAAAGTGGGTTTCAAATCTTACAAATTCAACTTTTCACTTCTTTTTAAACGACTTATTTCAGAGGTCTCACAGTGCTGCTTTAGATGTGAAAAATAATCTCTTTATAACCTCTTTAGAATAAGATAAAGATGGCAGAGATGAACTAAAAAGGCTCATTTCACAACAGAATATTTTTCCTGATTTCAGCCTTTTTATCATTCTTCTAAAATTTGAGCTGCTTGCGTCTACTTCCTGTCCTTGACGGTGGCTCATGCATGTAGTACGTATGAGTATGTGCGTGAGCTGTAACAGCATCCTCCAGCGTGTGAGAACAGCTCCCCTGGCCAGAGTGTGTTCCTGTTAAAACCCATCTGTGATTTCACACGACTTATTCACTGTGATCCGGGAGCAGACCTACTGCAACTTCCCTCCCACTCCCCTCTCCATCTCTGTCAAGCTCTTAAAATATTCCGGGCATCTCTGTCTCGCGAAGCAATTCTCTTCAATCCGTTAGGCTTTCATTAGCGTTAATGTTGCATGAACAATGTTGATATTAGCAGTTGACTGATACGGTTGTTTCAAGGTCGACATGGACTGAGCCAATTTATGTGCCAGCAGCCCTGTGCAGCTTTAATGTTGCTTTTTTACTTTCTGGGGTAAAATAAAATGTTCAAATTTAATTTCTAAGTAGAAAAACCACCCTGTCCAAAAAATCATTTCGATCAGGTGGATTGAAGAGCAAATGTGTGACTCTGTAACAGCCTCTTCTGACGCAGTGACCAGATATTATGTGGTGTGAACCTGGCATGTGATTTTTATCTTCAGTATGTTTGTCCATCCAACTGTTTGAATCTCGAGATGTGATAAAAACAGCAACAGCATCTCAGAACAGCAACTGTTCAGCATCCTTCACTCAATCTGGCCTCTGATTGGCAGATTTTGTGTGAGATGCATGAAAGTGACCCTCAGCAACAGGATTATAAAATCTTTGTAAGTGCTGCTGGGAAATAATCACCTGCTCAAAAGCTACCAGGGCGCCTAAAAATTCTGCTTCCTCTTAAGGTAAATAAATCTTCAAAAATTGCTTGTTGAAAATAGAGGTTTTTATGGATTTTAAAGACTCGTGGTTCATGGTACTTTTACTTTTAGTACTTTCAGTACCTTTACAGAAGCATTTTCTCAGTGTAGTATTTATATTTTTTACTGACTGTAAAAAATCTAAATATTAAATTCACTAGTGCCCACAAACTGTCTTCCTCCAGTAAAGTTGAGCTTAAAGTGATATTTCACCGCAAATTCTGTTTTGTTAATCAGTCACTCACCCTTAGATGTCTTGAATTGAATATTTCATTTTTCCTTTCAGCATTCCTCAACGGTAAACAAGTGATTTCAAAAATGCTCACTCCCTTTTGCTGGCAGTCTATAGAGGTTCACTCGTGAAAAGATCAAAACTATTTAAAAATGTCCAGCCACAAGCCGCTGATGTTCACTTACCCTCATGTTCTTTCCTTAGAAAATACTAAAAGTTATTCTAAACTCATAAGTGAACGAAAATGACTGGTGAAGAGACAAAAAAGGAGTTTTTGTATTTTTTGGAGGAACCATATTTACTCTAGCTAGAGTTCACCGATGTTTAAAATAACCGTAAGACGCAACACAGAACATTGGATAGGGTGTGTTGGATTTAGCAGCTTTCTAGCCAAAATAAAAGTGTTTTGGAAGTACTGAACCTACAACACGATAAAGGAGACTTGGATTATACTACAGGAAGTGGCTGAGAGTTTTAGATATACATTTTTAGATAATTTTGATGTTTTCACGAGTGAACCCCTATAGACTGTCAGTAAAAGAGAGCACACATTTTTGAAATCATGCGTTTACCATGAAGGAACATGAAAAAATCTGCAGTTGAAGTCATCAAGTATGAGTAACTTTTTTTTACTTTTATTTATTCAGGGGAATTTCACTGAGAACAAACTCTCTTTTTTAAAGAACGCCATGATCACATTCACCTGGAGGCTGCCCAGTACAACCACAGGCTGATCTGCAGCCACTGGACTGGGGTGGGCGGGGTTAAGGGCCTTGCTCAAGAGCCCTCAGTGGTGGTGATGAGGGTGAAGCAATCCTGCAGGCTCGGAGATTTGACCCACAAGCTCACTTTTCCAACCTTTAGATCACCACTGCTCTGACTGATTAACAAAATGGAGTTTTGTGGTGAAATCTCACTTTAAGAAAAACACCTGTTAAATCCAAGAAGTCGCAGCACAATTCACACTTCTACACACAAATCCTCCGATGGATAACCTGTCCAAAATGACATTCAGTAACAGGTGAAGCAAAATTGTGCTATGGTGTACAACTGTGTTCTGATCCTGACTGAGGTGATTTAAGTTCAGGCTTAATTAAGCTCCTGTTCACTTATATAATTAACTTTACCCAGATCTGTTTTCTGTGGCTTTTGTTTCTCTCTGCATTAAAAATCAAACACAAGCTCAAAGATGCTAAAACTAATGAAGTTTCTAAAAGATGAACACAAAGGAACTGGCATGACTTCCTGTCCTAGTTTGGAGAAAATCCATCCGAACATCCTCATCTCCAAAAATAGATTTGTAAATGAGTAAGAAGTTGGTGCGGCGGCGTCACGGCCCCGGTGGCTTTTAATGTTCAGTCATTCAGAGGACAACATGTGTGGTTCTCTGTGCTGCATTTACTGACCTGCTGGCACACTTCAGCTGAGTTTAACAATAGGACTTCAACATGTGCTCCGAAATGATTTTGTCTTCCTGTAAAGTCATTGTAGGCTTGACAAAAACAATCCTGGTCGATGGAAGTATAAAAATCCTTCATGTTTAAATCTTCAAACTTAAAAAATATTTCACATCTGATTGTGTTTGAGGAAGAGGATGTTGGTGGAGCATCTCTTTTACAGAAATCTGGACCGAACTCTTTCATAACCACGGCTGAATACAGTCAGGGAACTGAGAGAAAGACACATTTTTAATGGAATGAATAAAACTTGGCCTCGCTGCAAATTAAAGAAAGGTAAAAATTAGAACTCTTTTTCTGTTCAGTGCACTCAGGGATTTTGCAGCACGCTAATAATAGGCCAACTCATCCACTTCCTCTTAAGTAACTTTTTAATTGCAGTTCTTTTATTTGTATTATATTACCATATTTTTTACTTTACTTCTGTGCTTAAAATGTAAGAATTCAAAGCATTTTTTTTCTTTTGATCAACAACTGATTTAATTTATCAAACAAAAAGGATCACATGAGCAGTCGACTGATGTTTGTGCATAAATGCACATTGTCTGTTTGGAGTTCTTTATAAACCCTCCTCTATCAGCACACACACACACACACACACATACACACACACAAACACACACAATCTTGTACACAAACATTCTTCTGGGGTCACTTATGTAACCAGTGCACAGATCAGGAGGGGGAGGTGCAGAAGGGGAGGAAAAAACCATGATAAAGAGAGAAAACGGACATATTAAATTTTAAATAATTTACATTTGGCTGTACAGTTACAGTTTAGAGATCTGTGAGTATACAAGTCTATATACCAAGCAGATTCCAGTTTATTTACCAGAAACAGAATGCTGGTAATTCCCAGCAGCATCTTCGACACCTGAAATCAGCTTAACACATTTTTTCTTACTGCACAAGAATCCAAAATCCATAAAAGTCTAGCAACTAGTGCAACTTAAAGCAAATCCACGGCTTATAATAAAGGGTGAGTGGTATTCAGTTAAAATAGTTTTTGGTATTGGCTGATACATCAAGTATCAAATCAGTATAGAAATGGACTAAAAGGTATCAGAACATCTAATCAGATAATGAATCTGTTATGAGACTCTGCGTTCTTAACTTCTGATCTTTTCGTACTTCATTTGTGCACCTTCAATCTTGTGCTGTGCATCATTTTAACTATAACACTGAAAAACATTCATTAAAAATCCATGTATATTAACTGAAGTGCAGACTGCTGTGGGTACCACTTTACATTAAGTCTACCCTTATAATGGGTTATAAATGGTTTTTAAATTAGGACATAAATACGTTATGTCGTTTATGTTACAAACAAGTGATAAAAAATTTCATACATCAATGCAAGCTCACTATTTGGCGAGATCAAATCACTGCTGCCTTGCATCTATTCTGTTAAATCTTAAACTGTGTAATAAAAGGACACTTCGATCCAACCATAATTCTATTAACAGATTACAAATAACCCATGAAGGAGACAGTTACACATGCTAACTGATAAAAGGACATTAACAGAATAAATGCAGTACAGCAGTAATTTGATCTTGCCAAATAGTGAGCCTGCATTGATGCATGAAAATTTTTATAACTTGTTTTTATAACTGTTTATTAATGACTTATAAGGTATTTACAATTTAATTAATTACCAGATTTATGACCAATTGTTATAACATTGTTTATGATTGTTTAATGGCTAACCCTAATCCTGACTATATAAGCAATTCATAACCAATTGTTATAACTTGTTTATAACCTAATTTATAAACCATTTGTAAGCCTTTATGAGGGTAGACTTAATGTAAAGTGGTACCCTGTTTTCTAAAGTTCACAAACCTGTGCTGTTCCTCTGACTGTAAAGTCGACTGTGTTACAGGACGTCCTTTCATTTTGCCCAACACACAAATTTTGATGCTTGTGGAACTTTTGATCAAAATGTCTCGGCTAAATTCAGCACTGCATGACTGAAGTTGTCTTCACACATTTCAGGGACAGGTGATGAATGTGAGTGCAGCTGAATGTGAGACATGAACACAGCACAGATTTTGGTAACATGAGATATTTCCGTGCTTACATTTTACCTTTCACCGGCTAATGAATCTCGTCTTGTAAAAATCCTTTCCTCCCATCACCTCCTCCCCTTTTACCTTCTACATCTCCTCACCCCTCCGTCCTCCATCTTCCTCCCTGCTTTGCCACATTAATCTCTCATTAGCAGCCCCCTCCCCCTCTTTTGCTCCATCCTTTTTTCCTCCCAACGCAAGCCATTACACACACAAGTATACATCGCCGAGAGGCCTGTATGATTTTTTTCACGAGCGAATCACAAGAATCCTCAGACAAATGGGGGCCACAGACAGCATTTAAAGGGCAGCACTACAGAGCAGAAGAGCCCCTCTAAACAGAGCGCACTGAGGGTGAGATAATAGACTTAAATAGAGCTAACATGCTGCACAGCTGGATTATTTTACGTGCACGCTCACAGACACACATGAAGGCATAAAACACAAATGGGAGAGCTTCCTTATACTTGAGGACGGGCAGGGAAGGCGTGTGTTCACATGACAGCAGCAGAGAACATGTAGGGTCTGTATGCTGCACGAGTGCATATAGGAGCTCAGCCTGCTCGCTATCTGGATCTGGAGTGAGTCAGAGCACCACACTGAATATAAATGACTCAATGCAGATTAAGATGTCACTGTTTCAATGAAAGCAAAGGCAGGGGCAGCATGTACGAGGTCAAATTAACCGCTTCCCACCCCCACATGCCTTTTAAACCTCTTGTCTGCCTGTGTGGTAGAAAGGTTACCTCGAAACACACAACAAGGCTCAGCTGGATAAATGAACTGCACATGAAAAAGGTTACACATGGGAACCTGCAGCTGCTCTAAGGAATAATGATTCAGTTTTGGATTGTATGTCCTGCATGGTCTTGGTTAAAACTGTTCACAGTCTGTTTATGATGAGGGCAACCAGATCCAAACTCAGCTTCACACAAACTATGTGCCTCCATTACAAGAAGCTCTCCAAATCCTTTTCCATCCATTACAGGTGAATTTTATAAAGGTAGAGTAAGTCCTTTGTTTTCCTTAAAAAAATTCATTTAGACTTAAGCGAAATTTATCCGTCTCAGTCATCACTTCAGGGCCCTTTAACATGAGTAATGGTGACTGTGTCTGCAGAGCTCCGCCCTCTGCCTGTATTTTGATGTTTTGGTTTAGTTGGTAGTGAGGAGTGGGTACGTGTCCCCAGCCAATGAGAGCGCACCGGTGAGGTAGAGTGTGGATAAAACATATAGGCTGGACGCCATTCAGACCAGAGAAAATTGCGGATGTGGATGTAGCGGCGATGGAAGGGAAAAATAATCCTTGTGAGGTGAAACGTGAAGTGGATAAAGCTCGCTCCACAACAAGAGTGAATGTCGTTTTGGGTTTCAGCTGCTTTCGAGCACTGAAAGAGAGGCTGGGGATGAAGAGCGACGAGGAGTTGACCTGCTTTCTGTTTGACAGTCAGGTGCCAAACACCTGCGGTTAGCTTGTGCTAGCTTGCTAAATTATTAACTTCTCCATCAAAACAAACATAATATTCCTGCATAGCTTACTGTGTAGTTACAAGCAGTACACATACACGCTACAATACTTCAGGTGGCGTTGAGCGCGGGAGGAGGGCCTAATTTGAATTTGTTTAGAAGCCAAATGCTGCTGATTCTACCTTTGAACGTCAGACTCTTTAATCATTCTGCTGCAGATTTATGCCACGGTCACACTACAAGATATTTTTGTCTGTTTAAATGTTCACTGTGTCAGAGAGGCATGACAGACTAAAGGTTGCTTCGGGATCAATCATTTGCAGTTCACGACATTTGTGACGTCACTGGCAAGGAAGCGCCCGCTACTGACTACTACTACTACTGACAAGCGTGGGAGGTAAATAAAAAATCAGACATGCTAGTTCTTTTTGTCGTGAGATGTCCGAGATGCGGTGTTGGTTGTCGTCCATTATGACAAACTACGCAAGATGAGAGGATCATTTGTCACGCCCAATGCTCATAGATCATTTCCGAGCCCACCTGACGCCCTGCGTCTCACTGCTTGGACTATAATCAGGCTGATACTGTGTAGTCTGACCTCAGTATTACTCATATTTCCACCTCTGTTCACTCAAATTGTCCTCACAGTGTCTCGCCAAAGTTAAAAGGCTTTTGTCTCATTTGTTAACACATTTACAAATGATTTCATCTTAAAAGGGCTCTTGCATCATTTGAATATGGTATCCATAAAAATGTCTCCTACAAAACAAATCAAGGAACACTGCAGAGTTTGTGCAAAATGAAAATGCTGTAATTTTACATGGAAAAAAGTGTTTGAAGTGAGCAGCGCAGGTCTTCTTCAGGGTGATTTTCAGGAGTAGCTGACAAGCATGTATGTGTTCTTCTCATGAGTTCAGTCGTTTGGTCGTTCTCGATAAATTTTCATGCCTTTGGGTCTCAGAAGTTGTTTTAAAAAACAAAATAAAGCTCTTATGTTTGCATCATATTGTTGTAAATTGTAAACAATGTAAATCCTGTGACTTCCTCTCATTTTCTGAATAAACTGTCTTGTTGTTAACAATAACTCTTAACATTTATATTACATAAACATGAGGTTGTTGTTTGCTTGAGCTCAGTTTAGTGACATCCATCACTGCATGTTGTGGTTCAGCTCAGTGTTGCAAAAATGGAGCAAAATTCAAAAAAAGGAGAGTTTCTAGTAAAATGTTGTGGGCGGAGTTTCACTGCAGTCCCAATCCGTCACCAACAAGGGAGATTTCTCCTTCCAGTTATTCTCGTCATGTCCTCTCATTCTCCTGCCTCTCCAATGAGGAGAATCTGAGCTTAGAGAATTACCCTGCTCGTATTTTTGAGGTGAAAATCTCCTCGGTGAGGAATTTTTCTCAAGTGTTTCAGCTGTATTATACTGAAAACAGACGAGATATCAAGTTCTTAAGTGCAACACTTGTGCCATGGTCACACTGCCTCCATTTCAGCATATTTTTTGCAGACTTTTCACTGCTGATGTTTATAACTCGCTGCATGCATGCAAACGCTTGCCAGAAACACCTGGACGTCCTCATTGACTTTCAGTGTGAATTCCCGCAGGAGACAAATGACTGAGAGGCCATTCAAGTTCAAGGGCTCATTAAGAGTCACTCTGACTCTGCCCGTCCTGAACTTTAGCACATTATCAACAATGGCACCTTGACAGCGAGGCAGAGCTCCATGAAACAATCACTGCTCTGCCTCGCTGTTTCATAATGAACCCGGCAGTCTGTTCTTCTGGCATTTCACTTCCGGCCTTTCCAAACATGTGAGAGACGAGGTTTCTGTCTGTAAATGCACCAACAGACTGAAATCTTCATTACTGTGAGACTTCAGAGTTCAGTCTCAGTGAAGTGTAATTTCAGTTAGGCATCATGCAGCATTTGTAGGTGACATTACATTAAATATTTCACTCCCACATCTGATGCTCCTCAGGTCAGTCAGTGACAACAGTTTAAGTGTTTTAACCTGAGCAGCTTTTCACATCATCGCAAAGTCTGATAACTGTGTCTGAACATTGTGTGCAGAAAAATCTATTAAATCAAATGAAACTAAATGAATGAACAGAGACAAATTACAGTTCCTCCCTCACCAGAGCTCAAGATGAAGACCGTCAGTTCTTCAGAGGAATACTGTGTCACTTCTTACTCTAAGATGGTGGGTTGTATTCTAAACTCCTGTTGTGTTATTTTTGATTAATTCCACTAAAAGAAAAGAAAACAAAACAAAACAAAACACCAGTCAGACCTCATGACCATGTCAGTGGCATTCAGACTTTGGATATGCAAATCTTCAAAAACTGATCACAAACATAAACTTGGATTAATATTTAGCTACGATAGCTGGGCAGCTGTAGTTTTTCAGTCTGGTTCAAACCAGTGCTTTAAGTGGAAAAAAATAAGGGCTTGTACTGTGTGACTGCAACAAATTCAAGCTCCCCAAAAGTGAAGCAAAACTATGTTGATCGCCCCCTGGTGGTGGGCTGTAGTACATTTCATTAAGCCCACCCCCTCCATGTTACGCTACAAACACGTCAACTTAATGTTTTTTCTCATTTTAGGTACTTTTTAATTCCGCTGATGTTTGCTTTAACATTGATTTTTCTTTTTAAGTTTGGTTTTAATTATTTTTTGATGCATGTAGTGATTTGTGGACCTCGATACTGCAGCTCCAACCACCGATCACTCCTGTACAGACTCTTACTTCCAAACCAGCACAAGATGGCAACGCCTGCATTGCGATATTTTGGCCTGTTTCGGTACACTGAGAGGAAGTGGAGTCCATCTTTTTACAGACGCTGATTGAGGGTGAAATATGACATTTTATATTAAACATATTTTAAGAGCTGTTTTTTTGTCTCATAATCAATTTATTTTAGATATGTATTTTTTGTAGTGTTTTCCAACACAGAGCCGAGCACAAAGTTAACTTCTCAGGAATTAAAGGATAGGAATTAAACCGAGGTGTCACAATTAACATGAAAGTGATACATTATTTTGCTGTGTGAATTACTAACAGTGAGACCTTTGAAAGTTGAAAAATTAAGTGTAATTAGTAGCTTTAAATCACAGTATAAAGCCAGTGACACCAGTAACCTACGGTGAATAATATGGAGGCTATACAGTGAATTACACAAATGGAAGAGAATTTATCAGAGTGTCTGGCTCCACTGAATGATTATCAATGACAATGGGAACTTACAGCAACATTTGTCCTCGTCCTCCCACCAATTATCCCCATCAGCCTTCCTGACAGCAGCACGCCGAGCCGCTGAATGGCCTAATCTCTCTTCACAAATTAGCTCTTTCTCTCATCTTTCTTCCCAAATGTTTGCTATGCCCTTAAACGTCACGTGGTAACACCGCCTATTCATAACCATCATATCTCAGGGATGCTGACAAAGCAATGAAACCATGGCTGAGAAGGAAAAAGAGAATAAAGACAGTGGGAAAACTGCAGAACGGGGGGTGAAAACAAGCGTTGCAGTTCGATCTCAGATTCCCTGTTGGCCCTGAGCTATCAGAGCCATTGATTGGCTCATGTAATTCTGCTCTGATTTGGCTTGGCCAATCAATGCGCTGCAGACTCACTTCCTGTGACTGTGCAGCCATTAGACTACAGAGGTGAAAAATCCCATAGTTTCTTCTGTTCCTGGACATGCACGGGAAAACTGCCACTGTGCTCTTACAGCGTCAGTCATTCAGAGCTCGTCTAACAGCCGTTTCCTGTCTCACTGCCTCATTTCAGCATCTGTATTGACCTGCCGGACACAAAAAGCCTGTTTGAGGATGGTCTTACCTTGCAAGCAAAACACAAGCAAATGCAAAAGGATATTTGAAATAAAGATGTTTCAGATTCTGCGTCTCTGCTCTCTTATTAAAACAGAGATGCTGCTTTCAGTGAAACAAGACAACCTTTTTGGCCTTTGTCACTATGATGTCTAACCTGACTAAACAGTGTAATTGTGGTTGAAAATGACACCGTTTGCGACTAAACTGGTCTCCAATAAGCCCTGTTTTTGGCATGATATTTTCTTTGCCACCGTGACAAGGGTTTCGCGTAAAAATGAAAAGTCAGTAACACTCCCTGTACTCTCTGTCCTGATTTGCCAGTCTACGCTGCACTTCTTAGCAACAGATGATGTCTGTACGAGCTGATTAGCTCACCGTGCCCTGACTCGCCTCTGCCAACAACAGAGTGTCTGTAAACCACACCGTCAGTTGGCTCGAGCTCAAGCTGAGACAGACCAGTTTACTCCACTGCAACTTTCCCTGCAGCTGGTTGGTCTCAGTTCAAACTGGACTTAAAAGAGAAAGCGACAACAAACGAAATACAGCGCGAGCCGGGGCAAATGGCTGCAGCAGATTTGCTTCCCAGTGAGTCTCATGCTACAGCTAACGTTAGCTTTCTAGCTGGTTTGCAGAAGTTATCTACTGCAACTTCAAGAACAAAATTATAAATAATGTTTTAAGTAGCTCACAATAAAAACACTCAGGCACTAGTTTGTATCTAGTTCATATTATTCCGGAGGTGTCCTTGAAATAAGCATAAATGCTATTTTTAAACTAAATCCACATTAAAATTCGTGCTCTTAACTGCAGTCCACTTAAAATACACAGCAACTGTGAGCTGTATATTTACACATGCACACACACTGCACAGCACACCCTGAAACTGTTTTAATTGCTCATTCAATATTCTATTCATGTGCTCATAACCTACTTCTTTATTCTTATCTGCTGCTCATTTGCCCGCAGAGACAAATGCAGTTTCATCTACTGTAATTTCATCTTAGAGGTCAATAACAGGCGAAAGCTCACTGATACAGTGGAGTTAGTTATAAAAGCTTTTGAAGTGAATGCTAACGTCAGCACAGCTTCAAGGTTTCCAATGAGAGGAGAGCGAATATAATGTTGCAAGAGAAAACCAGGCGCAGAGGGGGACGCGGCAAGGAAGAGCAGGTGTGTCAAAATTTGTACACCTTGAAGTCAGAACTCAGGCAAATCTGAACACACAGACATGATGCACATATTTTTAGATTCAGTGTGTTTTATGCTTTCTCAGGAAATCATTCTCAGATGTCACAAACAACGATAAATCCACTTGAAAAGTGTGAAAAAAGACACACTACTTATGGTGCACCTTTAAACTATAGAGCAAAACTTACTTTAGAATTATTAATTATTATGTTTTTAAATTCTCTCCAGTATAAAAGTCATCTCATGTGAGCTACCTGTACATCTTTAGTTTCATTCCAAACAGGAGATGCTAATAGCTGATTCTGCAAACTTTCAATGCAGCTAAAATAACAAACTGTGAGTTTGGAAGTCAAAGTAAATACATGACCAAAAATATGAACTCTGCTAGTCTGTTTACAGATTATATACACATTTCTGAAATCTAAGTCTGGTCATCACACGCACACACACATACACACA
>JAPQLA010000006.1:24148108-24163851 GCA_029822935.1 Naso vlamingii | reverse complement strand
GTGTGTGTGTGTGTTAAGCACGCACAGCATCAACAGAGGCAGGAAGCCTGTGTGCGCGTGTTGTGTGCAGAAGAAAAGAAAAGCCTGCGAGAGAAATCAACAATTTCCACTTTGAGTAGTGCCGAGGTGTTAAATGGCAGGGCAGAGGCAGCACACAGGACGTCCACACATTCATTCACATGATCCATCTGCACGGCAGAATTAACACTGAGGCTCTCACTTACCGATCTGAACGCTGCTCGGGAAAGCACCCATCGCCAGTCCCCAAAAGCCAGAGAACATCAACAGAAACCAGTCGCGAGAAGAAATCCTCATTTTGTTTCGGTTATAAACTGATGAGAGACATCGAGCAGGTCTAATTAACACCCCCGGGGCAAAAGCAACATCACAGGGGAGAAAAACAAAGAGATAAAAAAAGAGAACCAAATTCCCGTTAAATATCCATGTCTGCTTTGGGTGGCTTTTTTCTTGGATATTCCCCCCGCAGAGCCGCTCGTTTGTACCGTCAAACTGCGTCCGTCCGTCCGGCGCTGGAGATTTTGCGCACAACACCACCAAGATGAGGGGTGGAGGGGAGGGGAGGGGGGGCATCAGCCAGCGGCGGCCAGTGCGTCTGGATGCGGCTCAACTCACATCACAGCAATAACACACATGCGCCTTTTACCCGACCGGGACAGCAGCAGGGGCGGCGGGCAGTCCGCGCAGCACCGAGAGGCGGAAAAAGTCCCCGGAGCTCATTTAACACCAAAACTTCCAGAGCCGCTAAATACACAGAGAGCCTCTGATGACTGATGGCTGACAAGAGGCTGTTTTTTCACTGGGACACATTATTACAAATCGCTCTTTTTGTGCCACGAGATGAATGATTTCACTTCACTCACTGCCATCATCACGCTGAGATCATTCTGCATGCAGCATTTACAGTTAAAATGCATTAATCAGCCCAAATTGATGATTAGGAGGGACAAGCTGCAATTTTTAAGAGCCTATTTGTTTTTGTGGACTTTTTTTTAGCATTTCTTTTGCAGAATTAAAATAGATTCACACTGTTATTCAAATTTCACTAACATGGCAGGGTACCATGTGTCATGATCCACCACATACATGTAAAGAACTAACACTTCAATAGGTAACATGATTTTTTTTTTTTTTTTTTAAAAGAACAACCCCATTGAGTCATTAAATGTGTATGCTAAATCATATATATATATATATAGCCTATAAAGTAGAGGACTCGGTTTAAAAAAATATGGACCTTTATTTTTAAAACAGTTTTTTTTCTGCACAGACACTGCAGTTCCTCTAATGGCCGCTAGATGGGTGGCTCTAAGAAAACAGGTTGCGTTCAAGTCTCTCTGAACACACACGTGCACTTTAAGACAGTTTTGCTCACTGATCTTCCCCCTTTAGCTACTGACTGTTAGGACATTTTTTTCTAACAGGAATGAAGACTACTGTAAGAGATGAGTGACCAAATAGACTACACATAAACCTAAAACATCAGTTAGCCGGCAGTTTAGCTACACCTGGCTAAAGCCAATGCAGTCTAACAGGACAATCCTGCAATAAATCCATATTAAAGAGAAGCTAGAGCCAGATGGTTAGCATAGCTTAGCATAAAAACTGCAAAATAAGAGCTAACAGCTATTTTAAATTCTGTCGGGACTTAAGAGGACAAGCTGCTCTAACACTTTAAGAAACATCCAAACTTGAATGAATGAGGGTTATTATAGTTTTTTAAAAAATTTATATTAATCATGAATTTTTTTTAATTATAACCCTAACCCTATAATACTAAGCTTCATAAAAAAAATAAACTAGCTGAAATTAAAGTTTACTCATAAACAATGCTAAATAAATGAAAGTACACGGGCAAAGTGAATTTGATTAAGATTTGTCATACCTTTGTCCCATTAAACTCTCTCTGAACTCTTTAAATCTGGCCTCTGACAAAAATCCTCATATCTGAATCGACAAAAACACTGAAAGTAATAAAAAATAAACTCAAACATTTTAAAACAACAAAACTAAACTGAACTGAGCAAACACTAGAAACTAACTGAAATTGAACAGAATGAAACATAAATCAACAAAGAAATAAAAATAAAAACTACAGAGAAATTCAAGGTTAAAATAACTCTGCTCTGAATCCAATGAGAAGAGACCTTGCTACTGAAAACCGTATTGATTTTTTTCTTAGATTTCAGAGTTAATTTAAAAGGCAGGAAATATCAGCGTCACTGCAAATGTGAGCAGGTTATGCTTCTGACAACCCTCCCATAAAAAACATTTTTTCTGAAATGATCATTAAGCAACACCAGCGTGCAAAGATCGTTTCTATTTACTGATGAAGACCGTGAGAAGCAGCTGAAAGCAGACATTTGAGATACACACACTTCTCATAATGTCAAGACTGAATTTGCCTGCTCTTTTTTTTTCTGAATTCAATTATATTTTGGGTGGCAAAGGTCTGATTTCCTCACCGAGAGCAATAAAAATTCATTTTATTTACACAATTGCAGCTCTTTGAATTTGCATCATTTGCTCATCTCTTTGAAAATATTTACTCTGGTTGCTCTTGAGGACGATAAGCAGAAAGTACAAGTCTGTTTGTCTCTTCTGTTTGGGCTGCACAATAAAATGTGGCGGAAAGGTTCAGTCAGTTCATCTCTGGTTGATTTCAGTCAGCTGCACATTTTTCACATTTCTAGTTTATAGCCAAAACACAAAACCAGTGAAACCAGATCTTTCAGTTTATGTGGATGTACCATTGCTTCTCAGCCGATTCAGCATGTTGAATCTGTGGTGCGGCCTGTCGATGATGGAAAGACAACGTTGGTCGTTGATGTTTTGCCTCTGAAGGCCTGATTAACTCTGTCAACACGTGGAAGTAAACAGGAAAAAGTTTTTAAAATCGAAGGCTTTATTTAGCTCTACATCTCAACACAGGTTCAGGAAAGTTCTTATAGCCTGTTGTCGCAGTAACCACGATTTAACCCAAGAGCAGGATCTCATTATTTTTTTCCTCCACTTCCTCCTTTCTCCTTCCAAAACCAAAGACTGAGGGCTGACAACATCTTTGTCATTTGTAGCTCTTAATAACCAAGTGTGGTGTGAAAATGACTAACAAAATGCTGCTTCACCATAACAATGCTTTGTTTTTTATTCCCATTTCTAGGTTTCCTTTTTCAGTGACAAATGCAGACTACCTCTCCCTGCTGGTTTGGAACAGTACTCCCTCTAGCACAGAACAATGCTAGCTGAACATCAGCTGTAGTCTTTGTCATGTGATCAAGTGCAAGTTCTAGACCAAGACGTGCAACATGATGTGATGCAGAAATGGACCTTTATTGTTACAAGTTCTGAGGTGCTCGTTAGCGCTTGTTTGGTGAATCAAGGTCTTGAAGCAAAACTGTGAAACTTTGACCACGAGCCAATGCTTTAAAAAGCAGAACTTAACGATGCATGTTAATACATCGCACAAAACAGCATGTTTAGGAAAATTGGGTCACATTTGATGGAGAAAATGTCCTCTGGTTTTCCCTCTGATGTCCTACGACTGCTCTGCCTCAACTCTGTGATTCACGGAGGTTCCTGAAAGCAACATGCGGGCAGCCTGCAGACTGAAGCTGCAGCTGCAGCAGTGGATCATTGTTGGGGACAGCTCAACTAAGTAAAAGACTACAGGCAGACAGAGCAGTCGTAGGACATCAGAGGGAAAACCGGAGGACATTTACTCCACAAAATATGACCCAGTTCCACTAAAATTGCTGTTTTGTGTGACAAAATAATATACATTGTCTAGTTTTGTTTTTCGAAGCAGTGACCGCAAGGTCAAAGTTACATAGTGTTGCTTTAAATCTTTGTGTCAGTGTGTTAAAATGAATAAGTGTAATTATGTTGGAATAAGAAATGAAGGCAATTGATTTGTTTTTCACTTCAGCCCTCAAGTCAATAAAAACAAAAAAAACATTGTACAGGTTTTTCTTTAGTATGCAGGGTGCTTCTGTGACTGAGCTTTGCGTCAACAGGACTTCACTGTGTGAACAGGAGTGGAGCTGACCGTGGTGCTGAAACCTTTTACAGAGATACTATGACAGACTAAAAACTTTTATGCCTCTGCTCAGTTTACCAACAGCTCTAAGCTCACTAATTAACAGATTGTATCTTATTGGTTTAATCCATACACAAACAAGATGTAAAGATGCAAATTTGTGTTTTCATCCATCCTCAAAGCCATTTTGTTCAGCACATCACAATTTTATCAAACCCAGCAGCCTCACAGTGAAGTCACTAAAGAAAATACAAGAAAATACACTCAAGGATGTTCAACTTTCTGGCTTAACCGCACCGTGTTTTATCTGTTTTTATTCTAAATCTATCATAAATTCTTACTTGATTAGCTGTTTTTAACCTGAATTTAACTTGAACTGATTTTTTCCTGTGTAAGAATTCTTTTTCAAGGTTTCGATAATAATTCCCATTAAGTATATTTCCATTCCCCCAGCACCTGCTAACACCTGGAAAATCACACTACTGCGGTTTTGTGTTTATTCAACTTGGTGGTAAACGCTGAAAAGCAAAGCAAAGGCACGTATTGATACTATAAATACCTCTGACAAACTACAGCAACTAATCAGTCCACATCAAAGCAATGTGTATAATGAATGGAAAATGCCTCAAGGCAACAATACATGGTATTAAATGTTGGGATTTTCTTGTGCTTCCCTGCAACAATAAATCTTTTAAGTGCAAATTAGACACTCAAAATGTCCTCAAATGTTAGAGATATATCAGCTCTTGATAGAAGAAAGGAATCATCATTGCTTTGCACCTTCTGAAGCTGTGATGATCAAGAACAACTTAAATCCATGTTGATAAAAAGGAAACTTCCGAAGATGAAGGCTTTGCAAGAATTTACTTAAAGACCGGGAACTCACTTTGGTTACAGTGATCACCTTGTCTGCATTCTTTGGCAAATTTATGTTTTTGTTAAGTGAGATTTTGGTTGTCAGTGCAGATCCTGATGGTCTGCACAGGTTTAAGAGCATTAAAGCTGAGGTAGGCAGTTTATTTTTGGTGTCATTGTACAAAACTCCCATAATAACCTCTCAGCATTTTGTATTTCAGGTGGTCTGAAAGAACACTGGACTTCTGCTCCTCTCAAAGTCTGTGTTCAGACCATGATGGGACTCCTGGCCAATCAAGGGTCAATTCAGAAAGCCTGTGTTCCTACTGGCTGCTCTACACTTTGCTCTTTAATGACAGATAACGCTGCTATGAGCTGATTGGCTGTTGAAACAAGTGACGTGCCTTAGGTTCTCAAACTGGCCTCTGGCGACTCGACAAGCTGACTTGCAGGTGACACAGTCAGTCAGCTTGAGTCAAGCTGAAAGGGACCAGTTTACACCGCTGCAACTTTCCCTGCAACCATTTGGTCTCGTCGTGAATTTTTGATGCAAACTGGACTTAAAAGAGAGAATGAGAAAAATAAAATAAAACATAAGCTGGAGCAAAAACAGGGAGGGAGGGTGCAGCCAAGTTGCTTCCTTTGTCTCATGCTACAGCTAGCTTGATTTCTACCCCAGCTTTAATAAAACCCTAAAAACTTATAAGAAAATGTCAGTAAGACCTGACAACCATTAAAAGCATTTAAAAACCTAAAAAGACAGTCTCACGAGGTGGATGGCTGTACAGTGCAACCCTGCAGAGCATCTATGAATCATGAATGTTCCTTTCCACATGTTAATGACAACGTTGTGGTAAACCCTCCATCAGCACAACCACAAATCTCTGTTTCTAAACACATCCCTGAAAATCTCTTTCCGGTGTTATTGATTGCGCAGCTCCTGCTCCATTATCGAGGTGCAGTTTTTAAGCACCAGACGACATCATATGGATGAGACATCCGGTGATGTATGTCAGACGTTTGCATCAGTCTCTCCCACATTAAGTCTTTTAAATTCACTTGTTTTTCTTCCTCACGTACCTCAGTGTCTTTAAGAGAAGCCTCAGTATGGCACATCAAGAAATATTTAAAAGCAACAATTCATCCAAAACTGGAAATTTTGTCCAATTTAATCTACTCACCCCCATGCTGATGGAAAGTCGGGTAGAGTTTATTCAGTTCACAGAACATATCTGCAGCCTAAAAGCAAAACAGAGTTGTAGCAACCGAAGAAGCTGGTTACTTTGTTTTAAACATAAAAAGGTTTTACTTCAGCATTCGGCACTCAGAGGGAAACTGCAAAATGCAAGCAGTTTTACTGTTTTACTGCATTTCAGCGTTAGCATTCATGAAATCAAACAGGAAGAAAACAGCCCCTTAAAATTGTCTTTGCTTACTTACTGCACAGTGCATTTATTTTTTCTCTCCATCATTTTGATTTGGTGTAAAATGTATTCACTCGATTGTGCCCTTTAAGGAGAGCTCTTATGCTTTTCTGTCTTTCCTGACCTATAAATGTTACAATGTTGGATACTCGTGTAAAATGATGCCAAAGCGTCACAAAATGAAATTCATGCATTTGAGCTCTGCATGCTGTGTTTTACAAGGTTTGTTTTTGTTTTTCTTTAAATATATTTTTCTGGCTTTTTCTGCCTTTATTTCTTTGATAAGACAGCTGATGAGTAGACAGGAAACAGGGGAGAGAGAGGGGGAATGACATGCAGCAAAGAGCCACAGGTGGAATTGAACCCATGGCTGCTGCAGCGAGGACACAGCCTCTGTATCTGGCGTGCCTGCTCTACCACCTGAGCCACCGGGCGCCCCTTTACAGGGTTTTTTTGACGATGTTTTTACAGTGACGTTAATGTGTGCTGGACTTCCTTATACGGGCGCTATATATATATATATATATATATATATAGCGCTGTGCCTGCCCCTCCCCCACTCTGCTCAGACACCGCTGCACTCTGCTCTCTTCTCTCTGCTTCAGGGATTACTGTCAGCACTTTGTTCAAGATAGCTCCACGTAAGTGTTTTTTTTTTTCTCCTTTGAATGAAGGACAGTTAACTTCATTAAACTCTCCTAAAGAGGCAAGCACCTGACAAAAGTTGGTAATGTTCCTGATGTTTTTAATTTATTTACTTCCTCAACATGAGTGCATGAGCTGGATTAACGGCTAAACTGCTGCTAAAGGACCACACGTGGCTTTGTTGTGTTGAAGAGCCAGAGGTGTAAGCTGTTAAGTAACACTGGATCAGCATCCTAGCTGTGTTTATTTTGTGTCAGTAAAGGGTTTGTTAGTATAGCGGAGTGCAGAGGCACACATGAGGAAAGGGGGTAGAGTAACCGACACAGACCATTTTGAGAGAATGCAGAAAATACAAGGAAGAGAGAGGCCGTGAGTTATAGCTTTCCAAAGATCTACAGACTTTACTTTTCAGTTAATTAAGCCTGGTCTTTTTATAGGAGTCCAAATTAAAGACCCGAAAATGAGGATAGTGTGTCTTCTTTAAAAGTTCCTACACTGGAACAAAAGAGAAGCAGTGATCATAGCATGCACAATGTGTTTAAAGTGTCTGAAATCTTAATTTTCTGCTCACTATAGAATAAATGACTGTGTGAACAAGGGAGAGATTAATTTACGCTATTTACAAAAGTTCATTCACTCATTCTTTCAAGTTGTTTCAGTCTGGAGCATCTTTGTGACCTGGGACTGCAGCTCATTCAGGCTGTATTGAAGTTTGGATTTGAGCAGTCAGGAAACTGTTCGTACACTGAGCTCAAACCACACACTGACTGAGTAATGGCTCTAAACGGCTCAGTATGTTCAAACTAGACTTCAGAGGAGCTTCTCAAACACTGCTGCGACTCTCCGACACTCTGCTCCCAGTGGATGAGGGTCTGAGTGTGTGTGTATGTGTGTGTGTGTGTGTGATGGATCTCTGCCATAACTCTGGAGTTAACAGATGGGAAGCCTGCAGTAGGTTTTTCCTGCTCACATCAGGGGTGTCTGAGAGTGTTGTTTAACTGCTGTTAGGGAATCCCACACACACTCTGATGTTCTCCACATGCATGTGTGTTTGTGTGCGTGTGTGGGTGTGGGTGTCTGCTTTTAAAGAAATCAAGTATGCAGCTCAACAAGATTCATCCATCTTCCTTCGGACTTGAGAATTCCATTTCCAGCTTGTGACACCCACATTCCCTAAGCTCGTTTGAAAAGTAAAAAATGCTTTTTACAATTTTCTGTGAAAATAAAAGAAACCAGTGACAGACAGAGAAAATGTAAAATTATCACTTCACCACAAAGCTCCCCTCTCGGCGCAGAACAATGAAGAAACTTGTGCTCACAGCCGGAGAGACAAAAAGCAACAGACAGCAGGAAACACCTAAACTGCATCTTTAATGGCAGAAGTTCCCACCCAGGAGTCCGACTCAAACGCACTCTGAATGAAGCTCCTTCACTGGTTGTGGGATTTTAGCAGCTGGTTACTTTTTCAAGTGTGGGCACCAGGGTTCTTCCTCTGGCTGCCGGCTGGCAAACTTGGCTAACATCACAGCCGGGAGCGAAGGACACCAGAGGAGCAGCTGTCGCTGGACGGCGCTACCTGCTGGTTTGATGCCTGACACCACTTTCTCATTTTCACTCATCTCCTGTTCCTCCTGACGAGGTCATTAGATGATGAAATGATGCATTTGTGTACAAAAGCAAACATTTCACTGATTGCTTCTCACTAGATGTGAACTCACCCAGGTGCATTGAAGGTTTCTAAGGAAAAGAAAGCTGCTAATGGACTCGATCCATCTGAGAAAAAGAGGAAAAGCAGCCAAACAGGGAACCAGACAGAATTGTTTTCGTGGTAAATTGTCACCCATGATTAATTTAAATATTACTACACACAATACCGCTATAACCACCATCTGCAGTCATGAAATTATGAGACAAATATGTGATTATGAATATTATATTATAAATACATGTGATTACAATCTTGGGACAAAGTATTAACCTGTTCATTTTTATTTTATTTATATTATGGATTTATGTTTGCTTAGAAACCTGATTGGTTCTTGCTTAAAGTATTTTCAAATTACTGTAAAATCATAAAGCAACATTTCACTAAACATAATGATGACAGAAATATAAACCATGTATTAACTGTTTGCTGAAAACACTTTTTGTATTGTTTCGCATGAGGTGTCATATTTCTTAGCAGCAGCAGCACAAATAATATTATCCATTATGTGAATGTTCTGTTCTCACATTATGATGCAATTTCAGCAAAATGTTTCTGGTTCTTTGGTGATGCATCAAACAACACACCCCAAGCATCTGGACATGTGCAGCATGAAAGAGTTTTTCTCAATAATATAGTTGGTGGGGGGGTTGTTTTGTTTTGTTTTGTTTTTGCTGCTGTTTTTTTTGTTTGTTTGGTTTTTTTTTGTCCCCCTTGGAATCAAAAACAGAAATGCAAATCATTTTTATTATTTATTTTTCCATTATCAGCATGTCTATGTGAATTGTAAAAGAGACAAATCAAATATGATGTAAAGAGGTAAAAAGTATGATAAAGCCATTTTGTTTTATTAGTTTTTTCTTATTAATAACTGAGAATTAACAGTTTTTTCAAACTAAACATTTAATTTTTTTTTTTGCAGCTGATCTTTTTTTTCTGCTAAACTGAATAATTGCATTACATTGAGTCAAAGATCAGTTATTTTAAACTTTATTTTCTGATACTGAATTAATTTGGAAATCTTTAAATAACAGTTGTGCTTCATCTGAACAAGCCTCCTTGTAATTTCTGTAAGCTTTTATAAATGCATTTACAATGTGACTGGCCGGTTTGTGGAGGTGAGAAATGAGGCAGGCTTTGCTCTTCTTCCTCTACTTGTCTTTTTCTCTCTGATCATTTTATTTGAAAATAAATTTTATTTGAACAATAAAGCGCAACAAATTCATCCGTTAGTAAAAACTATAAAACTTTTTGTTTGATTTGCGAGGTCATAAACACAGCATACATATAAACTCGTCCTTTTCAAGTAAAACACAACCTGAGAGTCTGCAGACACACTAGCAGCTCTGTAAAGCCCTTGAACACACTGAAGTGGACAAATTCAGATTTTGACCTGATGGTGGCGCTAGATGGGTATTCAGGGAATTCACAAAACGTACAAGTTTCTGAGACATTTTGCTTGTAAAATCATAGTGACAAGAGAAAAGTTGTTCAACCTTTGTGCAAAATTTGATGACGTTCTATAAAATAAATACTGAAATATTTTAGTCAGGACCAAAAAATGACGCTTTGATCAGATGTTAACTTTGAAAAGTCGTGCTTTTTGTGTATAAAATGTTGAACAAACACATAAGAGCCTCATGGCAAATGAATTGTTAACCTTTGGAGTACATTTCACTAAGCCTGTGATGGAGGCTTTTTCAGCAGGTCAAAGTTTGACCTGGTCAGGAGGAGCGAGCTGTTCATCCAGAAAAAGCAGAGAAAGCTTTTGTGGACAACAGAAGAAAGAAAATAAATGAAAGGCTGATTACAGAGTTACTTCCAATGTGTTAATTCTCATCAGTCAAGCCAAAGAGACGGAAACAGAGAGGGAGGTCATGAGGAGAAATCACTTTAAATTCATAAAAGTGCCACACAAACCATCCTCTGCAGCTGACTCTGTGCAACTGCAGTGATTACCCTCTGCATGAAATTCAATTTCCACTGGAGGAACCTTCATTAAAAATTTATCCATTCCACCACTTTGAGGCATTTTTGATTGCTTTGACTGAATTAACAGAAGATTTGTGTCTTGGGATGAATTAAAAGCTGCAATTTTTACAGATTATAAAATCACATTTTGGGCATCTGTTCATTAGGATGATTATTGTTAGTTTTTTATCTTAACCTAATGGCTCTAGCTGCCTCACCTGTGCTTTAACCTAAATGTTTTCATATTTGGCATAACAAACAAAGCAGCGTGTTTGTGCTTGACTTCAGATTTGTCTGGAGTTTGCATGTTTTCCCTGTGTCTGCAGGGGCTCTGGCCTCAATATACAGACTCTAAATGGAGGAATGAACGTGAAATTGACTGGTTGTTTGTCTCCACGTCTCAGCCCTGTGATGAAGTGCCGACCTGTCCAGGATAAACGCCGCCTGTCGCCAATATCAGCTGAGATTGGCTCCATCCTCCGGTGCAAAGGATAAACAGTTAAAGATAATGGATGGATGGGCAAGGTCATATTATCCAATTTGAAGCAAAGACGAATAATTTGAGTCCCAGATTACTTGCTCATATCATTGTTGGGTTGTTTGCCTTGTAGGAAATAAAGAGGCAAAGTTGAAGATGAATATTTTCTCTTCTCTAATTTAATTTACCTCCTCCCTCTACCATATGTAATAATAAATATCACAGACCCGAGCGCGCGCCATCTGACACCATCATAACCCAGTTGAGTCATCTTGATTACAAAATGAGGAGGTGACTTAATTCTTAATAACAGTGAAGCATCAACTGGGGAGGCTTCGTCTAAATTGCCAATTGCCTTGTTTTGTATAGAGTGTGGGATGCATGCAGCTAGTCATGCAAGATATTACTCATGCAAACTGAAATGGGGATATGGACCACCGACTCGGTAGCGTCACCAATTGCTGTAAATGGGGTCCTGTGGGCATTACTACATGGTGTATCACAGAGGCTTACATAAGCCCACTTCTACCAGAGACGACTCTACCGCCAGAGCAAAGAGCGGGACAAAGAGCAGGGCAGAGCGAGAAATAATTCATTTATATCTCCTCCACATAAATAACCCTCGACTGGATCAAATGTCAAATTAAATAGCTGAGGTCTGGCGAAGGTGCATTATTGATTTTCACAGCCAGCCTGCAAATGGGAGGAAAATAGGGAAAGAATTAAGGACAGAGGGCGATATGACTGTGCTAGTCCCAGGCAATAAGCAGCCATAGCAGTGGGGCAACAAGACGGAGGGAAGAGGGGAAGAGGAGTAAAGAAAAGGAAGAAAATAGAGAGCGACAAGAAAAGACAAAGGGGATACGAGGCCCTGCAGTAACCCCTGAGAAAAGCTCACTGAGGCAAGGTCTGACTCACAGCATGCTTTGTGGGGGAACAGCGATTTCTGCCTCCATGTCAGAGCAGGCAAACACTCATCCTCAGTCACTGTCTCCTCCTTCATCTGGTTCATCCCAGATTTCTAAACCAAAAGCTGCGTCTGAGGTGCAACAAGTCGTCTAAATGAAACAACAAAGTGCATTTTTCCACGTGAAAAAACTGATCAACCTTCAGCGGATAAATATGACCAGAAAAACAGCTTACCTAAGCTTTCAGGTTATAAATACAAGCTGAAAACCTGATGGTCATGTGACCCTGATGAGTCACATTTATCCCAAATTATCCCCAATTCTGATGTCAGCAAGAGCACACCTTTAGGCAAGTTTAGGAAACAGCGTGTTCATCTCACATGAATCAATCCAAAAAAATAATTTTGGGTCCACTCTGAGAGGATGTCAATTCAAGACATGTTGTTTGTGTATTCATGTCACAAACAAAAACAAACCATTTATATGGCCTCTTTAAAATTTAGGGCACTAAACCTTTAATGGTACCTGAATAACCCATTTTATTGGGGTTTTTTTTTATTAACTTACAATTTCCTCCGCTTTTTCTGCTGAGTGAGCTGGTTTGTTATCACAGCTGTAATTTACTAAACTTTTGGATTTTTGGTTTACACAAGCCTCAGAGGGTACATCTGAAAGACCACAAAGTAGCCCAGTGTAAGTAACATTTTAGCATCAGTAGTATAAGCCTTTATGTAAACTCAAATGAGTTGCTGAGTTTGTCTAAAAATGTGTCAAATCTGCTTCAAATGGCTTGGCATACCTGGTTTTGTCACCAGATTTAGAGTTGGAAACTCACGTCGTCTTCTTGTAATGTTATAGGTGTTCAGTGACAGAAATTTCTTTCTTCTTACAGAAGTTTTGTTATAAAGTGGAACCAGCAGAGAGTGCAGAGAGTAACTACCCCCTACTAAAAATACATTACAGAATAAATTCTGGCTCACAACACCTGTAAAATTTACAATTTGTTTAAGTTGTACCAAATAAAATACAGTTTTTTTTATTGAGCTTTACGAGTGCTGGTGGAAGGCAGCTTTTATTGCTTTTGGACAGAGACTGATTAGCTGCTTCGCCATGTCTTTAATCTAAACTAAGCTAAGCTAAGCTAACCTGTCTTCATGCTAAACCAAAGCCCACTACACACCAAACTGACTACAAAGAACAAGCTGTGACAAAGATCAGCTGCTACATCGTGTTTGTCTGCCACTGTCAGGCCAAAAAGTTGCACTGTTCTCACCAAGAACACAACAGCTGGCGACCAACAGGCTCGTATGTGCTGCACCTGCACCAAAGCAAATCCCTCTCCGCAGATATACAAACTGTTGTCATGATTAAGCAGCATTTTTTGAACCCACTCACACTAATATAGCCACTTTTACCTCATTATATATCTGATAAAAAGTTACAAATGGCACTAATGAAGAGGCAAAGCAGAAAAATAAGGAAGAGTAGTGCTAAAAATGTGTAATCCTGGAAACTACAGCGACAGGCTCCGGGGGCTTTCCCTCTCTGTTTCCACATCTGTTTCTGGGCGCTCGTCCGCTTGTACGCCACATGTTGAACCAGCCAAAAAGCCTCCGACAAGCACAAAGCAGTTCTGACGCTGCTGTTCACACCACACCGACCACAGCCACTGACTTTCTCTGACAGCCCTGACAAGTTTCGACTGACAGCCGTCATCCAGGTGTGTAGGGGCCTTACAACCTGTTTCCTGACTCCAGCTCAATATTTTCTACTCATCTCACTTTCAGCAAGAGAGTGTAAAAACATACTTCCAGTAGCGTGAAATTATTCCTGTAGTCTGAGATTGCCCCAACCACTAAAAACACAGTTTGCTGAAGTGTAATTGCAATAAAATTAAATCTTTAAAGGGCAAACTTTTACCTATCTCTGTCATATTGGTCACCAGCAGTTCAAGTAATTGTTTTACTCATTATTCTGTGATAAAAATGGTTAAAAGCAGCATCAGATTTGGGATTGAAATTGATTTCAAATAGTTTCAGTTTATATATGGTTGCTGTGCTGTTACATCAACTAAGGGATAAAAGAGACACCTGGGTTTTTAAAGGACAGTTCACACCGTTCACACGCAGCAGACGTCCTTCATCCTCTATTATCCTGCAGAACATCTGAGACAGTCGTTCATAACATACATCCACATGCAAGGACCCTCATCGGGCCCTCGCTGCTCACAGAGGACACCCTGACAGTCAATCCGTCATGTAGATGACTTAAAACATTCAAACACAGATTCAAGGTCTTCTCAAACCATTAACTCACTCAGCCAGTTATTCCCGTAATGTGAATGCTATATTATTCTTATTTAACGTCATCTTTTTAAAAAGGCCGCCGCAGCCTCCAAACTGAACTCAACCAACAAATTCATGTTTCAACAAGACAGCCAGAAAATCAGTTTCCGTGTACGGGTGCTTTGTTTATTCCATTTAGGAATTCCCACAATGCAAGTTGAAGGTGTTTGCAATAAAGGCTAATGAATGAAACCACCCTTAAGGGAATCTTTGCAAGAATATTACAACCCCAAAAAACAAGAGCATCATAGTTTTGCACAGTGAGGCACCTTCATACTGTAAGACCGTGTCAGTAAAGCTTCTTTTCTTTATTGCCGTTATTATTTTGTAATACGGGCATCAAGTTGCACTTAATAGAAAAGAATGAGGGCGAGAGTCTTCATATGATTCTTTTTATTTTGATATTTTGCAGCAAAAGGTCTCTGGACGAAAACAAAACCCCAGTGTTAGAGGTGCAATAATACACAACACATAATGACGGTGATAAGTAGTTTGGTTTAAAGGTCTAGGCTTCATTCCCTTTAGAGCATGGTTTGATTAAGAGATTATGTGTCATGTAAAGATACTTTAAATATAAGAGAATACAAACCAAGAAGCGTCCAGTCAGAGTTCACGAGAGTAAATTTTCATGTTCATTGCATCTTATTCTTGAGTCGACTTTGGCATTTTAGACTCATAGTGACTCTAAGTGGAGGTCATCAGCTCACTGAAAACTGTAAGAGCCTCATAATTCAAAAAATCGATCCTCACAGTTAAAATATGCTGTGATAATAAAGTAAGGTAATACATTTAAGAAATGTAACTTACATTGATCCAATTGCACAGGTTTCATTCTTGACTAGGAATGGGAACTGATAAGATGTATCGATTTCTGATCAGTTTTCTTTGTGGTAAAAAGTAGGCCTACACAGGTTTTTTAGTGACAAAATAAGAATCTCCATTAATTAAAGGGCTTTAAAACATATTGTCATGTTTCTTCTTGAAATGAAGTCATGCCTTGGACCTTTTCTTCCTCACAGCCATGTTGAAGAGTGCTGACGTCATGACTAGGAGATGTAACGGTACTCTAAAGTCACGGTTCAGGTTAACCCTTGGTTTAAACCTCACAGTTTGGTACAAGTTTGGTACAAAAATTTCATCATAGCATCATCCTCCATTCCCGTCTTCATTTTTTGCTCCCTGGCTGATATGAGAAAAACACTGCTGACATGCCCATACATCTTAGGTCGCCGTAGGTGATTTAGCTGCCATGTCTGTGACCTCCTGTGTGCAGCTTCATGTGGCAAGCATCTCCCTCGCTTGTTGTGGCTTAAACAGTCGATTAGTTGCTTTGACTGTAACACAGCTTCAAAGGAAGG
>JAPQLA010000006.1:24121075-24132726 GCA_029822935.1 Naso vlamingii | reverse complement strand
CACTCAACTTCAAACATTTTACTGTTCATAGAAAATGGGCAACATGCCATTCCTGTCAAAACTGCTCCGTTCAGTTTCTGTATCTCTGTCATCCACGCTACTGCTCCCCCCACCCCCCCACCCTGTGTGCACAGCTGGTGTTTAATTGGTCGATCTGTGCACAGCGCTGGTGTGATTGGTGGATGCGACACGAGGCCCTGATGATCTCAGTGACACCTGCATTTCACACAAGACGACAGGCAAAGACAAACACAGCATGGTGTCCATTAATTATAAAGCTTTAGGCATGAATACTCACGTCTTCTCTACTCTTCCCTCTGTAAATGCATTCCAGATTCGCTCTCACAGATCTAAAATTAGTTTGGGGAATCTGACGGGATGGCAGAGTCCAACCAGTATTCTTGGAAAATTGTCCTGTTTTGACTCCATAATTCTAAACAGATGAAACATGTTTTTGAAGGGAAACACCTCCATGCCCCTCGTCTTGAGCTGATACATAACTGCACCGCAGCATTTCTTTCAAAACAGGGCCAAGACTCGAGTGAATGCCTGCAAGACACCAAGCTTGAGTTTATGCGGCTCATGCCATAAATAGAAACATGCCACCCCCTGTAGGCTAAAATTCATCCCCACCCCTTTAAATTCAAGGTTGGCCTAATCCCTTAGCTGAGCTGAGAGTTGCACAGCACTGAGATCTCTCTGGAAGGGAGCGCAATGGCAATTGCTTTGATCCTCCGTGACAACAGCGACTAAATAGAGCCTATGAAGTGCCGCATACAGCCCGAGCTTTCTACTTTCACACATTATGTCAATCTGGCTGCGTTTAACGTGTTTGTCTCTGTGTTGCTGTGTGTGTCTGAACTGCTGGAGCTGTTTGGGTGTCCTCCAAAAATGCTCTCGCCTTATAGCCATTTGACTTTGTGCAAACTGTGAAGGGAGAGATAATGCGCATTAGTCTGTGTATATGTGAACAGACAATTAGATACACTATTTAACACCAAACAGACAGGACGAACTGTGATTAATCAGCCTTCTTCACACAGAGGGCACATTTGATTTGAGATGTAAACAAAACAAAAATCCATCAATTAAATCAGGCTTTGTTGGCCAAAAAGCTGTCAAGTTAGTAACTGAACTTGAGTTAAAAGCTCCTGAGCTCCTGGCCACCTGAAAATCATGTACCAAAATTTGTACTGTCCTTCCAGATTGTTCCAACTTCTGGGGACACAAAACTTGAATTTTTCCTAGTTGGGAACTAATTTTTCCAATTTTTCCAGCACTGAAAAATACTAGATAGGTTGGGTCTTCCCTCTTGTGTATTTGTGATGTATAGGGGCATCATGTGGCTGAGGTCCTACCAGCTCTGGTAGCATCTTAAATGTTACACAATTGGGATATTTAAAAATAAATACTCATATTGTATTAAAAATACACATATGATCATACTGGGTAAATAATACAGGGTCTCTTGAACCATTCATGTCCCTTCACGTTCTTGCTTTGTCAAGGTTGTTGGGAACAATGCACCTTAATGCTGGTCGCCACTTTAAAAATAAGAAGGATCATACAATCATACAGACTTCTCTCCATTAGCAGAGGTCGCCTCCATCTTCTACAAATGTTGTTAAAATGTGACCGTGTGTATACTTTAAGTAGATGTCAGACTGCATTTTTAAACCCCATTCACTGTTATTCATGTTGATACAGGCTATAGAAACACTATAGGACAAAGGTGTTAGGAAAGTTGTTAGGTGTTGTTTGTTGTGTAGGTAATTCACCCTTCTAAAGAGAACGTCTGTGTTTGTTTGGTCAAAAATCGCTGAGTGAGAGAGAGAGAGAGAGAGAGAGAGAGGGGGGAACCTTTGAGACAGAAGTTATTACGCCTGAAAAAATAGTTCCTTACAAGTGCTGCCTTCCTAGCTGGAATATTAGCAAGAGGAAGGATTTTGACACAGACGTTCTTTTTGACTAGCGTTGTCACACATTTTCAGCTACTTTCTGTAACGTTTACTGAATATGGACGAAATGTAAACAAACATCATATCTCATAGATAGAGCTATTTGGGGGAAAATGGGCGGGGTTTATGCAACCTATGTGGCCAATGTTGACAAAAGACAACAACATGTAGTAAAACCAACACGGTCCTTTAAGTGTCATTATTCTTGTTTGTACAATTTTGTACAGGTATTGTTACAGACTTGCTCACAACCTCCCTTCATTCATGTTTTGAGTGCAATTTATGTTAGAATGGTAATAAAAACACACAGTAAACAAAGTTAAAGATGAACATGACTGACTGTGTTATTTCTTTTTCATATTACCAAACGATGTTGTGATAACATCGTGATTCTTTAGGCCACAAATATTGTATAATGAAAATCTGCTATTGTAATCTGGGCGTTGCTTATCATTTTGCTGGATCCATATGTTTTTATGTTTTTAGGCTCTACATGCAAAATCCATGTCCACGTCCTCATCTGTTGCTCTCTCAGAGGTTTTTGCTTTGTAGCGATTAATGGTTTTGTGGGGGACCTCTCTCTACAGATTATAAAGCCCTTAGAGGCAAATTCGTGATTAAAAATTTTGGGATATATTAAAAAAAGGGAACTTGATAAACCCTGCCTGAAGCAGTGCATTTCAGCCACCACAGAGCAAAGCTTAGGCCTGCTATGAATAGAACAATGCGGCTTCCAAATCACGGCTGTCGTTGCTTTGGCTCGTTTTTTTGTGGTTGAACAGGAAACAAATGTTTTTTCTTTCTCTTCCTTCTTTCTTTGTTTTAAACAAAACCTCCGATTTGACAATGACTAAACGCTTTATTTCTATCACATTAACTGTCTTTTTATGGGGAGCTGATTAATTGAATTCAGTCAATGTAATCATTTTAGGGAGAAACAATTAGAGCTGAAGCAAATTAGCTGCACATGTGGTTATTGTGTGAATCACTGTCCTCCTAAATAACAGCGCACATCAATAAACCAACGGTAGTGTTTCTAATTATCACCACTGCAAATTCTGTGAAAATCTATCTGGCAGCATATTTAGCAGTCATCTAATAATATATAAGGTGCCACATATTCACTCCGGTGGCTCCACACGTCCCACACAAGGACATCAGTGTCTTATTTGGAGAAGCCTTCAGTTTGGACACAGCTCATCATTATGACTCTGTCTATGTGCCAGAGTGAGAAAAACTGATTCACTGTGACTTAATAGTGATAGAGGGAACATTTATTCGTTTAAACATGCACTGGTTAATATGTCAAACAAGTCAACCTTGGAGACTCTAATAGTTCTAAATTAGCATAACTATTATAAACTGTTGAAGTTGTTACCATGTTCGATTTGTTAGAAAGGTCAGTTTAACAGTCACATTCACAAAGAACTCCACCAGTGTTACACGTAAAGGTCAGTGTGCTCATCATTACAAGCACCACTCAGCTTGTGAAAACTGTTGTGTTGTAAAATGTCCTCTGCGGCTCCAGAGGAGACGACAATGTCATCGGAACTCGACTGTGTGTCTTTATCAAGTTAAACTTACTGGATGCAACTTTTACCAGTAACAAAACTGTCCCTATTCCTTACTGATGCCCTCTGAAGATCCGATTATTGAAATGAGACTAACAGCAAGAAAACTGGCAGTTGCAAATTTCTATTTCTGTCTCCCTTCCATGGGTCTCAGGCACAGGAAGTCAGACGATACGATTTATGGCACACGTAGCGAAAGAACCCTGGAAGGGGGGACTTTCAATTTTCTGTCTCTAACTGCGGCTGATATAACCGTTACTGCTGCACTGTATCAAACATGGAAGTCCTGGTGTCCCAGACAAGTTGGAAAACTTAATAACGCCGTGTCTGTGTTCATGACACCATCACATGGTGTATAAAGTTGTGTCTCACTGCCCTGTTTCCACACACAGCCAAAGTGGGGACTTCAGGAAGAAGGTGGGTTTGCCATTTTATTAACTACGGCTGATATAATAATCATTTCTGCACTGTATTAGTTGTGGATCTCCTAAACACACTGGAATACTTACTGATGTGGTGTTAAGTTGCCCGTAGCTGGATTCAGGGCTTTACGACGCCAGGCGGTGGTGGTCAAACCAGAGTCCAGAGTCGCTGCTAGAATCAAAACAAACCCAAAATTCCATCCCGCAGCTTTAAATTTCAACAACTTTTATAATGACCATATTCTAGGCAAATACACCCTCAGACATTAAATAAATTCTAACTAAATGTATCATTGTCTGTGTCAATAAAAATATATTTTTTAAAAAAAACCCTCTTGGTCACACCCAAAATGAAAGGGAGGCATCCACAACAGAAATTGGGTTACATTAAAATTAATTACACAACAGTCAGTTCCGGCCAAGCAATTTGATTGGCTAAGAGACATGACGAAATTTCACCGCAACATCACGGTTTCTTCACTCTGTATGTATCACTCTGTACCAACTGATTCAACCAGGAGAAAAACAAGACATGATTAAAAATCTTTGTCTAAAGTCTGGAGGAGCTGAGTCAGACAACGCTCATGTATGCAGTGACCACTTCGTGAAAGGTAAGGCTACAATCATTTAGATACTTAACATTACATGTCTGGCTAAAATATACAGAAATACAGACCAGAGTGCCGGAATTTACCGAGCAGACTTTGAATTAGACATAGCGGTCAACACAACTGCTGCTGTGTGTGAATACTGTGGAGCTCCGACAACACAACACCACTGGATTATCCTATGAACACAGACACGTCATCACTAAGTTTTCCAACATTTCTGGTACTTCCACAACTGATGCTGTGCAAAAAGGAAGATTAAATCGGCCGTAGTTAATGACAGAAAATGACAAGCCCTCCTTCCTCCTGATGCTAACGTTACTAGCTAACACTAAATGTGGCTGACATGGAGCTTTGCGACATAACTCAACAGACTCTGTATGATTTTATCACCCAGGCCTGACATTAAGTTTCCCAACCTGTGTAGGACCTCCTCAACTGATACAGTGCAGAAACGATGCGTAAATCAGCCGTAATTAAGGACAAAAAGTGCCGAGGCAACAGTGAGAGTTAATCCTGAGGGAACTGTTTTTGTTGGCGGAGCCAAATAAAATACTTAAATAATCTATTTTGTCACCTTTCTTCAACATTTTCTTACCCAGCGTCGCTGTTGTTGTTGAACTGCTGTATAAAAGCAACACCACACTCGAGGTTGTAATGCGGCTTCGTGCCTACAACCGAATCACAGCCTTGACGATACTACAGTATGACATCACTCCCTCTTGTGTGATTTTGTTTAAGTCTAGAATTGTCTTGTTTGTGATTTTTTTATAACAGAACATTAGTCAAACCAAGTGTTACATTATGTTTCAGAATTTTGTATTTTAGTAATGTTGTAGTTTCCATGAATTCAACCTTTAGTTCACAGACTGTTGGACCTTCTCTCTGTGTGGCTGTGTCACCATTTTGCATGACTGAATATCCAAACACTCGACGCTCTGATTCTGCAGCCACAGAAACCAAAACTGGCCATTAATACATAGCAGCTGACACAAGCTTAAGCATGAATGCTTTCTCAGCGCTCTACTGTCACACACTTTAACACGAACACTTCATCTCATCTCCAGTCATCTCCACCCACCCCTCAAACCAATGTGAGGAGAAGCAGAGAGGCAGACAGGGAGTGTTGGTGTCAAGTGGTCCTCAGCTTCTTATCCAGCCAAACGTCCTCCGCTTCACAGAGCAGCTCCACTCAATCCAGCCTGTTTGCTCATATATATTACAGTTTGTGTTCACAGATCGCTACGCAACGTTATACATTAAATATTAAGCATTCAGCACTCATGTGAGATGTGTTCGATCAAGGCAGAAATTCTTTAAGCCTTCAAACTTCATTTGAATTAAAATGTCTTCAGCGTGATGATGAACACTGCAGCAAACATGGATATCGTAGCTTGTGCTGAATGCATTAGCCTGCAGATGGACTGATATGAAACGCAGAATATCTGTCTGTGGCACTTAAAGTTGGTGTAATTTTATGTTGTTCTGTATCCAGCAGCACACAGGAGACTGAACATTATCATGAAGCAGTGCAGTGCCATCAGCATCAGCTCAATTTATGAAGACGCTCTGGCTTTTAGGCCAAAGCTTTGCAGATATTTTCACCACAGTATGAAAGTGAAGCTCAGATCAGACCAACATCATTTAAAATGTTGATTCATTTTCAGTTTATCTAACAGCGTGATGATGTGTTCAGAAATATAACACTGAACGTCTTGATAAAGCGTCATTACTAAGATCCATTTTAGAACCTTGAAAGGCCACGAGTGCTGCACAGCAGGTTGGGTTTGATGACACTTTGGGTGATGCCTCCAAAGATTTAACACAACAAGAGGATTGATCATTTGTCATGTTTCACTTGCGTGGTGAGTAGTGTAGTTTTTTCCTTTGATGGTCCGATAAAAAAAGAAATTGAAAAAGTGTTTTTTTAAGTGACCATGCAGTTTTGTTTTTCGTTGAGTTATGGAGAACCTTTAACAATGTGCAGCCTGCAAAGCAAAAGTGCATTCACAGGAAAACAGATTTCATACAAAGCAGCTTCAGTCTTTAGTCGGTGTCCACACATGATGCGTTCAGGCACCATATTGAACTTAAGTCACTCCCATTTTCTCACCAGACGAAGCTCAATGCACAATCCCTGTTGTCGTGCTCCAAAAATGGAAGAAAAAAGACTTAAAGCATTAAAACACTATAGTTGTCATGGTTGCACGTACATAGCAAGCATTTGGCCTTAGTAGACCGCCTGATTAATTAAAACAGAAACATTTCTTTTCCATCAGACAGCAGTGACACAAACGACTGAAAAATGAGGATAAAACAGACAAATAAATCGACTGCCACGCTGCTGACTCTGTAACTGAATTAGATGCAAATGTCAGAGTGCTAACATGCTCACAGTGACATGCATTGGTTGGCAGTTGTGTTTACTACGTGCATCATCGTAACTTATGATGACGTGATAAAATGATGTTTGATAATTAGTCCTGAACAAAACGTACAGCTGTGGCTGAAGGGAATGTCAAAGGCACCGATTGAAACATAGATAGATAGACAGAAACATAGATAGATCATACAAGACTGATGTCAATTTGTTCAACAGTTGTGGCAACCCAAATGTCTTTCAGTCTGATAAATATTGTTTAAAATACTGCAGTCAGACAAAACAAACCGACCAGCTGACAGACTGACATTAAAAACCCCCAGCCGTGCTGCTAGCATAGCGAGAATTTTCTGAAGTCATGGGATGTTTAGATATTACTCATTTTCATTGAGATCCCTTTGACACTAAGTCAAGTGAAAGGGTTTTAAAAACTGCAGTGCACTTTAGGGTTTTTGGGGACTAGCTTTGAGTTTGATGATCGTGAGTGAAAACATTTTTTCATAAGAAATCACAACAAAAAATCTGCTCCACTAAACTGCCAAAAATCAGTCCAGCCAAAAAGCATTTTCACTGCTTTTGCCTTGAAGTGCAGGAATGTGTTCTTTGCCTTTTCCTTCATGACTACAACCATGTGGTGTGACAACAACTGAAGCCTCAATTACAAGAGCAAGGTGAGGGAACGAGGCAGGCTCATCCATCACAGCAGAGACACGAGGCGAGCCTGAATTGGCAGCTGTCTCCTCTGGTGCTCTGAAGACTCAGGGGGCCTGTTTGAAATTACAATGCAGAGCCAGCCTCGCTGCCAAGTTTTCAATGACACCCAGATCTGTTATGTGCATAAACACAGAGGTCTCTTTCTAATTTAACCGTTGACAAGCAAACTGAGCTATCAACCAACCTTGTCCCATCTGTTTTAAAGCGTTTACGTCTGTTGTGTAACATCTGTGTTAAGCATCGTCAGGAGAAAGTAACTGAGAGGATTTAAGCTTTGTAACCTCGTGCCAGTTGTGTTAAAGTTTCAGAAAACTGGTATTAGCGACATCTGTGACATCTTCATGGACCCATGATTAATATGGCATGAAGTGCTCATACTTTGCTGGGAGTTGGTCAAAGCAGAAAGATGAAATACACAAGGCAGAGCGCTGAAATGTTCCATAAAGTCTTTTATGCTGTGGATCTGCATGAGAAAGTCTTTGTGGACTATTCACACCAAAGACCCAACGTACGCATACTGTAAACATTCGATGTGATGTGAAAAATGCAGAATTATATAAAAATAATATAGTCTGCAGCTAAACAGGTTGTAAACAGGGATTTATAACCGCACAGGGTTAGATTCATGAAGTTTAGGACTCCTCAAATCACAGTCAAAAACATGCAGAAGTGAGAAAAAGCGTTTAAACAAAAACAGCTACTGCACAGAAATTTTCTGCCCCTAAATAATATGAGGATCCGTACTGTAATGCATGAATAGTGCCAATTAGAAAGTCTATTTTTTCTACCAGCGCATGACATTAACAATAATTCTGTGTAATTGTTTGGTTTAATTGTCCTTGCTCCAGATCCAAAGCAGGGCTCAGATTTGGAGCTTATGGGCTCTTAACGACCACAGTAAGAATATTAATGTGTCCTGAGATGAGACTTTCTAATTTAAGATCTGGGCTCCTGTTCATCCTGTTCATCTGCACAGGTCACAGAATGTCTTCAGCCAATTTTGATGTCTTCTTCAGTGATTAGATTCTCACTGAGACTCTCCTCTCTAATTAAATCCTTTTCAAAAAGGGCTGTTTGAAAAGCATCTATGTGCTTTTTGGGAGATTTTTTTTTTTTTTTTTTGTAATTAGATCTGAAAAATAAACCTGTCTGATGGATGCAAAAAGGCTCAGAGATGTTTAATTTTCACGAAAAGAAAAAAACAGTGAATTCGCAGTGGGTCATCAGTGTGATACCTCCAAAATTCTGCTGATTATTCACTAAGTCACACTGGACAGCTGCCATGACTTGTTAAAGTCACCACAAAAAAGGGAGAAATGGTTTGTGTAATGATTAACAGAGAATTTTTTGTTTGTTTGTTTGTTTGTTTGTTTTGCCACATTGAATCACATTAGACCAATTAAGACAACCAAAGTAAATATGGACCATAACAGTTTGTGTCCATCAGTCAAATCAGCGATGTTTGATGCACACAAGGCTGATATTAGGTCCCAAACAATTTAATATTGCCAGTATTATCGGCAGATATTGGCCTGTTACATATATATTGATATCGTCATATATGTTCTCCGAGATTTATCATTCATTTTTAAGGCAGAAAAAAATGCTAGGACTACAGATTTAAAATGATGTAATTACGCAGTTTGTCCAGCAGAGGGTGGCCCGTTGTTAAAATGTTAGATATTCTGCCCCAAACTTTTTCACGAGTATTTGATGACCACATTCAGTTGAAATGTTATATCTGTAATACCAGCTGATATATCAAGCAGCACAGTGGTTTAGTGGTTAGCACTGTTCCCTCACAGCAAGAAGGTCCTAGGTTTGATACCCGGCAGAGGTAGCACCTTCCTGTGTGGAGTTTGCAAGTTCTTCATGTCTGTGTGGGTTCCTCCCACAGTCCAAAGACATGCAGGTTAATTGGTGATTCTAAATTGCCCATAGGTGTGAATGGGAGCATGAATGGTTTGTTTGTCTCTAGACGGCAGCCCTGTGATAAACTGGTGACTTGTCCAGGGTGTAACACTGCTGTCGCCTAATGTTAGCTGGCTCCAGTCCCCTCATGACTCTGTAGTTAAGCGGTTTTGGAAAATTAATGAATGAATGACTGATAAATCATAAATCAAAATTTTTTTGATCCCTTATACCCGCATCGGCCCCAAAAAACCCATATCAGTCGGCCCTAGCCTAAATTAGGGATAGCAAAATAAATATGGAACATGATTGGTTGTGTAAATCAGTAAAATCAGCAGTGTGTGATATGTGTGAGTTCAAGATGTGGGTGAGTGCTGTAAGGTACAAAATAAGGCATAAAAACTACAATAAGGAATCAAAACAATAACCATATCTATCTGTCATATCTGCCCTGGCAGCCCTTGAATTGGAAAACAACAAACAAACAAACAAACAAACAAACAAAAACCTTCATGATAGGGGTGGAACGTTTTAACTATTTATTAAGTGTGATTTGCAAACAGCCACATAATGGAGACCATAAATGATCGTTATCACTGTATCACTTTTTCCATCGTTATTGTTTGGAAAGCGTTGCCTGATGTGTGTGTATAGTGTAGTGATGCTGTTGGGTTACACATCATGTACATCATTCATGTTTATGTTTCACAACATCGGCCTGATCGCACACTGAGGCAACATTATGCTAACATCGTTTGGTTCAGTGTAAAATACAGCAAAGGTCTGGTAAAGAAGAGACTTTGTTGCAGCAATGTTGCACAATTTCTGTGTAAAAAGGGTTTGTGAGTGCTCCAAAAGCCCGAGAGCTTGTATGCATGTTTCTGAATGAGGGAGAAAAGGAGGACTCCAGCGCAACATATGGTATTGTTTAGAAAATGCCTTTTTTGTTTGAAATAGCCAGACGGAGAGATGCAACCCTGAAAACAAAGCCAAGTCCTCCGAGGCAAACCAACAGGAAATGTGGGTCATCACTAATAAAGTACCATGTTGAGGGAAGCAGCATGTAAGATTCAGAATGACTGATATTTTCCTTCCTCAGGTTTCCCACCATCCTGCATCTTTTTTTTCAGTCCTAAATAGTTTTCAGCTCCACCATTAGTTCCTTCACTTTAAAATTCCAGCCTCCGTATGACTGGGAAAAATCTTCATGTGAAATCATCGTATCTGTGGCAGTAATTGCCCTGGCAGCCAGCAGATGTGCTTTAAAGTGCTAATGCAGAAGTGGAGAGGGCTGAGTTGTTAAGTTACATGAGGGATGTGAGCTGGAGTCAGCACATCGCGGCTGATAACAAGATGCTGCAAAGTCAGTTAAAAGTCAATCACTGTTTTTTGAGGAAACTTCGACGACTTCAAATCAGTGGCAGGAGAGACTCATTTCTGCTGTTTTGTGCTGAGAGGAGAAGCTTTTCCAGGTGATGATGTGTCTAGTTTGGTTCATTTTAATGGAGAGCAAATAAAATGGAGGGTGGGAGATGCTTGGAAAGCTGCTGAAAGCTTGTAAAATAACACACCCTCTGGTCAAAGCACCCAACCTTTCCAAGACACCCTGGAGAGGTGGTCTTTTGAAGCTTTTATATCACAATCGAAAAACGCCAGCCCCTCAGCACATCCATCATCCCATCCGGTCATGGGCTAAACCTCAAACTGAGTTATTTATAGGCCGTCCAACTTAAGCGCGGCATGCATCTAAACCTGTATTGATTCCCAGCCAGGAGAAACACAAGCTCCTGCATTAATGATCAGCCAATGAAAAAAGGCATGTGGTGTCTAACTATGTGTGTGCGTGAGTGTGCTTGTTTGTTTGTGCACAAATCTTTCCTCAGCATCCCCATCTCTATAGTGGCCTCCACCACAAATGAGAAGAAATGCATCATGGTTAATTAAGATTGGTGACAGGCAAACACCTTGTGGCTGAAAAACGCAGGTGGACAAAAAACAAACAGCTGTTTGGAGACAAATGGATTGACTCACGGGGTTTTTCCACACAAAGTGTAGCTACAGCTGATCTAAGCAGGGCTTGAACTGAA
>JAPQLA010000006.1:23995672-24009099 GCA_029822935.1 Naso vlamingii | reverse complement strand
AGAGTCTGAGTGTTCAGGTTTTAATAAAAGTCAGTTGTTCAGTCAGTCTGAGGATGACCGCTGTGTGTGTGTTTCTGTCTCTCCTCTTTCTCCCTCTTTTACTTTCCTAACCCTAGTTGAGTGCTGCAAGTGTGTAAAGATAAAGAGCTGTTAAGTGGTGCTGTGCTTTCTGCTGTCTGTTGAGTAATGGCCGAGGTGCCCATCGACCCACCGGTCCCATAAAGCAGACAGCAGAAACCAGGCACAGCGTTCACACCCGGGCCGCTGCCAGCAGAGCTCTGCAGGCTGCAGTAAAAAAAACAAACAAACAAAAAAAAAACAAATAAGAAATAAAGAAAGAAAAAGTTGTCTGTATTTTTTATTGTGTCACTGTGAACTTTTATGTTAAAAATCAGATATAGGCCAGTCACTGGGATGATGGTGTTTATGGTGAAATCAACTGGTCATGATGTGACATTAACCTCATGTGTAGAGTTTGTAAGTACAGATGAATGTGTTTTATATTTCCAATGCTTTTCCATTTTCCTTAAATACAGATTTTAAAGAAAAATAGTTGTTGAAATATTTTTTTACTTTATATTTTATTATTGTGCAGTATAATTTGAGATGTTAAGTCAGTCTTAGGCAGTGGCAATACTTCTTGCATTCCTCCTCTTATGATCAGCAGCATATTTTAAGTGTGAACATTGTGTGTAAACTACTTTGTGTCTCTGAAAAAGGCTCGTGACTCAAAGCCCGTAGCAGTCATCCCACACATTATCACAGGAACTGCAGGATGTCTGATGGTGTGTGTGTGCAGTCAGCGTGTGTTTTGTATGAATGTGGGAAAGTGTGCGAGTCCAGTTCGCAGCTCATTGAGCACCATGTTGTTTGCTGTAATAGAAGTCTGTCTGTTCGCATTGTGGCAGAAAATGGACCTCGGCACAGCAGCAACAGTAAATGTGATTTGACTAAAGCACGCAGCCATCCTTCACTTGTGGAGAAGATCATGAATGTGATACGTGGCTGCGTGCCGACAGATGGTTTCTTTCTGATTCATGAGTTTGCCTCGATAACACATTTACGCTCCTCTGTGTCTTCTGCCATCAGCCATGAAGGCAGTTTGTGAACTATAAACTGTTTCAGAGGCTTTTTTGTTTGCTGAAAAAAAAAGTAGAATTTTTCCTCTAGAATAATAAAAAATATCACATTTTGGCTGAAACTTGTCATTTAAAATCCCAAAATAAACATATGAGCGTCTTCAGTCCAACCATTTGGTGTCATAGGAAACTTCAACTTGACTTTAAAATGTATTATTGTTGAACCTTAAATCTGCCCCAACAGTGAATAAATGTACTGAACCATTCTTCGCTTGTCTTGCAGGAGCTGTGTGAAGACCCTCACCTGTTTGTAGACGGCATCAGCGCACATGATTTACATCAGGGACAGCTGGGTAACTGCTGGTTTGTGGCTGCGTGCTCCAGCTTGGCCTCCAGAGAGTCTTTATGGCAAAAAGTAAGTGTGCGTGTGTTTGTGTGTGGTCTGCTTCTCCTTTCTTTGGCTCGTCTTTGTGGAGAGAAACACCAGCTGATTAAACCGCTTTGTGTTTCCTCATATCATCTGTTACTCTAACAATTTCACAACACAAACTGGCATGCTAAAAGAAACTGATGATTAGAAAAATGTCAGTGAGTTTGTTTGTTGTCACTAATTCGTTGTGAACAACAGTTTGGTGCCTCTGTGGTGCCTCATGGAGACTTTGCACAGAAAACAAGAGCATATGTAGAAACATTCTTATCAAGAAAATAAGTCATAGCACCCTGAAATCACACTGTGTCATGTTTGCATTTCTGTCTCCAGGATTTAATCAAACAGAATATAATTTCACATGTCAAAGGCAGATTTTAAACTTTGGATAGTCAGGCAAGCTGTTTTTCTGCTTTCAGACAGGCACGGTGGCTTAGTGGTCAACACTATTGCCTCAGAGCAAGAGGGTCCTCTCACTGGGTTCGATACCCAGCTGGGGTAGATCCTTCCTATGTGAAGTTTCCTCCAGGTGCTGCGGTTTGCTTCCACCATCAAAACACGTATGTTAGGGCCCATTAGGTAATGTTTGCCCAATGTGGTGGTGTGTTCAGTCGCAGCGGCTCGGGACCGACCCTCCACTCTAACCTTGAAATGTCGTTGTACAATTCACTGTATAATGACAATAAAGCTACTTTACTTTTTAGCTTTACCTCTGTGCTAAAGCTAGCTAAAAGGGCAACTCTGCAGATTTTTCCGCACGTTGTGACCATGCATATTCACCACACTATAGAAACATTGTAACTGTGGGCAAAAATACAGAGGAACTAGTTGTCTGGGTGTAGTGACACAGCGTCTCGGACACAACATGGCTGTTCTCCGCAAACGACAAAAATAATTTTTCATAGCGTGGTCAACATGCAAACAAGTTAATAGCACTCTTCTGATTTATTAAATTTACACAAATCATAAATGCCTTCTAACATTTTTATTACTTCTTAAAATAACGTGAAGACAAGAAAACAACATAGCAAACTTCTTCATGGTTTGTTCTTTGATTGGGAATGAAAAGTGTTAGTTATTCAGGAGATGAAGGGAAATATATTGACTCACGGGACACTTTTTAAAAAACATACTTTTAAATCTCAGGTATTTTTAAGTCAAAAGGCTTAAGTCCAAGGGAAGTCACAAATCATTGGTGTTAAAGTCCAAGTCATGTTGTAAGTCTTTTATGATATTGTCAAGTTGAGTCTAAAGTCATCAAATTTGTGACTCGAGTCTGACTCGAGTCCAAACCTCTGCTATATTCCCAAAAACTTGCAGTTTTCCTTTTAAAAAGAGTTGACGCTTTTTCGGACAGGACTGATTGAGTTATATTATGAAAGAGTTTCTATCCTAATGACACATAATGCTATTTGAAAAGGGAATTTTTTTATATCATCAGTCATAAATATTCCATGTTTAGTGTTTAGTGTCCATTAGAAACCATTGTTACGAGACGTAAACACCAGAGGACTCATTACAACACCACAGCGCCTTCTTAGTCTCAGCAGACTCCATCAGTCAGAAGACTGATTGGTGGAGTCTGAAGTCAAGTCTCTGAGGATCGCCTGGAAGCACTAAAGGATAGATGTCCTGCCTTCTGTGGGTAACAAAAGTGTTTTTTTATTAGGAGCTTTTTTTTATTTCACATGGAAAACCAGCAGGAGAGTCGACATCATTTTCAATGTGAGCTCGATCTGTGCAGCTTAGTTTGTTTAAAGGTGATGCAACATGTCTTCACTGAGAGATTTCATCATCGGATTAAATGTTCTTCCCCCTTTATGAACTGGGAGTGTTAACTACCTCTAACTGTAGAGAAAGGTGCATTAGAGATCCTTGAATCTACCGTTATTTTAATTTAATTATCAGCCTTCTGTTTTTTTAGCGTCTTGCAACATAAATGTTGATGATTGGTGCCTGAAATGCACTATTGCTTGCTTCAGTACAAAGTGGTTGTGTCATAACAGAAGACAGTTCATTTGAACTGTACTCAGCTGTGAAGTTTCGGGCGTCAGGATTATTCTGAAATGTTCTGTGGCATCCGCCTTGACAGAGGAAACAAAGTGATTATGGAGGTTTAATGGGATTTGAAACCAGATGCCTCGGCCTGTTGTAGCGAGATGTTGGATTGTGACTGTGTGTACATGTGGCCATGCTTACGCTGTATCTCCCCCTCTGTTTACTCTGCTGTTCCTCGAGCTTTGATTTAACACATTCACACATTCATCAAATCCTTATCCAATAAGCAGCATGTTTACGGCTTTATTTCACATTTTCAGTTTGTGGTCGATGAATTTCTGTGGAGTTTTTTGAAGGGATGCACTTCCTGTCCGTGCAAGTGACCAATCTAGAAGTTATGGTCACCAGAACTCTCCACCGTCATCTGATCGTTGTTTGAGGTCTGACTGACGGTGACTCGTGGCTCAGTTTGCAGAATATTAACATTTTTGGTGATAGGTTTATCCAGAAGGACCTGACCCCAGATAAGCGGTTGACGATGGATGGATGGAGGTTTATTTGCTTTCTTGCTGAGAATAATAACATTTTATCGTAGCCTGTAGACGAGGCCAGACAGGAAGCTGTTGCATTAAACTCCACTGACTGACATCATGAAACTGTCTGTGCTCCAGATGGGCCATTCTGTTTGGTTTAGAAAGAGACATTTTGGTATCAAATGTCAGCTGCACTGAGGGATTTCAGAGTGCTGTTGGCTCTGAGTACTTAGACATGTTGGAAATTATAATTATTTGCGAGTCACATGGATGGAAGGTCAATTCCATATTGATGGTATTGAAATGATGAAATGTTTTTAAATTTACAGTTTGCAGCCAGCAGCCAGTTAGCTCAGCTTAGCATAAAGAGAGGAAATATTTATTGGTCAGGAACGGTAACTTTTATGGACTTAACAAAAAAGATGTAACCTGTTCATTTAAGAACTCAAAAGCTGACGAGGTGCCTGTTTGCAGACTAAGGGCGTTTCGCCTGGCACGAAGAGTGTTATTGCTATTTTCCAACAGATGCAGTTGTCATTTTCACGCCCAGCGCCCACGTTGGCTAAATAGTAAGTGTTCTTGCACTCATCTGTGCACCTATGGGAGTGTTGGTCTTAAAAGGAGGTGTGGTCAGGTGCATTGTTGGCACATTGCTATCTTGTGGCACCAGAAAGCGTTTGTGCTATTGACCAAGAAAAACCACCCCTGAAGTCTGGCGTAACATTGTCCTGTTATTCACAGGGCGCGCTATTTGGATACGTGTACACAGGTGTGTCGCAATGCGTGTACATTCTGTTTGTGACACATGAGGATGAACAGCAGGACTCCTCATAATTTCAACTGCCCCTCAGTGCATCACTGTATGCATTGAAGTTTTTGCTTTCCTCGTCTCCTGACATCATTAAACCTCTTTCAGCTTTGTGCTGCTGTTTTGGTGACACCAGAAGACGAGGGTACTCTCCTCCTACGCCTGCTTCACCTTAAGGAGCTTCGGTAAATGATTGATGCTCCTGTAGAAGATCTGCCCGTGCGCTTTCAGCTCACACAGCCCCAAATGCAAAAGCGCTCAATTCTGTGATTAATCATCTCTGTCATCTAAAAAGCAATGTGCCTTCGTCAAAGCGCACCTGGCTCTTAAAGGGGATGAGAGACGAGACACATTGGTTTATTCCTTGTTATGCCCAAAACACACCTGTGATTAATTAAGGACTAAATCCTTCCCCTTTGCACCTTGCAGCTCCCTTTGCACCCAGATTACAGCAAAGTGGACTTGGACACACCTCCAACTGACCTTGTGTCATGATCATCAAAATGGGGCTGTCTTTGTGCTAAGCTAACTGGCTGCTGGCTGTAGCAGTTTATATTTAATTTACAGATGTGAGACTGTTATTAATCTTTTAGAACTCTCCACCAGACAGCAAATAGCTTATTTCCTAATATGTAGAACTTTTTTTAAGTGTAAAAGTAAGAACCAAAAGCTTTGCTCCAATGTTGCAGCTTTGTTATAAAAAATGAAATGATTATTCCAAATCAAAAGAAAAATCCTAATGGTGAAAAAATGTGAAAAAAACATGTTTGGGTCTTTATCCTGCGGGACGGACCTGCTCTCTGGGGCCTGTAGTTTGATTTGCTGTGTGCTGTTGGTTTTTAGTTTGAAACTGGACCACAATTCAAGTTTAAAGAGTCAAGAGCCGATGAATTTCACTTATCTGAAGTCTGCTCTTTGATCTACATTACAGTGAATGACTGTTTTTTAAAGTAGCCTTTGTGCACAGATATTCATCGTTCAGTTTCCCGTTGGCCACCGACTTCACTTACTGTGAAAGCAAAACAAGCAATAGTCCAAGTCTCACAGGAGCGAACTGTTTCCCAGTGAAACTGGAGCAATGGAACAAAACATTGTTATTTTATTTTTGTGCTCTTGCACATTTTAATTACCTGCAAAACATAGCCAGAGTTCAAATTGCCTTTCATTTAGCTCGAGGGATGTATGAACTTTTAAATTATCCTTTCTCTGATCCTTGTAATTACTCAACACACTATATGCTTAAATTTTAACATAGTGTTTTATCACTTAATAAGAAGGCCAGTCAGCTGAAGTCCAAGAGTAACAAGTAGCAGCAAGCAGAAGGAGATCAGTGTATTTGAGACTCCTGTCAACGTGCAGCATTAGAGTTTTTTCAGAGAAATCGGAAGTTTGTATCTACATGTTAGATGGCTCAGGTGGCAAGCTTGTTGCATGCATTGTACCAAAGGAAGAAAGAAGTGTAATACCTCCTGACATCTCAGTTATTTTTTTTTCTCTCTCACCTCGTCTGCCACGCGTCCTCTCATTCACAGTCACAGTTAGTGTTTGCAGCGAGCCTGCAGAGAGCCTGCAGGAGGAGGCTGAGAGATGAAATCAACATGCCTCCCCTCTCTTGTTTGTCAGGGTCACCATGCAAGACGGAGATGGATGAGGCAGCAGGAACCTGTTCCCTCGTCTGCTGGGGAATGCTCACAAGCATACACACAAATACACACTGTCTTTATCCATTATCTCATGAGGGACTCATTTCCACTAAACCCGTCAGGACGGGCTGTTTGTCAAACAGGAGGACGGGGAGAATAACATTTTGGCTTAACAGACAAGCTCACAGAGAAACCTGTGTTCAGACGCTGGTTAAGAAAATACAAACAGCTTTTTCATTTATTGGATTTATTTGTATTAAACGTAATGAAGCCCAGCATTATAGGATACAAAGATACAAAAAAAATGCCCTTTGTGATCAAGAGCTTCAGAAACAGATGCAAAAAATTTTTTTCTTTGTAAATGAGTTCCGTTGCAAAAGGACAAATAGTGTCATCTTGCTCTAACAGGTTGTTAGGTGATCTTATACTATCATCTGTTGATAAATCCCTCCAGAAAATGACGATTTAACCAAAAATTAACTTTGCCTCCTCAACTAAATACACACAAGCAAAGAAGAAGAGTTTGTAGCAAATATCTCTCTAATTTTTTGTTTGCCAAGTCTCAACTTTCCACTGTGAAGGTGATGGAGCTGTCAACAGTCTCGGGGCTGCAGCCTTCTGCAAATGCAAACAGGAAGTACATCACCTTCCGTACCTTAGCCAGCTCAGCAATCCTCTCGCCAAACTCGTGTGCATCAGCCTCGTAGCACTGGACGGGCGCATTGCTTGCATCATTCGGCGCCCTCCAGAAAACCCCAGTGGGTTCCAGCAGCTGACGTGTCATCAAGTTTGTGAGGTCAGGCGTCCAGAGCTGTGAGGTGGCCGTGATGGTGAGGCGTCCTGCCTGGGCCAGCCGCACCGACCAGTGTGAGAATCGGAGCGACTGTTTGGAGAAGTCCAGCCGGTACACGGCCTCGTTGGGCAGCAGCAAGCGTTCGCCGTCCTGCCTCTTTTGGCCTCGCTGCTGCAGAGACTGAACCCGCAGACGCATCACTTCCGTCAGCTGGTTGTCTGGCCGGAAAGGCAGCTCCAACGTTGCAGACATACTTGGACGGCAGAGAGCAGAGAGGTCGATATCAACTGCAAGGCTGGATTAGATTGGCAGCTATGTCGAAAATAAGCGTCTTCGCTCTCTCTCTGTCTCCTCCTCCTGTCCACTTACTCTTACTCTGTGTTCTTGCCTGCAGGCTTGTACATAATGCATGTGTGCATGTCTGTACAACATCGATATGAGAGGGTGGATCCTACACGGTGCAGAAGAGCAGAGGTGCTAGGCAACAAGATCTAATGACATTTGCAACCACGGCACAGGGTTTGCCTTCAGGGAGCCGTGCTTAGCGCTGTTTGTTACACATTTGTTTGTGTCATGTTTTTGCTTGACATGAAGAATCGAATCACCAAAATTCTGTTGTGCATGAACGGCAAAATAAATATAAACATCAAAACTGTTTAGTAAGAATAAGGTATTCACTTTTGTCAGGTTGCTAAACTCTTTCAGGAGGGGAAAGCCTCTCTATTCCCTTTGGTGTGCATATTGACAGAGAACAGGGGACGCCAAGGTGCCTTCTGCTTGTGTTTCAGGTCAGTCATCAGGTCAGTTACCTACCAGAGTTCAGTTGCTGCATAGCGACACTTGGCCCAGATGAAAGCTGAGATAGATGAAGCCGATGCTCTCTCAATATCCACAGTGCAGAGTGAGAGAGAAGGCAGTAGCAAGGTGGAGTGCAGAGGAGATTGCCTCCCGAAGGATTACAAAATGACTCTGAGGTTTCTGTGGTGCAGTGCTTTGTTTTTTTTTTTGTTTTTTTTCCGTTCCCCTCCTCCTCTCTGTGAAGGAGCTGTTGCTGCCTCACAGAGCCAGTCCTCTTGAGAGGCCAGATTCTCCCCATCAGCATAGCGTCACCTCCTGCAGGGAGGTTTGACAGGAACTGCTGTTCAGTTAGTGCACCTTGACATCTCCAAGGACACCCGCTGGAACACTGTCACTGAATTTACATGGTGTGTCGCTCACTGCATCATTTGCAGTTTTTTTAGGGTGCCATATTCACACTGGTGAGGGTTTCAGAGGTCGCCTTGGGGTCTGGTGCTCTGTTATGACACTGAGTCACAGTTGGAAAGCAGCACTTCATTAATTTTAAATAGAAGTCATATCATGACATGATGTGGAATATTAAACCCACTGTGAACTACCTGTTCAGCACTCTAAGTCAGATGGACAAAGTTAATCAAACATTAAGCAGCTAAGGATGCAGATAGTGTTTTTCTGCAGATCGAGCCCAAAACAGAAAAAAAGGAGAGTGAATACGGGACTCACATTCATCAGAGTGACAGAAACTTAACCCCCAAATAAATGCTGATGCCGGCAGTGACTGTGATTTGGACAGTAGTGAAATTAAAGAACAGTGGTGAAGACCTGTGATGAAGGCTGACAGCACAGTAGCCTTTGCCTTATTTGAAGACACAAAGTTCAAGAAGTCCTGTTGTCATTCAAAGGAGAGCTATTATTATTATTTTTGGGTCTGTTATTTTGACTTTGGACTCCTATAGAGCAGCTAGACACAACTGATGGAACAGTAAAGTCTGTAAATCTTCAGAAAACTGTGACTCGCGCCCTCTCTCTTCCCTTTTTTTTCTGCATTCTCTCAAAAACGGTCTGTGTCGGTTCCGCCTCCCCCTTTCCCTCATGTGCGTCTCCACACTCTGCTGTACTCATAAACCCTTTACTGACACAAAATATACACAGCTAGGACTCTGATAAAATGTTACATACAGCTTACACTTCTCACTCTTCAACACGACAAAGCAACGTGCGGTCCTTTAGCAGCAGAAACAGAAACGCTCTTAATTTCTGTCTGATGCTTGCCTCTTTAGGAAAGTTTACAAAAGTTAACCGTCCTTTATTCACCGAGGAAAAAAAAAAAACGTTATTGGAGCCATCTCAAACAAAGTGCTGACAGTAATCCCTGAAGCAGAGTGTCTGAGCAAAGTGGGGGAGGGGCAGGCACAGTCCATGTGCACACGCTAGCATGTATGAACCTCATTATGTGACACTTTGGCATCGTTTAACACGTTTATCCGACGTTGCAACAACATTTATAGGTCAGAAAGATGGAAAAGCATAAAAGCTCTCCTTTAATCCTAAATGTGCTATCAAGGTAAGCTAGCGTAACTATGATAATGATTCTCTCTCCACATTAAATTTTAGACACATTTTTTTATCCCGCGAGGGAAAGACATGACCGGCAAATTAATTCTAACTGTAAGCAATTTAAAAGTAGATCTAGTGAGTTATTTTATAAAGGTATATCTATTAAAATATTGTTTCTCAGCCATCTTTTATGTCTTTATCATACTTCCTCGTTCTCACTGTGCTGCTCTGTGTTTTGCCTGTTATTTCTCAGCAGTCTCTCTCTCTCTGACCTGTGAATGCGTTGAGATTTTTTGTACCCCTCGTCATAAAAACGGTTCACAAAATGGAGGCTGGCTTATTGGGGCTTTACTGGACCATAGCAGATGCAGGCAGCTGAAACACACACACAGTGCGGTGCAGTTAAACAGTTATTACCTCTCACCCATGTCCTATTACAGCTGGATTTATAACGGAGAGAGGCAAGGTGATAAATTTGTCTCCTAATCCTAAATGCATCAGCAGACGTGAGGGTTTGCTGTCTCACTCTGGCAGCTCACTCCACCTTGACATTATTAATGCTCTGTGGACCACCGGCTGTTTGTCTGGCTTACCTGCCCCTCTGCTCTTCTTCCTTCATCCTCCTCCTCCTACAGGTCATTCCTGACTGGAAGGAGCAGGAGTGGGACACAGAAAAGCCAGACTCGTATGCTGGGATTTTCCACTTTCGCTTCTGGCGCTTTGGTGAGTGGGTGGACGTGGTGATTGACGACCGGCTGCCGACGGTGGACAACCAGCTGGTCTACTGCCACTCCAACGACAGCAATGAGTTCTGGAGCGCCCTGGTGGAGAAGGCCTATGCCAAGTTAGTATCAGAGTTGACAAATATCCAGATCCATTTACAAGGAAGAAAAACCTAAATTTATTTTAATTACACGCACTTATGCCTACTTAAGAGGGTACTTAAAAAAAAAAAAACATTCATAACTCCTCGAAATCTGAGTCTCATTTCTTAGCAAAGTTAAATTATTGTCAAAGGGCCCCGTCTTTTTCAGCTTGCTAACGGGGAAAGCTTGCGGTGAACTGCATGAACATTAGGGCTGCAATTAATTTTTTTAGTCACTATACAATTTTTTAAATTAACTGCTTGTCTGTAAAATATGTGAAATTAGTGGCAATTAAATTATCCCTGAAACCAAGGTAATGTCTTCAATTTTCCAAAACCAAAAGATGTTCAGTCTATCGTGAAATTGCACTAATAAACACAGAAAATCCTCACACTGAAGAAGCTGCAACAAGCAAACGTTCTGCAATGTTTTATTGACTTCTGCAGTTTTAAACAACCAAACCAAGTGTCCTCTCCTTCCTGCAGGGTTTACGGCTGCTACGAGGCTTTGGATGGAGGAAACACGGCTGACGCACTGGTGGATTTCACAGGTGGTGTTTCAGAGCCAGTGGACCTGCTGGAGGGTCAGATGGCAACAGACGAGGTGGCCCGAAACCAGCTGTTTGAAAGAGTTCTCAAAGTCCACAACAGAGACGGTCTCATCAGCTGCTCCATCAGGGTAAGCTGAGTGTTGCATGGCAGGATCAAATAAATGCTGTAATAAACTGAAAACTGAACTGAACTGTTCAGACTGCAGTGAGGAAGGAGCCAAAACTATAAACACAAAAATCTGTGACACACTGGGTGAGTGCTGGATTGTGTAGTGACCCGTGAAGCATGTACTCATGCTCTGTTCTTTGATAAAGTGAAAAAGTAGTTTTAAGTGTAAACATGTCAAAAGTCCTGTTAGCAATTAACAGCCAACATCTGGAAAATCTCAACCCTGACTGGCTGTTGAGACAAAGTGTCACACAAATTCGCCGGAAAAGTTTATTTTCAACTCACTTGATGATGCAATGGAAGTGACACTGCATGATTCACGTTGCCCGGTGGGAAAATCGTGTCTAATTGTGTCTAATCGCATCTTTACATAGACTTTGTATGTAGTCTGTGAGCAAAATCAAGACAAACATAACGCTACAGATCAGCCTAAAATATCTGGATCACAGTGAAGATCGATGCGATTGAGCGTAACTTTACACCTGCACTTACATGCGTTTGGACCTGCTTGCTTCCTCAGATCTGCTTGTTAAGAAAACAAGTGTATGCTGTGATATGAACTTCACTGCTTTGGCCCTTTGGTCTTTTGTTTTACGCCAATCTTATTCCCTAATGTCCTGCTCCAGCCACAACTGGCTCATAAAGCCTCATTCTGATTCAGGGTCGGGTGCAGTTCAATTTTTAAATGATATGGCTCTTTCATATGCATGAGTTTCTACACTGGAGGGTCTATTGTTCCACAGTAAGAGTGATGAGAGCTCAGAGAGCCAAAAAAAAAAACCCCAAAAAACATTTTACACATTATCCGTTGTTCTTATTATTGTAGCTTGCATTACTCAGTCTTAACTTGTCATTCTTGGATGTTTGAGTTTCACACCATTTACCAGCAAGAGTTTTGGATGGATGTTTTTAGATGATTTTGATGGTCTCAAGAGTGAACCTCTATAAACCGCTGGAAGAAGGGAGCACACATTTTAGAAATAATGCGTTTACAGTGGAGGAATGCTGAAAGGAAAAAAAAATTCAATTCAAGACATCTAAGGGTGAGTAATTGATATACAAAGCAGAATTTTACAGTGAAATATCACTTTGAAACAGTTTTAATGTCAGCACATATCAGAGAACATATATGATACAGCTCATCCACAATAAATCTGGGATGAGCTAATATCAGCCGATTACATCGTAAAACCAATAAATGGTTTGGGTCCTACCTGACACGGACTGCTAACTCTGTGAATCGATGCCTTAGTGAGAGGAATTATTTGATGTTGCTTCCACGGTTTATGCAAGTTATCATGAAGCACCATGTGTTGCGTAACAACATGAGCAGTGGGATCATTATTCCTACTCGCAGCTTCTATGTGGACAAAGTCGTGTTTAGAACTCCGTTTACTACAATTATTTTTCCTGCCTGTTTGACTTTCTGTGTGCCCTGTTGGTCAGGCTCTCAGCTGTTGCGAGAATAATAATGTATGAAATTTGCAAAGTAATGTGTCAAAAAAAAACCCTGAGTGCACTAAGCACATAATTACTGGATCGAAGAACCAATTTTCTGATAATGCTGCCTAACCACTCCCTCCCTTTTTCCTGTTACCATCTAAAGCTTTTGTCTCATATTACTCATATTTGAAAGTATCACATCCCTGCTATTTGCTTACATACGCTCACTGACTATCCTCTAGTTTGTGTGGTTTCCCAGGAAACACCAAGGACAACAACAACAAAAACCTCCCCAAAATGTGTCTCTCACACCAACCTTAAATATCTGGCCTTTGATACATGCTGTTGCACACATCTGGGATCTGTAGCCTCTCTTATCAAAGAAATTTAATACACATTTGGTAATCAGTCAATCTTAAATTAGTGCAAATCAGTGTTTTTAAGTAGTAGTAACAATAAATCATTTGATTTTTTGTGAAATAAAAAGTATAACTGACGATGGAAACCCTCCAGAGAAATGTGACCCCTGCTCTGCAGCTCTGTGAGATGTTTTTGTTCTTTGAACTTTGTTTGTGTGCTGGAGGTGTAAACAGATAGGTGTTTAATAATGTGTTAGCCACAACTTCATCCGAGCACAGATAAACTAGACGGTGGCTCTAACGAAAAAAAATCATCCACATGTTCAAGTGAAATATTTGCATCCAGAGGAGAGTCGGTGAATTTCCAGTGAGCTCAACACTGACGTGTCAGCCAAAAGAGAACA
>JAPQLA010000006.1:23902271-23913748 GCA_029822935.1 Naso vlamingii | reverse complement strand
AAGTGTCAGTATTTGACAAACTGAGAATCTTACAAATACCCATGTGACCAGTTATATGACCAATCACATGAACAGCACATAAAAACAGTAGTAACATAGAAAACCTAAAAAGATATTTCCTGTAAAGCCATGAGATTGCCTGAAGGCAGTTACTAAATGCAGCATGTCAGCCTCTTACCTAAAACTGGACCCAGCCAGTAGATGAAGCAGTACTCCAGGTAGGTGTGGCCGCTGCAGGGGAACTGGACAGAGAAGGCCAGGACGGGGTTAAAAACAGCTCCAGAAATACTTCCTCCTGCACAGAAGAGAAACAGCAAAGAGTTGAGTCCTACACATGGAGCAACATCCGACAAAGTGATTTGTGTAACGGAGATGGGCTGCCACTTTTCAAGCTCATTCCACATGAATCTCTCCCTGAGACCTTGTTTGGTTCCACTCTCCGTGCTTTACAAATGCAGAACTTTCCATTTAAATTGATTATGTGCCTCATGACAACCTCTAATATTATCTCAAACCAGCTGACACCGAGCAAACATGAGGCACTGGGACCAGAGTGCAGCTTCCCTGTACCCAGCCAGTAATCCAGCCATCTCTATAGCTGATCAATGATCACTGATAATCGATTGCTGAGCTCTGTCTGTTCCTATCAGTGTCATTTCATCAGGCTTAAATGGGAGGTTTACGGTGCTGATTGAAAATTCAAACTCCCAGTCTCAAAGTCCAGCTGCATACTTTAGTTACATGCCATTACTTGTCATATCACTGCTGCGCATCTCTGATAAAAATCGAACCAAAATATTTAAAAAGTCCAAAAGTTTTGTCCCTGTCCGACCCTGTGAACATTTGTACAAGTGTCTCATAAAATCAGGTTAACAGTTTCAGCCTTTGCTGCTTTTAAAGCTGAGTTCAAACACACCTGCGAAAACCAGAGCAGTGATTATCGCAGCGAAGAAGTGGACTCGAAGTTTTTCGTTCACTTTATGGACGTGCATGACCGCCGCCTGGAAGATGAAAGCACAGGCCAGCTCCACGGCCGCGGCCTCCAGCAGTGTCCCACCGAGCGGGTCGAAGCATCTGAACCCGAACCTCTGGTGCCTGATGTGGACATCGGAAAGACCCTGCGACCACACGGAGGCGGCGAAATACTGCGCGGCGACCGCAGCGCCGAACTGGAAGGCTATGAGGACGACGGCTGCACGAGCGCTGCTGGTCCTGCGGAAAACGCGCTCCAGAACCGCGATGGGGTTACACATTACACTTTCCCCGAAAGTCAGTAAGTGGGTAACCGTCATGAAGTAGGAGAGGGTCAGGCCGACAGACATGTCTAGTCGGGCTGTTTCGCCCAGCAGTTTGAGTTCATGAGTGCAGCAGCAGAGCTGGAAGGTGGACGCCGCTTCCAGCAGGTAAATCCCATAAGCTCCGGGGAGAAGACGCGATGCCGTCCGGCGGATCGCCTCGCTGATGAGCACCGCGGCGCCCAACACCGCCACAGAAACGTACACGTCAGTCATTTCTGCGGTTAGACCGACAGTTTGCCCCAAAGCCACCACACGTTTCTCCTAAGGTGAACTTTATAGGAGCTCAGCCTACCTAACTTCCCTCCTTTTCGACGTCAAAGTCCACTTCATCCACGTTGCCGCTGCTGCGTCAAAGCGTTCGCCATGTAACAGCACATACAGCGGAAGTCTTCAAAATAAAATCATGAATTGCTCGAAGCGGCATCTCGCTGTATGAGGCTTAAAAGGCGAATATTCAAGAATGAACATGACATATTGTCTTGTTATTTTTTTCCCCAGGTTTTAGAGGATACATTTAGTCATATTTATTTATTTAGGCTGTACATAATGCACATATTTTACAGGTACTGATGTGCAGATTGTATACAATTCATATTCCTTTGTTTTTGTTTTGACCTGTCTTATTGATATTACCTGTTGTATATATTTATATCTAACGTGATATATTGTCATATCTTACAATAGGGCTCTCTTGTTCTTATGTCCTGTTAACCTCTTTGTGCTTATATTTCTGCTCTAGAATGTGAACAAATGTATCTCACTCAATTTGCCCCTGGGGGTCACTGAAGTATTTCTTCTTCTCATGGTAATCTATTTCCAATTTAAGATCTAGGGAAGTCAAAAAGTACTAAGAAGCAGAGTAAACCTACTTCACATGCAGCAAATTCATATTTGCACACAAACGGATTGAACTTCAGTGTTACTGGTTACTTATTGGAGATCACGAACTTGAAGGTGTTGCAGGTGAAACAACTTTCATACATTTAATTTATTAGATGTATTATGTTGGTCGGGACGTTTCTAGCATCAGTAACTTCCACATGACATCAAAGGTCACGCAGGACGGTGTTTGGCTTAAAACCCATTTTATTATAACAAATGTACAAGATCAGATTTATAAGAAATAACAGTAAAGTTAACAAAAATGTAAGGAGCAGACAAAACACCAAAACCAGTCTACTAGCATCTATACACAGTGGACAGGGTGTCTTTCTTCCCAGATTCATCATGAGGTAAATAGGAAACTGTGTTAACACTTCAGTCATTGGCACTGACTTCCTCCCTTAATCCCATTGCAGCCTTTCTTTCTCTCCTTTCTCTCCGTCCTCTTCATCCCTATGCAGGTGTTGCTACAGGTTATTTCATAACCGCGACATACACATTAATACATTCTCCTTCTCTGTGGAGAATTTAAAACATGGTTACATACAGCACATAGACGTCCACATTCCTTTACTCTGACTCAACCCACCAGAACACACACTTCTATTACATTTGTAGAATTGGGTTTGCTATATTATTCTGTCCAACTAATTTATTATTAATATTAATCTACAAGCTAAATATTGTGTACAGAAGCCTGTTGTGTGCACTGCGAGCAGCACATATAGGTTTCGTCTTGGAAGTCACGTTTTGGCCATAGCCAGTATCAAAACGGTATGATAAATAGAGTGGTTTATCCTCTGAAGACCATGCTGAGTAATTTACAAAAATTTTTTTTTTACAAACAGGCCTCATTTCTGCTCAGATTCAACTGTCCCAGTTTTTTTTTCTACCCTAATCCTCCCCCTCCCCGAGCTTCTGTAACATGCTTTTAGTAGGTCAGCACATGCTTACAAATGCAGCTTCACTGCAAATGATGAGAGATTCTGCGTCGTCTACTACACAAGTCCATCAGCAACTAATGCAACAAGTCAGGGGATCCTTAAAACATGCCAAAGTTTTCTGGTTTTCTTACAAAATACTGTTGTGCCAATATTACTTCCCTACAAAAGAAAAGCTATTAGAAACTCATGCAATCCCAAAGAATTGCCCAATATATTTTTCCATGATTAAAAAATGCCTCTAAATATATTACAGCAAAAACTACAGATATACACACAACTGGTTCCAGCAGAGGTCAGTGAAGTCATTGGTTTGTTGTTGTTTTCTGTCCATCCACCCCCCCACCCCCCGTTCAAAAACTGCATCACAAATTATTCCACTAAACGGTTTATATTTCATAATGTCAATCTGGTTTGAGGTCTTTAAAAGCTGCAAATTTACTGCAGCTTGACCCGAACGTCAACTCAAGATTATGAAAACAGAGAATGTGAGTAGAAACATGGGTGCTGTATGCAGGCAGATTCAGGGAAGTAGAACCAGAAACAAAAATAAAACAAAAGAGGGGCGTTTTGGAGCTTAGTGTTATTTTAGTAAAAAAAAAAAAAGAAAAAAAAAAGCCACAAGTCTGCAGGTTTTGAAACCTTTCATGAAGAACAATGTACAAAGAAAATAAGACACTTTACATTTTGCTCAGAGACAACCACAAATAAAAGTTTAGATATACAAAAAAATACATTACTGTATTAAAAAACAAAATCACAAAATGTAACATAAATGTAAAAAGAGGACATTAGACTATCATGATTAGGAGGGACGAGAGTTGTACTTTTGATTTTGTCTCCCCAAAACAAACGTAGTACTGAAATAAACGGGGAGTTCACCACTGATACTGATGGCAACACACGTAGTTAAAATAATTATACATGTATACAATATACAAAAACTACTCTATCATTCAACAAAAGTCCAAGGGAAGGCTGACAAATGACGGCTGGTTGACTAGTTATTAGTCTAGAAGGTTATTCGACAAGAATAAATAGTCTCACCTAAAGCTTTCTCATACATGTACGGATGTTTGTTTTTTTTTAAAAGAGTATGAAGCAAAAGTCTTGACATTCTGAGAAATGCACTTACTCGCTTTCTGTAGTAAAATTAGATGAGGAGATGGATACAACTCTCATGTCCTCACACAGATCTGTCTGTTCAACGTAAGGTTCCAGTGAGCAGATGTTAGCGTAGCTTAGCATAGCTTAGCATAACAACTGGAAACAGGAGGGAGCAGCTAGCATGGCTCTGCCCAAAGGTGACAAACTGCATTTAGCAGATCTGCTAAGCTCACTAATAACACAAGCCTTATTTTCAATACAAAAAAAAAGTTCGCAGTTTGACACTGAAACAGATTTAAAAATGGTAGTTGGTGAGTCTCAGGCAGTTTATCACCTGAGGACGTTCCATCATCAAATTTCCATGATAAGATTATTGTGGCTGAAAACATAATCATCAAACTTTATACTTCATGCTAAAATTAAAATTACAGCTGTGTTACTGCTTAAAGTATTTCTTAAAAGACTGACACAAAAGAACGGAACACGGATGCACCACAACAGCCCATCGCTAATGTGCTTAGTGCCCATAAGCTACGCAAACCAGCTACTGTTAGCATAGCAAGTTGTCACTTATCAATAGTGAATCACTTTGCTAAGCTAAGCTAACATTACTGTAGCTTCATATTCACCTTACAAACACACGATAATGATCTTCTCATCTAAAACTTTACCTGAATGCTAATAAAATAAGCTTTTCCCAAAATGTCAAACTATTCCTTCAATGAATAAAACGTGAAACCAAGGTTCATTTTTAACAGATGGCTAGAACATTAAATGGAATGAAATACTTTACTCCTAAAAAAATGTCCCAGTGATTTTGCATTCAAACAATCTTGAACCATTTTCCACACAATAAACAACATCAGTGCCGATTTTCCAGACGAGAACAGGAGCAACAATTCGTAAAAAAATTTGGATGGAACAACACAGAAACGGGACGATGTGACAGAGAAATGAAAGACATGTTATTAGAGGAAGGAGGTGGTTTGGCAGTGGAGCTGGAGGATGTGGTTGGTTTGCAGGTAAATTATTACCAAACAAGTGAGAGTTTGGTGCCGTTATTCGTGGTGTGATCCCACAGGGACAGCAGACACCGGTGACGTGGATTCACTTCTTACTGTAGCAGAGACTCAAGCTCCAGATGACACGAGTAAAAAGGGAGACCAGGAAGTGTTGGTGGGGGAGGGAATAATAAAGTTAAGCAATATAAAAATACAATACCACAAAAAATGAAACAGTACACCATTTTGTTTTTACAAGTCTTCATTATTGCAGACGTAGTCCACCAGGTCTGTGACTCCTAACAGGTCGTCTTCGTCATCGTCCTGTGCTGCCATCTCCTGGCCAACCAGACCGTTTGGTGCGATGGCAGCAGCTGGTGTGGCACTGATGTTTTTGGGTGGCTCCAGATTTGGGACGAGGCCTGGAGCGGCGGCAGGCCTGCTGACGAGCCCCTCGAAGCTTTTTATCGGGCTCTGTCCGTTTGTGGGTGGCCGCTCCACTGGGTTACAGTCCACTACGTTTGTTCCCTTTGACTCCTCGTCTGCTTTTTCAGCTTTCTTCTCCTTCGGTTTCTCCTCTGGCTCCTCGTCGTCATCGTCCGAGTCGATGCGGTTCACCCGCTTACGGATGGGCCGATCCTCCTCTGAAGATTCGTCAGAGTCGTCGTCGGAGTCATCCTCTTCAGAGGCTCTTCTGCGTTTTAGTGCAAGTCGCCTGCGCCGCTGCCGGGAATCTTCCTCTGAGGAGTCGACTCTCCTTCTCACCCTCCGATCTGTCGACTCCTCCTCAGAGTCTCTGGAGAAACTCGCTGTGAAAAGACAACAAGAGGCACCTTTAGCTGCTCGTACTTCTGCCATGATTACCTGACACACAGAAAAGTAATGCTAATAAGATCACTATTCCAAAGTAATCTGTTCACACAATTGTTACTTGTGACAGAAGTACGACCTCTGTCTATATTATAAATGCTTGTTTTGATTTTTTTTAAATTTCCAAGCAGTGAAACAGCCGAATAAAGTTGAAGAGTTTCATTTTGATCCAACAAAACGTTTTTCACCTAAACAAAGAAAATACGTTGTGGCGTGACTGCGTGTCCTTTATTTTGAAAGGACTTGTCAAGTAATTTAACAATGCAAACATTAATGTGTGACTCATCTCTTTTCTAGATGTGACTGAATTAAGTGGTTTTTGGAGCAGACACATTTTGTTTCTCACATTAATAACTTATTTATGATTAAAATTGACTTGTCATAAAACTTGAAATATGCAAAATACAGCATGCATTATAACTTTATCTGTATTTATTTAGAAGCGGTTCATGTTTAAATGTTTAGAAGAGAAAAGATGAGGCTAAGAATATCTCTGAAAACCTTTCCAATAGGCTTAAGGGGAAATTACATCTTATGTTCTCTATTATTATTACTGGCACTGTGCTATCACAAGCAAAGGTCAAAATTCTGGGCCATGGCCAGTTCTTAAAGTGTGCTGTGTGTTTCTGACTGACCCTCGCTGTCCGAGCTTTCCTGGCGACGTCTGGATTTCATTTTGGCTCGGTTGGTTTCTGCCTGTGAGCCTTCAGACTCGGACGTCTCACAGTAGTTCACCTGCTTCTTCTGACTCCGCCGAGAGCGCCGTCGACTCATATCCAGGTCGCTGTCGCTGAACTCACTGGAGCCTTCAGTCACTGGACATGCACGCAAAACAACAACAACATCAATAATAATATGGGCTAAAAATGACGGGAATTTCTGCCAGAGCTGCTTCATCTTCTCAAAATTAATTTAAAAAGGGTGGATTTCACAGAGATGACATTAATGCAATGACACAGGTCCTGACTGTTGGTACATACAATGTGTTTTTATGACAATTTAAATATTCTTTGACAGAATATTTTGTGAAGCTACATGATAAACTTCAGTTGTCATCATAAAATCTCATTCAGGAATACAAAGAATTTGTGGAGAGGACGAGAGTTCACAGCTGAGACTAATAATACGTTGATCATTTTTTAAACATTATTGTTTAATCTATAGAATGTCAGGAAAACTGTTAAAAAATTACACATTCTAAATTCTTCAGGGTTTTTAAATTGTTAGTTTTCTCAGACTGACAGTCCAGAATTCAACATAATTAAGCTACAAAATCAAAACCTGGAAAAGCATCAAGACTTCACATTTCAGACGCTGGAACCAGCGAGTGTTTTGGCATAAAACTGAATTAATTATTTAATAAGTGAAATGTTTGCCCACTTATAAAATCTATATACCTATTTCATCTTCCTCTTCCTCGTCTGTCTCCTCTTCCTCCTCATCATCTGAGTACCCCCTCGGTCTTCGCCGCCTCCTGGTGCTTCGCCTTTGTTCCAGCAGCTTCCTGCTCCGCCAAGAAGAACGATGCTTCACGCTGCCGTTGCTGCCGAAGTCGCTGTTGTTGGACTCCGCCTCCGTTTCATCCTCCGTGTCATTTTCTGACACAACAAACTCTTCAGAGCTGCAGCCACACATGGAGAAATGAACAAATACAAAAATGTAAAAGATGTTTTGCTTACCATGACCAAAAAAAAGTCTGTATCTTTGCATTCCTACCTTTCACTGAGGCGAAACTCTTCCTCACTCTCTTCCTCATCCACCGTGCTGTCGCTGTCCAGGTCGTTAAGTCGCCGTCGTTTCTTTTTGCGCTGGCCGGGGGTGGTTCGTGGTGGCCGGCCGTTCTCTTTGCCCTCCTCTGCTTGGAGGATGCTGGACATGTCCTTTCCTCTGTGGCCTGTGATATTGGCCATGTCTTTGCCCCGACCGGCTCCTGTGAGAAACATTATCATTTTCTCAGATTTTACAGGAATACTTTAAAATTTCAAGTAACACAAATATTGCTTTTTTTCTGCCAAGAGTTAGATGAGAAGAAAACAGTCAGCAGCCAAACTTCGTCTACCTTTCACAAGAAAGCAAACTTTCAGTGCAGTTTTATTACTTTAAACTCAGTTATAGAACTAATGTCTTCCTACCTCCACCCTCTGCTTCTTTGATGTCTTCCTCGATTGCCTCTTCAATCGCCTCATCGAACTCATCAAACCTGTAAAATTAACATCCACAAGAATTTCATTTTACAGTTACCAGTAACTACAACATCTCCTTAAGACTGCTGGTGAGTATTAAGTAAAACATAGCAGAATGATATGCTAGACAATTAGCATTGTTGCATTAAATTCATCAGGTCAAATGGTAAAATGGATACAGGGCTCCCCCTGCAGGAGGAAGGGTGTCAGTGTTCTGTGATTTAGAAGAAATATTCTCCTGTTGTTGACAGTGATGCAGATGTTGGCAACACTGTACAGATCCTGGAGTTTATCCACAAATGGAAATATATCTGACCCTTGTATTAAACCTTCAGCTGTGACCTGCAGCTCTGTAGGTCACTCTGTTGGTCTGACAGAGTGACCTACAGACTGACCTACAGACTGACCCCTCTCTTTGGTGGCCACAGTTTTGGCCCAAGGAGGATGAAATTTGGTATGGAGGTCAAACGTGTGTTTGTGTTCATGCTGACTGGCTTAAAAGGGGACGAGGAAATGAAAATGGGAGTTGCCTCTTGCAAAAAGGTGCGTGACTTCTAAACAGATTTAACTAACGTGGCCAAACTTTTGAGAAACACGCACACTTTTATTGGTCATGGCCTGTCCTGCCCCTACACTTCAGCCCCGCCCCCTTCCATAACTGATCAATCCTTTGTTTTTGACTGTAGACTCTTACTGGAGGTGTCATTGCAGACAGTAATTTTTCATTTATGACACATCTGTAACTTCATGATAACATGTGATGCCCAAGACGACTGTAACATTTTTAGCAGCTGGTCGCAGCTATTTCGCAGCTATACATAGTATATGTCGTTTTTAATTTGGTCCTTCCAAATAATTAAATTTCTAACCTATGTTTCTATTTTTGTGATTCAAGTAGATTCTGTTTTACAATTTTCCACTCAGTGCTGCTGTGACAGTGTTTTTACTCTCAGGATCATTTAAGTCTGAACCTTTTAACGTGAAAAGAAAAATGAAACTCGTATGTGTCTGACCTGTAGCTGATGGATTTCTTTGTCCTTGTTGACCTTCGACCCCAGCTCTTACTCCGCTTCGTTTCCTTCTTCTCTTTAATCACAATTTCTGGCTTTTCTTCTTCCTCCACCTGCTAAAAGAAGAGTTCAGTTACAAACATCAACAGGAGATTATTTATCTGGCAAAGATGAACAGTCTCACTCTGTACTCACTGAGGGAGTGATGATGTTTTCCACACTGATTCCAACATAGATCAGACGCTCTTTCCTGAAGACGATAATACAGATGTTATTTTGTTGGAAGAGCATTTGAAAACATCACAAACAAGAACAAAACTCAAAAATTATTTGATAAAAACAAGGCAAAGGTCTGTCAAAAGCCTATCAGGAGAAATCTAAGCAGTAAAACCACAAATGTAGGGCCTAACAAACAGCACAACAGTAAGATGTGTTTGTTAAGGTGGTTGGACTTGATGGCGTTCTTTTTATTTACTGTTGCACTTCCTAAAAAAGCAGCATGTGCTCATTTTTAGTGAACAGCTGACGCATAAAATGTCTCACCTTCTCTCTGCTCGTTCCTTCTTTTTCAGAGCAGCATCAAGATTTTGGAGCTGCTCCTCTAATTTGTCACAAAGCTGCTTCTGTAGAGAGAATTAAAACATGAAACCTTCAATTATATACAATTTACTTTGTCTTAATATGCGGTGCTCTGAATGCTACGCACGTGTTGACAGGGAGGACAGAACCATTCTCCATCGGGGATGATCATGAGCGGAGGCCTCAGACAGGCTGTGTGGTACCCGCTGTCACACGAGTCACACAGTAAGATCTGGAAAGCAGACGTTAAAACAATCAGTCATTAAATTTTCAAGCCAAAATGCCAAACTTTTCTTGATTACATCTACATACAATATGTAGATTTGTGGTGTTTGTTATTTGAATATATGAACTAAATAAATATGCCATCATGTGCAAAACAATAAAAGAAAATCTCACCAGCTCAGGGTGATTTGGAAGACCACAATGTTTGCACGGGTCGTCATTTGGAGGTAGGTCGTCGTCTGAGGACGTCGAGGAGTCTGAGCTTCGTCTTTCTCGGTGACGTTTCCGCCTCTTTCTACTGTGCTCCACTTTGTAGTCTTCATCGCTGTCATCCTCTTCCTCACTCTCCTCCTCATCACTGGACTCCTCCTCACTGTTGTCGTCTTCGTCTTCGGAGCCTTTCTTTTTACGACGCGTTCTTGTGTTGGACCATCGAACCCTCCGTCTCTTTCTCCCCTTAAACAAGAAAAACAAGCTGACTTTTTAACAGAGCAGAACAGTTACAAGATCAGTCCGTCCAATGTCATTCAATTTTATATATCTAACAACTAGTGTCCAGTTCATGCAAGTGGGTCTGTTATTTTTGAAATGCCCTTTTTTCTTTGCACAGGCTGAAAACTGGCTGCATGTTTTGTGAAAATTAATTGGTTTAAATGTAACAGTCTAAAAACACAAAAGCTCCAAGTAGTTTGTCTTGTGGTCCAGCAGAGGGCAGTGGTGGAATATTTGATTTGAGGTACTTCACTACATTTTAGAGAACATATTGTACTTCGGGGCCCTGGTAGCTCCAAGTACAGAGGCTGTGCCTTGCTGCAGGGGCCCTGGCTTTGATTCCACCCTGTGGCCCTTTGCTGCATGTCTTTCCCTCTCTCTCAACTTCCTGTCCAATCTTTCAGCTGTCCTACCAATAAAGTCCCAAAAAAGCTCAGAAAAAAATCTCTTAAAAAAGAAAGAAAGAAAAAAATATTACACTTTTTACTTCACTCTATTTACCTAACAGCTTTCTTTACAAGTTACTTTAAAAATTAACAATAAGCTTATAAAATACATTTTGTCACAATTTTAAACCACCCAACAGCCTACACAAGTGCAGCTGAATCTATGAGTTAAATAATCCATTTACAGAAAACTTATTAGCAACAATTTTGACGCTGTTGACACATTTTTACGCAAAATCATTTTACAGTTCCATACTCTCAAATGTGAGGGTTTGTTTGTTCACCTTTCAATTATTTTCTTTTCTTTTTTCTTTCTTTTTTTGAGGAAATATTGTTTGCTAAAAACATGCATTCTGAAGATGTCACTTTGGGCTCTGGGTCACATTTCTCATTATTTTTTAAATTTTTTACCAACTAAATAAATGATTAAAGCCGAGGTAGGC
>JAPQLA010000006.1:23862267-23874361 GCA_029822935.1 Naso vlamingii | reverse complement strand
ACTGACTGACTGACTGACTGACTCCACATTTTAGCTGGTTGCCAAACGCCGCAAGACAAGAAGAGGAAGAAGCAGCAATTTCACTTACTCATACAAAATTATTATCTTGCCAAACTCTCCGTGGAGGTATCACAGTTTCAGAAACTTTTCAGAATGTGTTATACAAATGGTGAACGTTAACAACGCTGTGTATGCATGACGTCTGCCGAAACATGCTGTAGTAATCCTAGAATGCTGCCATAGCTACATCATCCTGCATGCTATTAGGGCTGCAACTAACGATTATTTTCATAATCGATTAATCTGCCAATTATTTTTACAATTAATTGATTAATCATTTGTTCCATGAAATGTCAAAAAAAGTGCTGAAAATGCGCATCTTAATTTCCAAGAGCCAAATGTGACGTCTTCAAATTGCTTCTTTTGTCCAAACAAGAGCCGAAAACACAAAGACTCCTCACTTATGATCATAATGGCACAGAGAAGCAGAAAATCCTCACATCTAAGAGGCTAAATTAGGAATTCTTTTTACTTTTTTATTTAAAAAATGGCTTAAACAATTAATCGATTATCAAAATAGTTGGTGATTAATTTTCTATTGATCAATTAAACAATTATTCCATTAATCGCTGCAGTTCTACATGCTATCAGCTATTTTTAAACTAATAGCGGCTGCCACCACCATAAGGAGAAATGTAGTTCGGCCAATAACTGCTGAGACACACAAACTACGCTACACAAGTATCATAATAATCATAACTGTAATATACGGCAAATGTCATGCACACATGGAGTTACTAGCATTCGCCATTTGTACAATGCATTACAAAGAATGTCCTAAACTAACAACACTTACACTAAGAGTTCAGCAAGACAATCATCATAGTAACGCTACACAGACAGTGCTGAACGTTATTCATCAACACATATTCAAACTTCCATACATCCAGGTACGGCCATAACTTGGCTTGCCTACTCTTGTCTCTGAAGTTTTTTTTGTGCATAGGTTGGTGTAACACTTCATCTCTTTGTTTATTCTAAGACGGTGTAAATCTTTTATGCAAGGTGACATGATGCCATGTACGAAGTAACAGGTGTTAGATTTTCAGCTGCAGGAGTCAGAAACACGTTGTTTCCCCTTTAGGCTTCTCTTGACTGGAGAACGAGCGCTCTGCAATCTGCTTCAATACATGTAAAGTTTGACTGGCTATAATGACGTTGTCTAACAGGACATGTGCGTGTAACACTAAGAGTCTGTTTAAGGTCAAATCAGATATAACGTAATGTTTCGGAGCCCTGTTCAGACAGCTGTTATCAAATCTACCAGTTAAACCAGTTTTGTTTTTTTGTTTTTTTTGGAGGAAATTGCATTTGGTCCTCTGTCGTTAACTTCTGGAAATAAATCAAACTTAAATCCCTCGCAGCTTCACAACATCAACAAACTTTTGCTTTCATTGTTTTGATCGACAGACCTCAAGCGGCAGAATTTACATGTTGTCATTTAAGGATTAAATCTTTTATTTTGTTCTGCACAAAGACAAATCACCTTCATACCTTGATCACACTAGCTCCTGGTTGGTTTTATGAAACAGAAAATTTTGGTTTAGTTTGTTTGGCTCATGTAAGAGGATTTTTCACAATAGGTGCCTCTTTTCATTTTTTTTTTTTTTGCTCAATGTCTTTTTATTGACATATATAAAGCATACGAAGTGCAACAATTCACAGAAAATATAACCCCACCCCTGTTTCCACTCCAACAGAGCCCCAACCCTAGGTGCCTCCTTTCTAAGCCATCTTACGAAAACATCCCTCAGGACCAGATGCACATGAGCAAACAGACATGTGAGGTTGCGAGTTGGATAACCACTGACATGCCCCCTCTCTTCACATTGGTGGTGGACATTCCTCACAGGGCTGCAAAACCTGAACAGAGCCAAAGAGGTAAAGAGGGATTTTCAGACATTCATTGATGTCTCCAGGAAGCTGCGGGCAGAAACAACACGGCGAGGAGGAAACGACCCAGCGGCTCGCCAGTGGATGTTGTTTCTCTTACTGTTGTGGTGTTTTTTTCTGTGGTTTGTTACCATTCATGAGCTTTCTGACTGTAGGAGAACAAAGAGTTTTCTTAGGGCCACATCCTAAAGCCCGCTGTCCTTTGGTGTCTTTGGAGGAGAGTGTTAAAAAAATCGTACTTTACTTTTTGCAAATCAAATGACAAAGCAGGGCGGGTGGTGGAGACGTTACTTAACATCAGTAGCACTGAGAGAGATAACAAAGGGTTAAGATTCACTTACCTGGGCGTAGTCTCTCTCTACAGCTGCTCTCTTTTGGCTAAAAGACCTGAACAGAAGAATAAAAGAGTAAATGCAAGTGATATTATCTTAAAATGGTAATTAAGGGAGAGACAATGAAATAAAGTTTGAACTGAATTGACTTTGATTATTATTTCATGAATTTCCCTTTTATTATCTCATTATCTTAAAATCCAGTACTTAAGACGCACTTTTAATACTTTTTTAATATCTTAAAAGTGGGGTGCATCCTAAATACCAGTGCAACAATTATATACGAGCATAAAACGCAGAGCAACATATTTTATTTATGGTATTTTACCCAAAAGATGGCACTATAATCGAGCTGAAGTTTTGTCGTCTGTCAGCGCAGCCACCACCGTCACCATTATCAACATTTTAAACTTTAAACAGCTGCACGTAAACTGTGCATTGTGGATTTTGCGGTACTCAACAGAAAATGTCTGGATGGACTTCCAGTTCAAAAAACAAATGTTTTTGTTATTTTTGAAGTCAGAGAAGCCTTAGAAACCCCTTTTTCCCTCTGGGAGACAACCAAAACCAGACTGCATCTTATATACTCGTGCGACTTATATTCTGATTACAGGTACTTTAATACCATTTTTAACTAAGCTCCCTTTTGTGTTTATTGGTGTCTGGGAAATTCTTTTTTCAAATTTTCTGTGTCATTTTGTCATCTTCTTCTCTGTTGCCAACCTCTTTCTGTTTTACTTACCTTGTGTATTTCTATACAGTCAGACAAATTGACCTGAAAGTCTTAAATCAAGTCGTCAGTGAGCTGACAGTCTTAAATCAGCCCTCACCCTGTTGTCAAATGCGTTCAAGGGTTTATTTTTTGAAGCACGTCAGTATGCTGTGGTAGGTCTGTAGTTTTACGTCCAAAAAATATACTGAGACACTTTCTTTTACTGCCTTTTTTATCATGGATGGTTTTGCTCTGTATGTTAATAAAATATGTGCAGGATGATGAGTAAACTGCTAATGTTTCAGAGAGCTGAAAATATTTGCATATTATCATAAGTGCAAATAAAAATCCTAAAATGTTCTGAGGAATTCATGGCATGGCCGTAAATACTGTTTTAATTCTTGCGTTATAACTCTTTCAGGGTTGATTTAAAGTTACAGGAACAACAGCAAAAATAACTCAAGTTAATCTATACAGAAGTCTCAGAAATACAGAGAGGTCAGTGCCCTTAGAAAAATTTGACTGCAGCAGAAGCATCATTAAGTCATTAAACATGCCGAGACTTGACTTTCATGCTCCACCCCGACGAAACAATTTGGCTAACTTCCTGGTAGCTTCCCTCTCTTCCTTCAGTCAGTTCCCTTCCTCCTCTCTGCATTTCCACGGCTCCGTCTCGTTTTTGCCCCCCACACTCACTTCCCGTCATTTTCCCAAACAGAGCTTTTGCTGACGAGTTGCACAGTTTCCAGTTTGCTGAATCATTTCTCGTCCAAGATCACAGACTGAGTGACCTTGCCAGTTTTTTACCATTCAGGTTTCACATTGTTTCTGGCAGACTAATGTTACTGAGCCTCCCATGGAGAACGATTCAAGGTAAATCAGAACATCTGGCAGCTCTCTATGACCATCCAGCTGTTTAGAGGTTTAGAGCTCTGACACCAACCACAGACAGGAAGTGGGGAGCCAGTAGGCTGTCAACTCAACCCAAAGCTAAGGCAGAAAACACAACCACAACCTTCAGCTTTTTAAACTCCAAAATGCCTACGCATCTAAACACAGAGCTAAAGCTGTCTGCGTGTCTCTTGTCCAGTGTTTTGGCCGGAGCCAAGAATGTTGGAGATTTTTGGAGTTTCAGCTGCAGATAGCTGTTCTTCAAATGGAGGAAAACCCTGTCAAACAATCCTCAAACCACCGCAGGACAAGAGAACCAGAACAAGAAGAACTTGTGTCAAATCAAAAGGGTGGAGACAGATTTATTTAGTAAATTAACTAATTCTGCAGCTGTGTAAGACAACAAGGTGTATCATCATACTGACTGGCTTTTATGAAGATTTATGTCTGCAAATCTGGCCTTTAATGTCACAGGATGTTTCATCACAATTGTACAGATAATAAAAAAGTGTGTAAAACTTTGCCTAGTTTTTTCACTCCAAGCCAGCCGAAGAAAACACGCCTTATTCACATTCTTTTTTGCAACTTTTCAAACATTTGCTTCACATTTACTGGCCAATCAGATTGAATTATGGCTAAAGTGGAACATGCAGCAGCTGAAGAACAAAACACTTCCCTCCTGAATCTGTGGAGACTAAAAACTAAAGTAGCATAAATATTTGGAGTTACATTTATCAGGTGATCAGACACATTGCTCCAAATCAATGACAATGTGTAACTTCTGGATGTTAAATAAAATAATTAACAATTGTGTATTCATAAGTACACCAAATTAACTTGACTTGTTATTGCAGGTATAATTGGTTTCAGCACAGACAGAGTTGAAAAATCTGTATGCTAATTCATCTGCTTCTGTTGTTTGAGGTCTTAAACTTATTAAATATGTCAAAGCCCTGATTTCCAAATGTCTTCACTGCAGGAACAGACCAAGAACTGACAGTGACATCGACTGTCACGACGATGGGCTCAAAAAAGAAAATTATTCTGACAGGAGAGTGTGAGTATGTGACTGACAGACAAGTTAAACAAGCTGATGTTCTGCCTGAACAGAAGTAATCTCATCTCAGATCCACTGGAAAAAGACATCTGCAAACATTTTGTTTCTTCAGAAATCCTCTGTTGTCAGAAAATGGGAGTTGCCTCATATTTGGGTTAGTAAGGTTCTCTGCAATCCACCTAATCTACAGTTTGACCTACGGCAGCTCACCTCAGGTCCTCCAGGAGGTCACATTCTGTCTGGTGTTTGATGTGTAATCTGCTCATCTGCTCTGCATGAGTGTGTTTCAGCTCCTGGGTGACCCGGACCTGCAGGAGGAAAAAGAGGTGGTTTATTATTATTTATTAGAATCTTATGAGTTCCAGCTCATTTCCTTCAGCTCATACTGAAAGACACAGAGGATTTCTCCACTTTGAATTTAACATAGGGGTCGGACAAAATATTTCCTAGAAGTAAAACAATGACTCAAGAGTGCTGCGTTGATCCAGCTGAGCTGCTAATAATGAAAATGAGCTGAACCCCATTATCACACAAAAGCTCTCGTGAGGTGAGAAAGCATGAATGAATGAAGAACAGCACTAAGGTCTCATTACTGATGAGTGAAGTGTCGTCCACAGTGAGATTATGAGTCAGATTTAGGTTTGATAATCACGACTAAATTAGAAATGTAAACATAAATGCGCGGCATTCTTTGTTTTTCTCAAATGTGATGATCATGAATTTCTTAATACGCATTTTTTAAAAGTATTTTGGGGGATTTTTGTGCCTTTTTTTGACAGAACAGCCCTAGGATTGATAGGAAATGAGGGAGAGAGAGAGAGGGGTTGACATGCAACAAAGGGCCACATGGTGGAATTGAACCTGTGGATGCTGCAGCGAGGACACAGCCTCTGTAGATGGGGTGTCTGCTCTACCAACTGAGGTACCCCACATTATTAAAAATAATTTCTTAGGGCTTTGGATTCTTTTTTATCATTTTCTGACGTTTTATAAAACAGAACAATCAATTACCTGTTAAAATAATCAGTGAATTACTTTATAATTGCGTTGACATAATCACTCATCTAGCGTGAAGGCTAAAGCCGGTGTCATTTGATAATTTTCTCAATCAAAAAATCCAAAGAAAAGACCAAAACCAACAATGTGCTTGTTCATGTCTGCATACTTTCTGACTTCCCAACCTTGTCCGTGCACTTAGACACAAGTTCACTGGTTCCTACTGAAGATGTGAAACTGTAAAATCAGGTTTCAATTGTATGGGATTATTTTCAGATGCTGATTAACACACATTTGGTGCTCCTGTGAGTATTTCTGGCTGCAGGTTGGTGTGTGAGGTGTTGGCTCAAAATAAACTAGTGTGTGTGTGTGTTTGTGTGTTCAAGATAATGAAGGAAATGAAGGAAGACGTCAGATAGTCTAACAGTTTAATTTATCAATGTGTTTCTGGTCATTTTTGGACAAAGTTTTACAGTAAAATATATCAAGCATTGGCGATACAGACGGCACTTGATTTAGAATCAATTCATGTGGGTTCAGTTTGTTGACAGTAACAAAAACTTATGTACTGCAAGACTTACTCTTTACCATCTCCTGATAAACTAGAAGCAAAATGTGACCGCTGACTGATGTCCCTGCTTCTTTGTGGGAATCCACAGCCATTAAAATCTTTTAAGTTTGACAGTGTGAGGAAATAAATGTTTGGAGAAAAATGGACAACTAAGGCATGGTGGCACAGCTAATGCTGCTCATAGCAGAAGACGATATTCCCAGAGGAAAGTGCCGTACATCTTGCACAGATAATCACTAAATCAAATAGTAAGTCAAAAGGAAACTAAATTAGCAGCTATTTTTAATAACCCATTAATCCTTCAAGTCATTTTTCAAGTAAAATGCAAAATATTCCTTATTTAAGGCTTTTTGATTGCAATGATTTGGTGAATTTTCTGTGTTATGTAATAGTTTTTTGACTAAAATAAGCAATCTGAAAATACCATCTTTGGTTGTGGACATTTTTTAGATGTTCCATAAACCAAACAATCCAAAAACTAATTGGCAGACTAAAAGACAATCAAAGCAGTCATTGACTGAAGACTAAACTATAGTACATGTGGAAAACTACTACATTACCATGAAGTTTAAGTACATCTGAATGCTTTTGTCTAGACAAAATTTAACAGGTTAATAAAATGTGCAGATTTAATTTAGAGGACTCTACGTAGATTAAAAAAAAAAGTTCAGTTGATTAAGTAAAAGTTTGGACTATTACTGGACAACTTCACTTCAGTGACTGTACTCTACAGTACTGTAGCTCAACTTTACTTTCAGATCAGATCCGGGTAATAAAAATCGATAAAGAGTAGATCATTATCAGTAGACAATAGGTCTCTCTGAACTTCTGATAAGTTATGAAATAAACTAGGAAGTGCAACTTTTGTCTTATTGCAATTATGAACCAGATTAATCTTATTAGTAGAAAAATGTTGTAACAATCCTTCAATAAACAAGTCAGACACTGAGTGCATAAACTTCAAGATACTCTGAAGAAACCATAAATTAGAGCAAACACTGATTTTAAGAATTACCTCATTCTTCACAGTGGGTAATTGATATATGATCCTTAAAAATCTTTTGTATTTCACAAAAAATAAGCAAAAGTTGCATTTCACTGACTGCAGCTAAAACGTTCTGGGGTAGAAATGGTCAATCCTCTGTGCTGCTGCGCTATGTTTTTGAAATATGATCCCATATGAACATTTTTTCACACAAAACCAGACTCCTGAGATATGTTGCTTTGCATTTATTTCTTTAACTGAAAAAACTTCAACTTCAGCCATCTCTTCATCTTGGTGGACTATTTTAAGTTCAGGTGTAAATACCCTACGACGGCTGATTGTTTTTTTGTTTGTTTGTTTTCCTCCAAACTTGCCTTTACCAGGAAAAAAAATGCACAAAAGTACTCACAAAAATCCGTCAGTGTGTAATCCTGTACCTCCAAACACATCTAACGTTAGGCCTAAATGACAAAGCATAGCTTAACTTGGCTTTGCTTAAATAAATGTGGAAACAACTTTTAATTCGGCATACAAACACACTAAACAGACATTAATTTGGACCAAATCGGAACTTTTTTGCCCGTTGCTGCCTCAGCGGATGGCAGCAGGACCATCAAACGAACTTACTACTTGAACTTTAAGTTGCTTGAATGATCACTTGTAACACAACACAGTGGTAACTTTATTTCTCAAAATATGTGGAGTTGTTTTCTTCAGCCATTTGTCCGAATGGAAACTGATCTTAGTTTGCCAAAATCTGAATTATTTCTTCGGCAGGACCGTCTCTTCACGCGAGAGGGAACAGGGCACGTTAACGGGCTATTCTCCCTAAAAATTGCGGCACATGGGACTTTTTTTGAACAAGTTTTCTTCCTTTGCTGCTATTTTAAGAAACAGCTGAAGCGAATTTAACTTGTAAGACAACAAATTTGTTAGGCTTGTATGAGTTAAAAACGTTAAGTTCATCGGTTACACCAGCCGACGAGCAACAAAGCATAAATTTTCAACCATTAAAACATGCAGCAGTTCGTCGAGAACGTTTCCAGACAAGTAACGCTAGCCTCAACGGCTAACGTTACAACGGGAAAACTCACCTTTCTCGGTGGGGGTTGCATCCTTGTTTGTTGACATAAAAACAAAACAAAACAAAACAAAAAAGTTTATCTGAAAAAAGTTTGTCAAAATGTTTCGAATAAATGATAACTGCAGAAGGGTTCAGGCGGCCATAGCGGGTCCAGTAAATAGTAAGTTCAGTCCCGTTGAAAACACTGTGGCCCCAGGGAACAGAAAATATATGCGACAGGCTCGTGACAATAAAACAACACACTTCCTGTAGTATTTTCAAAGTAAAACAAGAAAGGCCTTCTAAATAAAAAATACTACTTCCGTTTGCAAAATTACAGCAGAGGACAACCCACAAAGTCAAAAACGCCTTTTAACTGGAAATGTTTTTGTTTTTAAACAGACCCCAGCTTTTATTTTTGAAGTCGAAAAAGTATTGATCAAATGAGCCTGATACACTTGATGTAATTTCAACAACATAATAATAATATTAATCCTACTAACAAAACACTAACCAACATATTTCAGTAAAAAAAGGAACAAAATCACAAGAGTAAGGAGTCATTAAATAAAATAACAATCCTGATGGTGTATGTGGGCCTGCAGAATATTGACAACTGTCTTCTTATACTTTATTTTTTATTTTTAGGTGACTTTTTAGATAATCTCATAAGGCTGTAATCAAATCTCGCAATTTAGGCCTTAGACTTCCCTTTTAAGCTTTATAACATTTATCCCTCATTGACCCCTAAATGCCCAAGATGCAGTAGAGAAGATATGTTTTTATATATTATGGAACTGTGAGATATCATTACACTTATTATTGCTCAATATTTTATCAATAGAGGAGCTTCGTAATAAAATATTGTAATTAACTGGGAGGTTTGGGATGTGCCGTCTCAGAGTAAAATGGTGTTTCTTGCTCAACAGCAAGAATTATATTCTGCTACAATAAAATTTACACAACATCGATGGAAGAATGAGCTTCTGTCGAATTATGCCTCCTAGAAAATCACACTGGTTCAAAGGGCAGGTTGGACATGATCCCAAAATAAATATAAACCAGCAGTGAAAGTAAAACCTTGAAATTAAAATATGGTATTATATGGAGAAGTTGTTAATGGAGAAAAGGTTTATGCAGAGACAATGTTGTGTAAATGTTTGATTGTATTGTTTTTTATGCTTAATAGAAATGATCAAATATCAAATAAATTATGTTTATATTGTGCTGCTGAAACCCAAATCTTACAAGAATGTGGATCAGTTTATCTTCTAATGACAAACTCTGTGAAAGTGAGACCTCTAGTGGACAATGTCCTCTCTACAAACTCAGATCATGGTGATGAGGTGATGCATGCCCTTGTCTTACATCACATTTGTTATGTGGGCTGTGTTTTATTTATAGTGATTCTCCCGTGCATAATACCTGTCACACTTGGTAAAAAAAATATTGTCTCCTGTCTCATCTATCTTGTACACATGAAAGTCAAAAACAGTATGGACTCACTTACTTCTCCTTGCAAAATCTCCAAACCAAAATCCTCATGCACAATATCATTCCATCCTTTATTATGGTAATCAAATATAACTTTTTGGGCTCCAGACTGTGCTTGCAAGTACAGTTTCAAAAATGCAATATAAAAGAGAAAATATTCAACTGGACAATCTGCAACAAATAAAGTGCGGTCCTGAAGGAGCTTTACACTGTATAATATTGTAGAAAACCTTTTGTAAAACACTTTTAGCTGTCAGCTTGTCAGTGTTGTTTGTCAAATAATAACAAATTAATGTGTAAATGTCATTTTCTTAAACTGTTTCAAATCAAAATACAAGAGCTGTGTCTCCCTTTTCCCATTTTAAACCTTATGTGAAACCTGTTTAAAGTTCTGGATCAAAAATCTGCCCACATGTCACTGCATCTGTTCCTCTAAGTTTGCCAAACTTCCTCCCATCCTGCCTGTTATTGTGTTGGCATCCTGAACTGGTCCAATCACAAAGACAGATCAGAGGCACGGTCCAATACAAACTGCTGATACAGTCCTGCTGAGGTCACGAACCCACTAAAGCACCACTCTTACTGATGCATAACTGAACATGTATCAAATACTTTAAACGTAGCTAACCACTTAAACCGACTAAATTTACAGCAGGATTAAACTTTGTATCAATTTCTCATCTGTTTAAAAGATTAGTAAGAAAAAAATATACAGAGTTTATTTTCATGTCTAAACTCACTAAACTCACCAGATTACCCATCTAACCTTAGAGCAGCTTAATCAATGTGTAAGAATGGGTTCAAACTGGCTATACCAGTTAAAAACATTTTTTAATCTTCTTTTGCAGCATGCAAAAATTGAACCTGGGCTGTCCGACCTGTGATTGGCCCTGTGGGGTCACATGACCAGCCACTGCCTCCTTTACGCCTTTACCCATCAGTATCAAGTGTGCAGGAATATCATTCAGGTTCCCTGGGCAGTTTCAAAATAAAATACTTGTGCACAAATATGCACACAACAACACAAGAATGTGCCGCTTCAGACTCATATCCCGTCACCTTGTAAAAATGCTTGGTACAATAGCTTGAATGTGCAAAAGATTGTAATAAATAAGTGAAATAATATAAATTTGAAATGGTTTGTAATCTACACCTTTGTGGCTTGTTTTGGTTGGCATTATTATCATTCTGATGCATTTACAAAAAGATGCAACATGTTGGGTAATAGGCCTATGTCAGGGATATCAAGCTAAAGTCCGTGACTTATTTCTAGCCGTGTCTCAAGCATTTACACAGTTCATCAGCCTACCAAGACGGAGGAAGGCACGCAATGTCTGACATGCAGGCTAAATATATTTTGAAGTTCATTATTAAAGTTAAAAAGTCATTTTTAAAACATTTTAAAACCAATTTTTGACTTTTCCTGTCATGTGTCATTGTAAACTGTGTGTCTTGGCTTTGGGCTGTTGGACAAAAAACTAAAAGATGCCTCTTTGTCCTTATGTACCATCTTACTAAAACTTTAGCCTATAAATTAATTAATTAATTAAGTATGTGTTAGTTACAGCATCTAAATTAAACATGTCAGACAATCTTTGATCATTAAAAAACAAATTCATACTCGCAAAAAGAAATGATGGTATGCGGAAGCCACGAAGCCATAGCTAAATTTATGCTTTTATTTTGAAGGAATACCCGTTAAACCGGTTTTACTCTGCCTCGGTGTTCACTCGGTGATTTGCTGCTTTTGCTGTCAAAATTCCAGGATTTGTCGCTCAAGAGAAGATATGAAAGTTTGTTCACACTGCTGTTGTTTTGATCTGCACGGTGAAGTCAAGAGACTAGCGAGCTAACGTTAGTTCGCTTACAGCGATGTCAGCGTGGCGCAGGCTGCACGTGAAGCTGCGGTCGGCTCATGGATTGTTTAACGTTAACGGACAGGTGACACAACGGCACGCATGGTTGTATGGACGTTTAAGTCAGTGCCTGAGCACAGGCACACCGCTCCGAAATGACTTCTTCAAAGGTGGGAACATCGTC
>JAPQLA010000006.1:23824160-23836409 GCA_029822935.1 Naso vlamingii | reverse complement strand
CACACACACACACACACACATACACACACACACACCCTCTTTATTCCACGTAAACTAAAGTGACATCTGCCTGTTCTGTACTTTGATTCTGCTGATGTAAATGTTCAGAAATCTCCGACCTCAAACTGTCAGATCTGATGGCATTTTCTTGACGCTAGCACACTTCGTGGCAAAGCAGGTCACATGTAAGTCTCAAGTCTTTGCATTGAAGTCCAGAGTCCTGATTGACAAGCCTCAGTGTTTCATTGTAATCACTGACTAGTAAGGAGTGGTATTTAGTATTTTTATCAACTGTTAGACAATAGAAGACATTTTTCAAGAAACCAAAATGTCAACATAATTATGCTGCTGAAGTAAGAGTCTGAAAATCATTCATTCTTCTTCTGGAAGAAATGAATTTCATGTACAGTCAATGATTAAAATCGCCACATAAAGGCTCTTTAAAGCCTAAAATAACAAACGTGATGATCAGTGAAGCAGGTGTGTCATCTCTGTGGTAAATCCCAAATGTAAAAACTGCAGAGAAGATTGTGACATTTGGATTTCTGTGGCTTTTCTGCGAAACATTATGACAGTGGAAAAAAACCAACTCATTGTTCTTGTTTCTCCGCAGAGCAGATTCAACACTCACACACACAAACGCACACATCAGTAAATCAGCAGTTCAGTTGGTGTCTCAGTGGAGCAGCTGGTCAGCTGCCAGCCAAAATGTTCATCACATTTACAGTTTAGCAGCGTCTCAACCACACAGAGAGAAGCTGAGTGCGGCCTCATGTCGCCTGTCTGATGCTAAACTGCTTCATAAAGACCAGAGTTCAAAAGTCTCGAAGGAAGAACCCGAGGCTGAGCGTAACTTAACTTTAAAAGGTACGTCCTCAAAGTATCAGTCATTGATTTGATTAGTTTGATTAAAAGTGGTCACCTGTGTCTCTTCACCGACAATTAATGGACCAGGGACACAAACCAGTAACCGACCAGTCAAATGCTGGTGTGAAGATAATGCCTTATTTTTTACCGTATTAAACTCTTTTCACTTCTGTAAATCTGTAGTAATATGACACTGAGTCTGCAGTGAAAATTCTCAAATGGCTTTGAACTCTTCCACTCTGTCAGTTCTCAGTCTTCTCTCAAGGTTTGTGACTGTTTCAACCTGTGAATCTTTAAAAAGAAGCTTTGTCATCACTGGCCGCATCTATGTGTGAGCTGTTCAAACAAAACTGGTTTATTTAAGTATTTTTTAGCATACTGAGACATTTAACTATCAAGTAATTTAAATTAAACCCTGCACTCACTCTTGTTTGTTAAATTGATAATGTGAGCATGTTAGCAAGCTGTGACCGAACCAAACAGTAAAAATGAGGTCTGCAAAGGCAAAAGCAAAAAAAAAAAAAAAGATAAGAAAAAGAAATCAGAAGTTTAATTTGACCTGTTATAAGCCGATTTTTGCGTCTGCAAGGTTTGTGATCTACAACAGTGAAAAGTGTTGCTTAGTTGCTAAAAATGACACACTGCTCTTTTTCTTTGTCACAGCACAGTCTCCCATTGGCTGTTCTGTGAGGCTGTCAGGCTAGGGGGTGGGCCTGCGTAGTCAACGTCAGTAAAAGGAAGTGCAGCTAAAATCGCCAGAGAAGAGAGCGTGTGGACAAGCTGTGGTATGAGTTTCCTCGGAGTGACTGTCAGGAACCCCCTTTCATCACTAACTTGTGTTTTGAGTTTTGTCTGCATGTGAATGTTAATAAGATGATCTGACAAAGAGTCCAAACAGACAGGATGCCATTCAAACTACAGACAAAGCTGACCAGAGACATCCCAGATCTCCCTGCAGAGAACACGACATGTAAGCCCATGTCTCCTATTCCTAGCCTGCAACCTAACTTCAACTACATATCTACGGATCTTAATGAGAAAAAAGTTTCAGATGTGTTTAACCTCTGAGTTCTCAGTCATTCTCGCCAAACAATTTCTACATTTTCAGCTGCAAACGCAGATAAATTCAAAAGAGCAGCTTTGCAGGAAACAATATGGTTCAGCTGAATAAAACACAGTAAGGATCTGAATTTAATCTGCTTTGTTTTCACCAGGTTGGCGTGAAAGAGGGAATGTTTTTGTCCGCTTCCTTTATTCTCTCCATCCTGTTTCACTCCGCAGCTCCTTTCATTTTCCATACAGATATATCTTACTCATTCAATGATGTATTTTTCACTTTAATAGTTTTAGCTGTACTTGTTTTCTTTTCTCCTACCAAATTTGTTATCTTGCACCAAAATACTCATTCCAATTCCTAGTCTGGTTCTTGTATTAATTATCCCTCGACCCTCAAAATGATCCTTTTGTGGCCCCTCATGGGGTCCCGACCCACTCACTGAGAACCACTGTGTCTCTCCCACTTCACAGTTATTTCGTTTCTTCATGCTTGTTAGTTCTTTCTTGTATTTTCTTCATATTTGTGGATGTTTTTGCTGGTTCCTCTGCTCAGCTCTCACTTCTCCTGTGTATTTTTAACCTACTTGAGTTATTGTGAAGCTTTTTCCAGCTCACAGCTTGAATTGTGCTAAAATATATATTTACAGACTTACTTCCTGTGCTTCACTTTTATCAGATTATTTGAATTTCAGTGATAGTTTGGATGTTGTTGACAGACTGTACATGCACACAGGTTCCTGCTATATAATGTAGATATGTTGGTGTCATGTGTGGACTGAAACGCTTCCATCCTTAACAAGCTGCTGCGCCTCGACTGCTTCATTGTGGTCTTTTGGTTTAAAGAGACTGGAAAATATAAAAGCCGAGTCTTTAGATCATTTAGCACAATTATTTTGGCTTGGAAAGAAGCCGTCACGGCACATTATGGCCGTGTGTTATGCAGCACAAAGCCCACTGTGGAGATTTTATGATACTAAAACATCTTAAGTTACAGAATGTATTCAAGCTCACAGCGCTGATGTTTCCTGCACACAGGAAGACACATTCACATGATGTGTTGACGCACTGCACAGAGGAGCTTCAGGAGTCTTTGTGTGTTTGCTTTGCATGTTGTGTCCTATCATAAATTAATGATTATTGTATGCATAACAAGCGTTTGATGCACAAACTGAGACGTACTGTGGGAGCTGATGTGCTCTTTCTCATGCAAATCATTTAGTAAAAGGATGTCAACCATTTTATTCTTATTTAATGTTGGGAACCAACAAAATTTATATATGAGGTTCCAGTTTTTTTTAAGAGAAAACCTGATACAAGAGAAAATATCAGCCACTCATTGCGTCCAAAATGAAATGTGGTCATTTTTCATCTTTGTAATCGGGTCAAAGATCAGATGATTTGATTTTTCCTTCTTTCAACTCTGTGTTTTTATTCTGAGGAGGCCTGACAGCCACATGCGTCCAGTTACACACACACACACACGAGACGCAGGGACAGAAATGAGTGAACTTGGGTATTATTAGCTCATCTTCAGTCACTGCAGTGCTGATTGGCTTTGACATTGCTCATAATCATCTGGTACGAGCGCCTGCAGCCACAATTCATTTCATCTGAGATGCTGCGATGCAAATCGACTGAAACGTTTCAGGGCGTTTGGCTCAGTGAGTGGCCGCAACTTTGCATTGAAATTCTTAAGCGACATATTTCATTCCCACTCTCTCTCTCTATTTTTTTTTACACCACTTGAAAGAAGGCTGCTGGGATTCATCCTTGGTAGACAAGAGACACAATATAACAGATTGAACAAACGAAACCACAGCTGCAGAAACGAGCACTTTACATTTTGAGAATATTTCAAACACATAAGCGTCCAATCTTACACTTATCATCTGGTCTGAATAAAGTCCCAGTGAATGAGATGAGGGCGGAGTCTGCTGTCTGTTGTGTTTTGGCCACAACAGACAGCACTGACACACACAAACACACACACACACACAAAATTCACTGTCAAGACTCGAGCAACAACAACCTTCATTCAGTCAAATCTCATTGCAGCAAAGGAACATTAGAGGAGATACGGAGTCATTACGGTCAGAGTCATGGCGGGGGGGCATTCATGAGATCCACGGGTCTCGAATCTGTGCTACAGGTGAACAAGCAGCACCACATTTTTTTAAGACCCTGAGTGACACAAAACTGCATGTTTGTTTGGAGCCAGTGCCCAGTTACAAAACCTGTTTACATCCTTTAGTCTTCTGAGTTGTAGTTAAAGAAATAGTTTAGTTGCGAGATGCTGACAGTAATACATCCTCCATGCGTGTATTTTATTCTATATGAAGCTGAAGCCAACAGCCAGTTAGCTTAGCTTAGCATAAAGACTTTAAACGAGGTAACAGTTAGTCAAAATCCAGCACTGCTAAAACTCTTTAACATGTCATAGAATGTTTGTTTAATAAGCACAAAGTGTAAAAATGACAAGATGTGGTAAATTAATGGATTTTTGTCAACACTGAGAGGTTGCCAGGCAACCAAAAGAGACTCAGAAAGTCATTTTGCCTGGCCATGATATAATCCAGCAAACCTGCTATACAACATGCTGTTTTTGACAAAACAAACAAAATGTGTTCAGTCATGACCTTCAGGGATGCTGCTGTCAGGTGGATTTTGTTACATTTGAATAAACCCAGACTGTTTCCTCATATCTCGACTTCAGATTTTAGCTAACAGTGTGCATATTGAAAAGGTGAATTATCCTTTTTGCACTTAGTAAGAGACTGTGAGCAAACCTGTGCATTAAGGCATGAAATTAAATAAAGGCAACAACAGAACAAAACACATGAATGAAATACACTAAAAGAAATCTGACTAATTCAGCAGGACCATAAACAAAAGAAGCCAGATGATGAAAAAGCCAAAACTTACAAGACAGTTTTTTAATAATAATTTTACTATTCATCTTCTCTGATATCATGTAATATGGAGGTTTTTTCACAACCTGTCTGACGGTCTGACTGCTCATGTTGTCTTTTTTGTTGCTGAGTGCTTAATGACTTTCCCATGTTAAACAGAAAAGCAAAAAACAAAGCAAAACACATATGTAGATACCAAAACATTTAAAAACTACAAACAATCTACTTGAAAATGAAACCGTTTGTGAACAATGAATGAAAATCTTTAAAAGATCTCAGAATATTTTCCTAAGATGCAGAATGCAACTGGGCACTGGCCTGCAAAAGGCATTTTCATGTACTTTGTCAGGCTGTAGTAAGCATGCACTTTTATGAGTTATTAATGAGCAAAATGTGTGTTCAAGAGCCGAAGCATCAAACACCACAATCCAAAGCTTCTCTCTTCAAAAGCTGAAGGACAGATAATGAGAAAAAAGGAGAGTGAAGTGAGAAGCAAACCTCCTAAACCTCCTTATATTTGACTGTGGGCTTGCAGAGCGCTCGTATTCTCATAGAGATTAAATTCCCCTCACTCTGCATCTCAGTTTTTGGGGGTGAAATAAAAACACTGACTGCCTTGAAAGGAGAGGCAGCTCTTCATTTAGCACGGTAAACAAGACGCTTTGAAGTCAGCCATTTAAAATGGGATTTACATGAATAAATAAATCTTGTGAGCTCCAACACTGTTCATGAAATTGCACGAGAAGGCAGAAGGCTTTGGGTAATCATCTGTGATGCAAACACTCGTGACACTGCAGATAATATTGACAGGTTATTATTAATAAATAGCACCTGCTCTGCTTGTTTTTGTTCAACTTTGCTCTGCAGCGATCTCATTTCATCATTCATGATATCAGGAATGGAAAGTGTGAATGTCTTCGTCTTGTTTGATATGATGAAGAACAACGCGAGTTTGCATGAAACACCATTTCATTGATGTCATCGTTCACTGCAATGACTCGGCATCCCACAAAGCCTCTCTGTCCTACGTTGTGAGGATGAACAATGAGATCGTTTTTTGTTTTTTGTTGGTTTTTGGTGTAGAAGATGTGCTTCACAACCTTGTGCTTCACATCCCTCCAAGTTTAAAATAATAATAATAAAATTAAGAACAATGATCACCCTCAGGGATGGGGTTCGATAGCCTTTTTTTTTTTTTTAATTCAAATATACTGTTAAATCCAAATCCTTTTACATCCCCTTTAAGCAGCAAAACGTTGCTGTAACAGACTGAAGGTTCATGAGCTACAGCTGATCTGATCTTTTCATTTAAACCAGCGACAGCAACGATTCAGAATAAAGCAGCTGGATTTGATGACGTATGTAAGTTTGATTTTCAAAGAAGAGCAGCAATCACGCTGTAATGGTGCATGATGGGACGTGTGGCAGGTCGACGGACCGTTGCCGCATCAGTAATATAGTTAAATAAACGCGACTCAACCTCAAATTTATGCAAAGGAGTCCGTCCATCTTATCGCATCGAGCTCACAAACTCAGATCATCAATCATAATGTTCAAATATGAATCAAGATTCTGCAGCTGCCTTGCCTATTTTTACATCCAAAACATCAAAAATGTTTTTTTTTTAATTTTAGTGTAGCTGTAATACAAAAAGTCTGTGACCAGGTCGCCATTTTTCCTGTTTGAAAACAAGCAAGTTTAAACCAAACAGCTCGACTCGTCGAAAATAAACTTCAGGCCAGAGTGCGAATGTGTCATCGTCAGACATTTGTGTCTTTCCAGCGTAACAAGCTGCTATGTGTGCAAATTCTGAGCAGCATGCTGACAAAGGAAGGACCGACCACGAACCATTAATACGCACACACGCCATGAACCACGTTGCATGTGTCTTGCTAGCTATGTGTCCTGGTTAAATTCCACTTTTTCTTCAGATTACAGCACAAGAAATCACGGAATTTAAACAAGGAGCTTGCGGTAAATTATACTTGATTTGTTAGCCGCTCCACAAATCATCCTCACATGCAGACTGCGGAAGTCAGAGGAAGTCGTATGATGTTGTTTTTGCCTCAAATCTTTGTCAGTGAATAACTTGCACTTTCACACTGAACACTTTCATAGGCCAAATTTGCCCTTTTGTGGGTTTTGTTCTGATTGTCTCAGGGAGAGCACCATCAGGTTTAAGTAGGATGTATCTTACTTGTTTTGTTTAAAAGCCGTTGTCAAAAATAAATATGTCATGTTTTACATAACTTAAGGTCAAGTATTTTTCTTCTTTTGCACAAGGAACGGATATTACATCATTTTATATTGGATATCGTCAAAAAATCCAGTGTTGCGCATCTCTAGTTTCATTCTGCCTGTGATAGTACTGGTGCTGCACATTAATTTAGCTGCCAGACTCATGTATAAGTTTTGACAAATAATTAAGGAGAGATAAAAGGTTTGATGAGAGATTCGTTGGCTTCAGAGCTAAACGAGTCTGGCTATCGGAGCCCATCCCTGGTCCTCCCTGTGTCTGTCCTCTGCCGTCTCACTGCTCTGTTACATTTGTGTGTCATGGATGGAGAACAGAAACGAACGTCTGCAGTGCTGTCTGTCTCTGGATCAGTCTTTGCGTACATGATTGTGACAGCCACTGTTTGGTTCCATATCTTGGAAGACCTCTCAAACAGGCTTTTCACCCTCCTCCTCCTCTCCCTCCTCCTCCTCTTTATCGGAACGGCGGTTCTGGCTGTTGAGGGTTCGGCCTGTAAAGCTGCTGCACCCTCACCGGCCGCCCGTTAGCTGGCCAGCCGCCCGGTAACTGTCCGATGACCCTGAGGCCGACCGGCTGGCCGTGTCCTGGGAGTGGCGTGCTGGGGCTGAGGATGTGCGTCTGTCCCGGTTGGGGTTCAGGTGGGGGGGTGCTGCTTTGAAAGCCTGGGGCCGAGGCAGGGGGAGAAACAGGGTAATGAGGAAGGAGGATGGCGGGCGTGAGGCCATAGCGTACCTGGAACACTCTGAGAGGTCCCTGTGCTACAAAGCCGTTGGGCCGTTGAGGCTCCTGCGGCTGCTCCGAGTCCTTCTTCACCTCCGGAACTTTGCTCTCCTCCGCTCGCTTGGTTTTGCTCTGCTGCCGCTTGGCCTGGGCGACCTCCTGCATCTTCTCTGCCTGAGCCCGGCGGATATGATATGTCTTCCTGGAGCTTTGGAATGAGTCCAAGAACTCATCCAGGCTTACGTTTCCCTCCATGAACTTCTCCAGCAGTTCCTGTGAAGGGCAGACAAATAAACCAACATCAGCAGACGGGACGACACACAAAGAGGGGTTCAACAGCAGGGAGTCGTTCAAACAATCTCCTGTAAGTATAAAGAGGATTTAATCAGCTCTGGGATGTTTACCCATGAACTTTGGCACAGTTTGTCGGCCACAATATTTTACTGTATACACATTTTACACAGCTAACAGCTAACAGCAACTGTTACATTTGGCAAAGCTTGAAAGGCGAGTGATGTGTCTCTGTATGTGTTCCCAGGATGTCAGAAGCTGAGCGAGAGCCTCGTCTGGTTGCGGACAGAAGTTCTATTTGTGAATCAGTCGCTGCAGAAACCACAGCGATTGTGCTTTAGTTTGGTTTTACAAGCCCGGGATTAAAAAACAAGGATTTATTCACAGTTTGATCAGTTAATTACATCCTGTGTGTTCACAGAGACAGAGTGGAGGGCTTGCAGCTTAAATACATAGCCTCATATGTATTTACGTGCACTTAGGTAACCAGGTTACAGCTTTCTTTATGTAATAAACCTCAGTTTTTAGCTGTTCTGTAAATGAGGTTTTCATAATCAGTATAAAGGATTAGAGAAACCTGGCTAACACAGTTTCATTTCACCTTTTTTTTCTAAAAATTTCATGCAGATTCTGACTAAAAGTGGAACTGACACAAAGATGAAGATGCTTATATTAGTTGGTTAAAACTCAGAAATATTTATACTGTGAGGAAAACAGCTGGTCTGCCACTACAGAGGCTTCTGACTGTACTGCCAGTTCAAATATTCCAAAAAACAAAACTAGAAACTGTAAATGTGGCCTTACTGTACTGCATTAACCAGCTTTCAGTTATTGTCTTAATCTGACAGAGGGAAATAATTTTCAAACACTCACACTTGAGAAGCTGGAGAAAGCATGAGCTAACTGAATGATAAATGCGTGTGAAATCATTGCAATGAGCTGCTTCTTGAATGAAGCTTATTAGTATTTTTTTTTAAACAATAATCTACTTTATTTCAACTCAAGACTGTGAGGGAGGAGAAATCTCATGAAGGATCAAGCCGTCAAAACAATAAAGAATTTAAAAAAAAATCCATTGTGTTGTTGTACATGTGGGATGACTCAAATGTTAACGGTGGCTTTGTGCTTCACTTTCCATTTTATTTCACACAATTGTCTCTTGTTCTGTATCATGAAACACTGAAATTATTTTCTGAAGCAGGTTGTTTGTAAACTCCAGATAAAATTACGGTAAATGGTCTCTGCAGGTAACAGCTGTTGTATTTTGGCAGTAGGACCAATAAATTTCCTGCCACCGGAGGTTATTTAACGGCGTCCATGGCAGATGGAGAAGCTCTGAAGTCACAGTGGGGGGAGACGCGGTGGGAGGACATTTAATAAACCACAAACTGGTTAATGGAAGAACAGTGACTGAGGCTTTGTGAAGATTAACATTTGGTCTCTGATTTAAGATGGACTTTTCAGGAGGGGAGCGTTTCATGTTTCTACATTTTTCTCATGTTTAACTGATTTTATCAAAAGACCAACAATGAAATGAAGATTATATTTGAATCTCTGGCAGAAGAGCTTCAATGTGCCCCTTCAAGGCATACGCCAACTTTTTGTTTTTGTTATTTGCCTCCCTCTGTGTTCCAGAAAAGAAGATAGATCCCATTCCTTCCACGGTGTGTGCAGTAACAAGGAAGAGACGTGCAAAGCTCAGCCACTGCTAATTAGCTTAGCTCAAATACTAGTGATCAATCAGGAAGTGCTGGCCCGCCTCCACCTAAAAGTCATCAGATAAAGATATATGAAGTATTACATCGAGTGCTGATCTGAGTCTAAAAATAACATAATGTGGTAAATAAACAAGTCACAACAAGCACACAGGACCGTTTAGAGTTGTTGGAAAGTTTATGTGATGTATTTAGGAGGAGGCAGGCTAGCACTTCCCATTGACTTCCAGTGTTTGAGCTAAGCTAATCAGCAGAGGGCGAGCTGCCTGTCTCTTCCCTGTTATTGCACACACAGTTGAAAGAATGATATTTATCTTCTTGTCTGGAATTTGAAAGGAGGCAAATAACAAAAAGGAAAAAAAAAAGATGTCGCATCCCTTTAAACAGAAGAAACTGAAGCTGTGAGCTCTCTTTTGTTGTGTGTCCTCAGTTCAGTAAACATCTGTGCAAAGAAAAGCTTAAAAAAACAACTCGAGTGAAATTTTTCCTGAGCTCTGAGGACAAACAAGGTCATGTTTAGTTTCCTTCATCAGATATCTATTTTCATGTTCTTACCTGACGAAGAATCTTCCTAATGAGGAAGTTTGTTTGACTTTAGGCGACAGAATGAGAGGATGTTGGCCACAGTCGAACACAGCGAGTTTAGTCTTACACAAAGGCCAAAACGTGTTTTTCCAGATTTACCTGGTCACAGAGCCACTACGTGAACACATCTGTGTTGTTAAAGAAAATGATTTGGGAACTGCCGTGTTCGTTGCAGTATGATGTATCATGAAATCAGTGTTTTTGAGTGATGCAGTGACCCTGCAAGGGTTTAATCTGAAACACCTGAGATCAGAGGAGATAGTCACAGAACAGGAGACATCAGAGAGAAATGTGAGAGCTAATTCAGGTCGACCCAAACACAGTTACACTGCATACTCCTACACACACACACAGACACACACGCAAACACAGAGAAACTGTGTAATTTTTTATTTCTTGCATCACTAAATTAAAAAATATGGCAACAGGAATTACTAAAAATGTCAATCTTAAACATGCAGAGAACGATGTAATTTTTAGGTGATTTTGCTTCATGTTTTTATTTATGTACCAAACATTTACTAATATGTGGCTCTAGCAACAAAATATACTGAGGTGTTTTCTCAGTGTTCGTTCAGGATGTTTGGTTTGAACCAGGTGTTGCTTAATCAATCAGCATTGAGCTGCTGTGAGTCATGGACGTATTGATCGGAGCCATGTGAGGCGGGGGAGGTGTGCTGATCGATCCGAGTCTGGAGCAGCAGTGTGGGTTTCATGTGTGATTAAGAGTCCTTCACTGCTCAGATTAAACCCAAAAGATGATGCAGAATTTGCACAGGCCCACTCGTTAGTTAGTGCGTCGTGTTCACTGTAGTGATTTATACTCTCAGTCTGCATGTAATGTTTACTGTGGGGACAAAGGAAAATGAGGCAGCCTCTCAAGATAACGGCTATCGTTTTCCTTCCTCAAGGCGACTTTATATGTTTGATAATTACACGGGACAGACCAGGAATGTATTTAACAGTGCTACATCTGTAGGTGGAGATATGATTTAATCTTTAAATAAAACAGGAATGCAACAATTAATTAATTTGCATTAAAAATTCGATGCATTTCATTCTTCATGACTTGACTATGAAATACTTTTTCTGTTACAGAAAGAAAGAAAGGTCTTGGGATTAAAATTTGAAATTATCTCACAGACCTTAAGCCTGAGAGTGGGCGGAATGTTAAATGTGTTTGATTGACAGCTTGGTCACTGAACCTAATTGTGAATCACTGCTGTGATTAACACACAAACGTTTAGCATGAAAACCCACCTATGCTTCTGACTTTTTAGTGCTATTTATGGCTGACATTTATTTGGATTTGCAGTGGTTTACATGGTCAGAGGTGGAATCTGCCTTTTCTGAGCTAGACTCAAATGGCAAGAACATTCAGAAGTGATTCAGAGGAAAATAAGACGTGCAAAAGTTCAACTTCAGTAAATTAAAATGCAGAAAAAACAAGCAAACTTTCATCATGCAGCAAAAACTGATAAACTGAACTGAGCTGCTTGTCCTCTTCTATTGTATTTACCAACAGAGTAACAACTTCCAGGTTATGACTTAAAAATCTATCATGACTTCAAATGGCAGCCAAGCAGTTTCCATAAAATTATGCAGTTTGATTTTACAGGGAAAATTAGATTCTGTTAAAAAAAACTAACAATTCCACCTACAATCTGCACTTAACTGATTGAGCAGGTGAAATAAACAAGGTCAAAAATTTAATAATTTGGATATTTGAGAAAAATGTATTGAAAGGTGCTGATGGTCCACACATCTCTTCAGTACACACAGAATGAAGTCATCTAACTGCTTTTCTTCTTGAAACAGACATTCGTATTCATGAAAAACACTTTTCTGA
>JAPQLA010000006.1:23803949-23818152 GCA_029822935.1 Naso vlamingii | reverse complement strand
GAGGGGTTTTTGGTCTGTCAAAGCCTGAAATTCATCTCAAAACAAAGATGGTGCTGGCCATGTTTAGGGTTAAAATTTCTCTACAGCGGGAGACGGATGTGGCGTTCTCGCCGCACAACCATCGTGATTGGTTGATACTTTTGTTTGCAGTGTGAATGCTGCTTGATGCTAAAAATAAAAGGGTGACTTTTACGCAGCGTGACATCTAAACAAACAGTGAAAATGCACGTATTTATATATTCAGTGTGACTTTTATTTCCTGGGGACATCATTACCTCTGATGTCCATCAACAAGTGTCAACAAATCAGCCAAGAAATTACAAAGAAAAAGACGCAGAACTTACAGGGTGACGGTAATCCACTGGTAGTACTTTGCAGACAGGAACTGCTAACAGCTAATTCAGTGAACTTTAAATGGTGCCAAATTGGCTAAATGCAAACAAATACATGCCTTAAACACGGGGCTCAGGTTGTGGCCCAACTTGAGATTGGAAAAATAAATTTATGCTAAAACCATGTGTATGTGAGACCAACAGATATAGGTGGAAAGTGGTACAGCCTGCCTGATAAATATGTATAAGTGCAGTACTCTCACATACTGTACACGCAGCATGTGTTCTCCTCCTGGGGATCACGGTTGGCTGTCATCATGAACAGGCTTGACCCAGCTGACTGCAAAGTGTGTCTTGTCCCTCCCAGAGATGCTGTGAGATGCTGTGACAGCCACGCTGACTCCCACCAGTCAGACCGGGTTCAGTGCAGAACGAAGGGGGCAAAGAAAGGTCACAGTAATGACTCTAATAACTCCGCGCCCCCGAGGGAAATCTCTGCCCCCCATCTAGACAGATAGAGAGAAAGAGCACAATGTGTGCAGGCAGCTGAATTTCCAGTCAGAATGTTCTCTTTAAATGTTCCCTGCTTGCCGCTGAGGTGAGGAATTGCAGTTTGGCAGTCAAATGATTCACTCAGATCTTTGCAGGTGATAAATTCCCTTTAAAGGAGAATTTCTGAGCTGAATACATTACGGCTCCTGCAAATCTCCTCTTTGATGCAGAACAGTTCGTTCTGGATTCACTCAGCATTAATAAGTCTGTCGCTCCACGTTGCTTTTTATCGTTTGGGTCATCATTGTGTGAAGTCAACTCTGTTGTGGTAGAAAGCGAGCCTGCATTAAGGACCCCACACTGTGGATGTTGGGTGATGGGGGTGTAATGAGAGGTGACATCCAGGCAAACAAACACTCCTACAGCAGCTGTTTGTGACCTACATTTGTGGAGGTGGTGGTGGTGGTGGGGGTGGGGTGGGGTGAAGGAGAGTGGACCATGGGGACCGAGCAGCGTAGTGCTGCACTTACAGCAGTGTCAGTGATGGAGTAACACACTTTGTCTGGGAGCAGCTATGAGATGATGAGGAGGTCGCACAGCAGAGAGGAAACGCTGCTGCAGCTCCGACGGAGCGACAGAACTCCTGCAGTCTGTCGCTGTCTTTCACCACAGGATCTTGACTTTGAAAGTACAATTTTGTTGTTCCAGACATGAATAATTGATTATCAAATGTTTTGATAATAGATCAATTTAAGAATTTTTTAAAAAGAAAAAATGCAAACAGTTCAAATTTCAAGCTTCCCCAGTGTGATCATTTGCTGATTTTGTTTTATAGTTTTGTAAGTTGAAAATCTTTGCGTGTTTTTTAACCAACAATCCAAAACCACATTTGATGACGTCTCCTCAGACTCTGTGATGTTGGAAATGCAGATGTTCCAATACCATTTTTTCCTTCCCAACAGCAATTCTGATACCCAAACTTGTGCAGCGTCCAATACTGACTACTGATCCAATACCAGAGCATAAAAAATAACAATTCCTTTAAAACTTAAAGCAACACTATGTAACTTTGACCGAGAGCCACTGCTTCGAAAAACTAAACTTAACGACGCATGTCAATACATCACATAAAACAACAATTTGAGTAAAACCAGGTCATATTTTATGGAGATGATGTCCTATGACTGCTCTGCCTCGACTCTGTGATTCACAGAGGTTCCTGAAAGCAACATGTAGGCTTCCTGCAGACCGAAGCTGCAACTGCAGCGGCGGGTCATTGCTGGTGACAGCGCCGCCAAAATAAAAGGCTGCAGACAGACAGAGCAGTCATCGAACATCAGAGGGAAAACCATTTTCTTTCTAAAATTGCTGTTTCGTGCGATGTACATCATTAAGTTTCGTTTTGCAAAGCAGTGGGTCGCAGTCTAAGTTACATTGTGTTGCATTAAGGTATAATCAGATTTTATTTAAATAAAAAGATTTAAATAAAAAACTATAAAACAGTTGTGCAACAGCAACTTAAAAACTAAAATCTAGGAAAATCTAATTCCATACACATCACCTTTTTACTGGTGGGACTTTTCAGTGTAAAATATTGTCAAATGCAGACATTCCTTCTCGTTGCTCTTAAAAATAGTAGTTGAACAGCGGCAGCACAGTGCAACTTCCTCTGAACTGTTTTAGAGCGGTACAGAAGAACTGATTTTAGGTATGTAACGTCATTCAGTGCTAACTAGGCTAACTGGGAAGTAGCTGTGTACCATTTAGCAGCTAATAAATCATGTGGTAACCCTAACCGTAACCCTCGAGCACAGACTGATGTCAGCGGTATCGGAGCCTTTTTCCAATGGTGACTGGATTTTTGTGTGTGTGTGTTTTTTTGGACATATTAGAGACAAAATATTTCATCGCATAATTCAGAAATCAAATCAATTGCTAGCTGCAGCCTGAAACATGATAAGTTAATGGGTCATATAATAGATTTATTGCTCCACAAGGCTGTATGTGTTAAGCCCCTCTACAGACCCCTTTTTCGCCTTAATGGTTATGACATGCCACATGAGAAAACTCTGCACGGATCAGACAACATACCGACAGATTCTTCCACTGGAGACGCTCGATAGCTGCAGCAAATTTCATGTAGCAGCAGAGATACCTTGTCAAGGACCAGAGTGCTCTTCAGGCAAACTTCATAGAGGCACTGGATAAAACATTTCAGGGGTTCAACCAAAATATTCTGAAAGAACGAACCAAGAGATCGACAGATGGACCAACTGACGTCGACTCCCATGGCTCTCCTTTAAAGGGTCAGCTCACTAAGTTCAAATTACTGAAGAAACATATTTACCAACTTACCCCACATGACACTGATCCAGGCTGGTATTTTTGGTTTTCTTTACGCCCGTTTTGAGAAATCTTTCTGAGATTTCAGCATGTTAAAGTTTGCATTTAAAGTCTCTTCTACTGAGGAAGTTGTCTCTATGAAATCTGCTGACAGTTTGTTCTGAGGATTATTAGTAATTTTCACAGTGACATGGTTCCTACAGAGCGACGTGTCTTGTTTCAGTTACATTTGAAGTGCAGATCTCATAGTTCTGTCCTGGGCTGAACTCACCAAACCAACATGATTCAAACATGAGGTTGTTTTGCTGTGACAGGTCTGGAGTCATTGAAAGTTCAAACACTTGTTCCCACAACAAAATAATCGGTCAGCAACCGCTTCCCCTCCAGTCCTGACTGTCAACATGTCCACATGCCTCAGGTTTAGAGTCAGCATTAAAATCCTCTGCAGTGACCTGAGACCGAGCCGAGTGCAATCCTTCATCGTGTCTTAGAGGACTCATGCTGTTGGAAACATGATCAATGTGACAGTTACTGTCACTGTGTGGGCGGAGCAGCAAAGCTCTCAGCAGAAAGCTGATGTCAACATGTTAATGCACTGTGCTGAGGACACCAGAGAGCTCAAGTAAACTCTAAGACAGAAAACAGAAAAAGGATTTCAGGTTTGAAGATTATCGGCCAATTTTCAGTAAATATATTTAACCGAAAAGAAAAAAAAAAATTCTTAACCACCCATTATGGGGGGGAGTTTTTGTTTATGACTGGTTTCATTGAGTTTTGGAGCTCTGTATGTTCTCAAACCTCATTACACCCGAATATTAGCAAGCCTCGTCCTCCTGCTGCAGACACAGTGACGGACGGAGGAGGTGAGAGAGACCTCAGTACGGCTGAAAGAGCCGTGGATGACACCATTCCTGGTGACTTGTTCAAAATAAAGATGCTATGAACACATCGTTGACATGATCATGTTTTGATTCAGAGTGAACAGCCTGCATGTGGATTAAGCCAGTGTCAGACCGGAATCTCCCCAGCATCCCGAGAATCGACACGTGTCACTTCTCTCTCTCTCACCTGTTTAACGCCCATTAATGTCTCTGCAGAGAGAGACTAACCCTATATGGGAATGATGAGGCAACAACGATAAAATCCCAGTGCTTTAGGTGTAGTGGTCGATATTTACGTCATCGATATGCCAACCCCCCCGCCCCGGGCGACTGTCTGCTCTGTTCACACACAATACTCACCCGGATTTAAGGGCTAGGGGGCCGCCAGGGCGAAGTTCAGGTCGATTAATTCTGACAATTGTGTTCACACATGCAGCTCCCTGAGGTAAACTCTAGATAAAGTCAGAGTCACAGTGCATGTGTGAGAGGGGCTGCACAAACAGAGGGGCAGCACAATGTTCTGTGTGCAGCTCAACAATAAGATCAGGTCTGTTTCCTCCAGCATTTAAACAGTGTTTTATACAACTTACACCCAACAACAATAGCTGATAATAAAGCAAAGTAACATTTCAGTTCCTTCTAAAATTTAATATTTAATATACAATGTTGTTAAGAATATTACGATGTAAAAGCTTGCCAACATAAGGAAAATATTTTGAGTAACACAATATTTAGTTCACTTTGTTTAGAATGAGAGCCTCAGTGAACCTGATAGAATTATTTTCCAACCTGAATATCACTAACGCCCAGATTAACAGGTCTGCAGGAGGGTGAAAGTTTGACAGTTAAAATTTTCTCTCAGCTTCTCTTAGTTTTCTACACACAACGTCTCACTTGTCACTTTTCATATCAGAGTGCAACACTGAGAATTTCCTTTGAGGGGAGACTGTGGACGTGTGAACTGTTACCCACATTTGTACGATTCATCGCACAGAGACAACAAAGGCAAACAAAGGACACACAAACCTATTTTAATCGCACAATGTCAAGTGCGCAGTGGTAGGTTTTGGGTTCACTGACAGTGTGGGCGTCAACATGAGTTGCTGCTATTTTAGTTCATGTATGTGCAGCAGCCCAAAGTGCAAAAGGGCTGGCTGAAATAAAATACAGTCTTCATAAATCTCGGGAGGAGATTTATGAAGACACTCTGAGCCAATCACATCGCTGCTCCTATGACTCTGAACCAGCTGGGCCAATCACAGCAAGGTAGGAGCTCCACAAATGAACATCCGAATCTTCAGAAATCATTTTGATGAAGCAACCTGAATACACAGCAGCACTAAATGACAGCATTTCTTCTGTAAATCATTTCAAGAATAAAACATGAAACAAGACTTTGAAGGAGGCAATGGTGTGCAGGATTGATGCGTCACTCTAATCTGATGTCTCTCATGTAAAAGGGCAGAAAATGGAGTTATAACAGACCAGTCAGATGTGTGTGGAGGCGTATGTGGCTATTTGTAGCTTAATGTGATTTGCATGTGATTTAATGAAGACAAACACACTGATGGTTGTGCATAATGTCACTGTGCTTTGACTCTTTAAACAGGAGGCTGGAGATTCATTCACGCATCTGTCCTCCTGCCTTCAGATGGCTGCAGAGATTTTCATACAGTATAAGTTCTACGTGCAGAACTGACCCTACTATAAGGACAGAATCTGTTTACCATTTATCAATACAAATGGTTTTATTTAAATGCAAATCAAACATCCACTGGCTGAAGAGTCTTTAACCAAACATTTTTTTTCAAGGTGCATGCAAATCATGCTGCTCATTTATCAGGACAGACTTTTGCAAGGATGGATGTGCACTGATTTATTGTACATAACCAACAGAAATGTCAGTATCATATCCGCACAGCATGGCTTTTCTTACAGCACCCATTCTTGCCTCTAGGAACACCAGATTTCCACATTTCATGCCTGACCTGCTGCTAACATCGTCTCTGGTCAAAGGCTGTGAGATATCAATGCAACTGACTGATGGAGCGCCAGCTGGAAACAACACAAACATGGAGATGCCGTCGCTTGATAATAATGAATACAATTCTTTCCCCTCCAAAAGCTGCTAACACTACTGTACTCAATTCTTTTGAGAAATCAAGTGAAGAAATGCAGTTTAGCATTCCGGGCAAGCGATCTGCTGCTGATTATACACAAATAGGTCATGGTATTACAGATGGGGCCTTGCAGGGCATGGATGCATCCGAGGCTTGAAAATTAGCCAGCGAGTCAGCAGCGAATTACACCCCTGCAGCACTCCAGCCTCGTGTTCGTCCTCTCGAACACGGCGTCAACGCGTGGCAACCTGAGAGGCTTTCTGTTCCACTCGACACGAACGTGATAACAGCCTCACAGCTTTTGAAAAAAAATACTGCAAGTGAGAGTAACATTTTGCTATTTTTAAGTTCATTCAGGAATCTTAGTTGAATGCTGCCACACTTTACTATGAGGAAATAATATTTGTATTTGATATGATACACAGTATCAGCAGCCTGTGCATATTTCACCATCTGCTCCTTTCGAGCGCTCACCACTGTGGTGTGTCTGTTCATCAAACAGTGTGATCCTTCTGTTATTTGACTTTTGGTGGGCTGATGATCTTTCCTCAGTCTGTTCAGTGGCAGTCAATGCGGCTCATGGGATTAATGCTGGCTTTCAAACAGCTGTCTAAAGCCAGAACTCATATTTTTTACAAGTGGAAGAGCTTCTCTGACAGCTCTATATCAAATCTATTTCAAGGATTTTACCCTGTTTTGTTCTCATTTGGAAAACCGAAATCCTTGTGGACTTTCATCATGTCACTGCTGACACTGTTGTTGGTTGGGGGGGCAGGGCTGGTGGAACGTTTTTAACTATTCCCCAACATAAATCCCCCTGTGTGGGGGCCCTGACAGCTAAATTTGTGATATGACAGAGTGAAATGTTCAAACTGCAGGAGCCAGGACTTTAATCACAACTTACATTATTAACAGTGTCTTAACAAGCTTTAGCATGTGACAGTTCAATCAGCAGCTGTGAATTTCTCTGATTGTAACTTCACATTGAGTGACAATTAGGTGACGAGAGAGAGAACGATAATAAATATACCAAAGAGACGATAAGACAGGTCTCTTGGAATGAACAACTAATTGGTTTTCTTTTTGGGACAAATAAACATTTATATTACTTAAATTACATAGAGTAATAATAACTGTCAAAGATAAAACCCATTTAGTGGGTTTCAGTACCATATTTCATTCTGGCATTGTGACATCAGTAGGAGACAAAACGAGTGCAGAGGAAGGTTGGAACAAAAGTCCACAAATATAATTTCATCTCATGTTTTCTTCCTTCATCTGAATGAGCAATAGAGCTGCAAAATATACTGAAAATTTATCTTCATTCCGATATTAACGTGCCCTAAAATTATCATAAAAGACTGATAGACCGCGATAAATAATATTATTTCCTGTGTCAAGCATTTAGACACTTCATGCATGTCGACATACTTGACCGATCAGATACCGCTAATGCAAACTGATTATTTCCTACAGCTGCAGCTTCACATTAAAAAGCATGAAACTGGCGCAATGCAAGTTGACTTTTATTTTGAAGTATGTTAGTCACGGGAACTACAACAACATGTTCAGTTAGCTAGCTAGCTTACCGCTATCCATCATCAAAAACATGCTTACAGAGCAAAACAATGGTTATTATGGTTATTTTCAGCAACTGTGCATCAGTTTTAAATAACTAGGGATGCACAATATTGGATTTTTTGCTGATATTCCATATGCCGATATTTTACAACTCATTTGGCCGATAACTGATACCAATACCGATATATATATTGATATATATTTAATTATTTTTCCCCCCACACTTTATTGGAGAGATCATCAAGTCTCTTCTGTAGTGGAATTTACATACAGTATTATTATGCAAACTCTTACTGTGTAGGCCTGCCGGCTGGTGCAGGCGTGGAATACACAGTTTTAAATGATGTAATATTCATTCCTTATGCAAAAAAAGAAAAACAGTTTTTATTTTATATAAAACAAGTCATATTTATTTATGACAATTGGTTTTAAACTGACCAAGTAAGATACATGCTACTTAAAACTGGATGATGCTCTCCCTGAGACAATCGTAACAAAACACACAACCTGGACACATTTGGCCTGTTTCACAAGTGATAAAGTCAGTAAACATAACGTCTGTCCACAGGGAACATGGCGTCAAATTGAGCGTTTAATCAACAAAACAGCAGCCTATTATTTTATCAGTTATTGTATCAGTGGATATCGGTGTGCCGGCCAATATCCGATAATTAACTTTAAAGCCAATATTAGCCGATACCGTGACTTGTTAATAACATTGTGCGTCCCTACAAATAACACTTTGTCTGGAAGTTTTTTTTTTAACCGTCTTTGAAAGAAACGGAATTTGTATGATTAAAAATGAAATGGAATTCTTTTTGCCCCTTGCTGTTTTCTCCTCCCCCTTCATTTTTTCTGCAGTCCGCACCATCAAATTATATTTTATACACATCACCTATTTCCAGCATTAGTGCGTTGTGCAACAGTAATTATCATCTTTACAAGAAAAACAGTGTGCTCAATACAGTTAAAACAAAGCTTTGAATCAAATCAAAAGATTTTAGTAATCCTGTCAAATCAGTTTCTCCAGTAATTGTTTCAGCTCTAGTATCCTCTGACAGTTCTTTCACTCCGAATCCTTGAAATATGTATCAGACACTAACTCACATTCAAACAGTGAATGTGACCTGACAGCAAAACACCTCATAAATGTCAAAATGTGCAATACAAAGTTGGTATCACACTGAAAGCACGAGGAAACATTTAGATCCTTTAAGTCTTTAAAACCAACAGGTGACGTTCAGTCAAAGACTCTATAATGTTTTTATCCTGGTCTGAATATGGAAAGTCCCAAACAAAAAGCTCGGTTACGAGATACCATGTGCACTTCATTCTCCACCCACCAACAGTCAGCTTTGTTCCCACAGGAAGTGAATATAAAAGCCTTGTCTCACTGTTCACATTCTGGTATGGCGGCAACAAATAAACCCCTAATCCCATTTTGATGACCACACCCAACGTCCTGAACACAAGTTTGAAAATAAGACACAACAAGAACATGAACAGCACGTGTGCAGTCCTGCAGGGGGTCGTTCAAACGCTGACCTCTCCTGTCCTGAAGGAGTGGGGGTGTTCAGAATTTACTGTGTGGTCAGTAGGTTAACAATCAATATATTATATTTCATATGTTTTTTATAACAGTAACATTATTCCTGCAGTTTCATGCTCATTTAATGTAAAAACACAGCTTGGCACATGGATTACAGGGATAAAAGAGGAAAGGTTCAGTCTAGTTGTTTGCAGACTGCAGCAGTCAAACAGCTGAATTCAAAGGCATTAAATGATCTGCCAGAGTCTGAAATTACAGCTGCTTCAGAAATTTATGAAACGTCATTAAGCTGCAGTTACATGACTCTGCTGTCACCTGAAATACTGCAATGTTTTAATGTGCTAACGTGGCTTTATAATTGTGTTATTGTGGCAATAACTGCAAAAACTAGAATGAAGCTGTTGTTCTTTGATTTATAGTTAATGACACCATACTTGACAGTATGTGTGTGTGAGTGAGTGTGTTTTCATGTTTTAAAATAGCTCCCTGGCCGTGCCCAAAAATATCTCAGAGTGATCTGATGCTGTCAACATTTGACCCATTAAAGAAAAAATGAGCCTTAAGGACTGACTAAATACAAACCTGACATGTTCTTTATCAGTTAGTGTCTCAGAGTGAAATGTCCTTTCAGCAACCTGGTTTTTCTGCTCCACATGCTACTTGCTAAACTGAAATTTTGTTTTTTCATCCAAATGGGTGTTTAGCTAGTAACTCAACAGTACAAGTGCTCAGACGTGTGTTTTTCTGCACATGAACACACCCTGCAGGGATGTCCAGGCATCCTGGAGATCACTGCAGTGACGTCAGAAATTACACCCATTACTTCAGGGGTGTTAGTCACAAAATGTTCAAAGGTGACATAAACTATTGACTATTGCTTTGTTTTACCAATAATATCCTCTGCTGCACCACAAGATCTGCTCACAGCAACATAAGGATGACTGATGGATCCTTTATTGTTACATTCAGGATTTAAAATTTAAGTTAAGGATACACTGGTATCGAGTAAGTGTAAAAAGAATGATTAAAAAAAATACATATATACATCCACAGAGTTTTTAGAAAGATGTGACATAGAAGTGCTACTTTTCCCAAAAAACATCTTTATGATTTTGAATTAATAAATAAATCAAAATGAGTGTTTTTTTAACCTGTCTAAGATGATCTAAGGCTTGTGAGATAACTGTATGATGTCGATATCTTTGTGTCTTCAGTGATCAAGATTCTCTACAGTGATGGTCTGAAGTTGTCTATAGGACCTCAAAGGTTCAGGAAAGATCATAGTCTTGGTTTGATATTGACAAAAATCCAAATGATAGACTGCGATACTAACGTTTAAAATGCCTGCTAATAAAAAACTGTTGGATATCAAGTCACTCTAAACAAACAGCCAAAGACAAGGGGGCGATCAAGACGGCTTGGCTTTACTTTTGTGGTGATGTCGCTGCATGTGAACCCTGCAGTCACAGTTCTGAGTAAAATAACAGCAGAGAGCAGACGGGCAAAACAAAAATCAAACGTCTGAAGCAGAAGGCAAAAAGTGAATCCATCACAATGGATCATCGTCTGCTGTTTGGAAGGATTTCAGGTTTATGGCAAGTGATGCTGAGCGAGAACAAATCATATGCAAGGAGTGCATGAGCCTTGTGTTTGAACTACAAAGCAATGCAACTTTCTTTTTCAACCACCCGAGAAACAGCAAAACCTGCAGTAACATGAAAGTATGAAGGCCAGCAAGAATGTTTTAGTGGCCTAACATGACCTCACTGAGTCCCGTCCCTGACTCCAGCATCAACTCACACATCCATAACAGCCACACTGCACAGCACACGGTGAAAGCAGAGACTTTTAATAAATATAGATTTTGGTCATAATCCTGCAGCCCTTTTACATGCTGAAGATGTAATTTCTCAGAGACATTGTTGCTTTAACTGAACAGGGTCACTTATGTGTGGGTGTGTGTGTGACAGGAATTATCTTTTTATCTCTGAAGTTTAAAGGTTAGTGCTGATGATTGGTAGCCAGGCTAACAGTAGAGCAACCAGAGGGAAACAGATGCCAAAAATAGCTGTGAGAAACTGTCTGCAGCAGACGTTGAGTAACACTCAAGGTTTAAACTACACCTGGGGATCACAACCACAACACACTCTGCCAACTTTCTCTGGATCACAGAGCCCATCCACCAAACAGCAGGATGCATGAAACAATACAGCTGTCTGCCTAGATCCGCTCCACCGTTTGTCTCTGCTACAAGCACTCGGCTTAAGAAAAACCTCCTCATTCATCTTTTTTTCCTCTCCCCCGTTGCAGTAAATGAGAATCAGATGTTTTGTAGAGGAAGGACAGACCCCCACCCATCCTGCTTTGCTGGGGAGGTGGGACAGCATCTGTGTAACGCGCGCACACTGACAGGAAGTTTAACATTCCACCCAACTTCCATCACTGGCCAGCAGCTGAGGTTGTAGCACAAATCTGGCGCTGCGTCTTCATTAGCGTAAACTAAGCGCTGGGCCTGCTCCATAAAAGCTTACGCTCGGAGTTATAAATAAGCAGCATTTGACAGAACCTCTGGAAATTAATGCAACAGGATTTATTTTATCACCTGCTCTTGGCTCTTACACTGTGAGGAATTTCTACAGCTTGCCCATGAGGCTTAAAATTTAGGGCTGAGGCTTTGAGACATCCTCTGGCGCTACCCCGTAGCTGCCTTGTCAAAAGCATGACTTGCTTAAACAAAGACAAGGCCCCTTTCACCCCGCAAATTCCTTGACAACTGCTGCAAGCTTCCTGCTGGCATTTGATATGCTCCATTTCGTTCCCATGACCAAACTCCAGTCATGCTGAGGCTTTCGCTGAGCAGTTGAAGGCTCGTCTCACTGACGCTCTTAAGCTTTTCTGGACTCTGATGTGAAACTTCCCTCATTCTCTGCACCGGCGTCAGTGTCACAGCGACTTAACAGTGATTTCAACTTTCATCTTGTTTCCTATGTGTCAGGGCAGTAAAGGCTCAATGTCTGACCACACTTACAAGGTGAGACAGTAAGGAGCCACTGTGTGATACTATGTCTAAATAGTTTTCACCTTAAGTGGTTGGGACACAACATTTACATTCTGTGATTTATTTTTCTGGTTTGTTTTTTGTGAAGTAACATGAAATCTTATGAACGCTCTGTGGCAGTTTTAGTAAATAAGGACTAACAACAATAGTCAGCTGTTTAAGGTCATATAGAAATCTGCCCGATCATGAAAAAAATGGCTGTGGCAATGCTTCACTTTCACTTGGTGAGCACATATTTACCCATTCAGTCCTGGAATCTGAACCAGTGACCTTGTCATCACCACCACCAGCTCCTCTTGATTTATGTCTCTACAGTGATTGTCCACTGGCGTCCCATGTTAAACCAGAGACAGCCCCCCACCCCATCCTCCTCAATGCTGCGGTGAACTCACCAAGCTGACTCTGTTTTTCCCAGCATGTGGTTGCCAGGTTGGACAGTTCCCGGTATTTCTCCGCCAGTTGGAGTTTGCCGTTACAAAGGCGGGGTCGTCGGGCAAGGCTCTCCTCAGCCAGACTGCGGTTGGAGGTCAGCAGCGTCTCTCTGTCCACTTGAAGCTCCTGAAACTGGACACAAGTGCAACGTCAACAAAGGCGGGATGAGTCTATTGTGCTGGTACAGCTTGTGTTTATGTTGCTGCCTTAAACAACGTCAGACTAGACAGAGACTTTAATTTTGAAGGATATACCTCAACTTTTTCAGTATAATTTTTCCTTCTTTTGTTACTGTGAACTGTTGTTAATACAATTTTATGGAAGTAAATACACTTTTCTACAAAAGGTATTGTTCTGGGTCTTAACAGAAAATATGGTGCTTGTTTTATGTATGAACTGTCTGTGTACTGTGCCAGTTATTTCACCATTTTATCTGTATGTTAGAGCTGTAATATGAATTAATCAATTAGTCGACGGACAGCGAGCGAATAACCAACTATTTCAGTACTGGATAAATTGTTTCAGTCTTTTTTTTTTAAACAAAAGTTTAATTACTCTCTGGTTCTAGCTGATTAAATATAAGGAGTTGTTGCTTTTCTCCATTTTAAGTTGTTGCATAAATCTGCTCATAAGAGGATGAGTTTGTGAAAGCATGTGTGCGGTAAATCTGCTGTGTAGGATGCATGAGATCATTTAGGACTGTGCATGCACAGAGACTCTGTTCACAGTGTTGAAGAGGCACAGAGAACATTAATACCACAGAGACTCCGTGAATGCTTTGTTTCTTTACAATCGCAGGAAAGTTATGCTGGTGATTCTTGTTGTGCAACACAAGGCAGAGTCAGACCCACTGCAGCTGCATGCGACCATACACCCTGAATGACCCCACAGTTGGGAGTGAACTGCGTCTGAACTGAGAGAGTTTTCTGCCTGATACAATCACTGTTGTGGGCAGGTTGCTTTATCTTGTAGTGCCAGCAAATTGAAACTGCACGGGACACTGAATCACCTGAAGGTGAAGTGTCCTGCTCAGGGGCACCTCAACACCACCTGCTGATGGAGGGGAGACTGAGAGTCAATTTGTCACATTCTCCATCCGCATCCTACCTGGATGATGGGTGTCCTGTCAGTTACAGGCCTGTTTTCTCAAACAAACATCAGGATACATGTCTCAGGCCACAATTTGGCATCAACAGAGCCAAAAAACATTTGAATTCAGCTTGCCACTTCTTCACCATGCTGTAACAAGTGGACAACACCACAGCGTTACACGTGTCCTCATGGACTTCCTCATGTGAGCCTTGAGACGGAGGAAGAGAACGACGACACGAGGGCCAGTGTTGTCCATTTTGTCAGACAGTACTGAGCTGCATTTTTCAGTCAGCCCTTGTATAATAACATGATATATATTTTAA
>JAPQLA010000006.1:23747153-23758141 GCA_029822935.1 Naso vlamingii | reverse complement strand
TTTTTTTGGTTGGCTGAAGTGGAAAATTGGTGTATCAATAAAAAGAAAATGTGACAAAGTTCATAGGAAATGAATTTAGTGAAAAATCAATTAATACAACAGCTTATGACTTAAAATCCAATGAAAACAAAAGCATCAGATCTGAGGGGAACGATAAAACTGCAGAGTTCTCCAATGAGAACATGAAGAAAATATCTCATCATGTTTTCTTTACTTTTTCCAGCCTTTTGAAGTTTGACTGCTACTGGTAATGACGTAGTTTAACTGTATCCTCTTCTTCTTGTAATGGCACCAGACTGGAGCATTAGCGCCACCTACTGTTTACCTTGAACCTTCTCTTACTTTTGGCATGTCAGTATTGGGTGGAAATGCACATAACTTTGCATTTTTGCTGATTTTATGAAAATTCAGTTAAATTTGCACTACATTTGAATGGAAATCTGGTTTCAACTGGCCAGCTTTCCACTTCATCTTCGAAACATTTTTGACCTCTCAAGGTTGTAAACATAAAAAGTAAAGTATTTGAGTGAATAATGTGAAAAAGAGAGTTGACTCTAAATAAGAGGAGTTCAAACTTTGCCTGCTTTTACACCTCCACACACCCTTTCAGTGGCTGCAAAAAGAGGCTGTTTGTTTTACAAAGTTGCTAAAATTGTTGGTCGTAGTCCAACTGATGACACAGATTAAAAGGGCATTTATACACTGGAAGATGATCTCATAAGCGAAATGTGCTGTGTCCTTTTTACTAATCCATATTTAATCAATCAGTTTGATTTTAAGTACAGTGTGGCGGGAAGAGGCAGAATTGTTCATTGAGCAGCTACACTGGAACTCATAGCTGCCATTCCATAAAAATGGGCTTTTTTCTCCTGGAAATGAACAAATGAAAGAATATTAATAGAAAGTTTTACAGGTTGACATATTACACAGCTCAAGAGATGGAACATTATCAGCTGTTAGACGCCTATATGTGTGATGTTCAGGCTGCAACAGCTCTCTAAGAATTTGTCATAAATCAGCTGATGTATGGAAAGAAATACTAAAAAAATGCAAACTGTCAACACTGATAAAAGTGGAAAATTACCCCACAAATGACAAAAAAACAAAAAAACAAAACAACACATCAGGACCAGAGAGATTGTGCTGACCAACGTGAAGCTTTGAGCTTCTGAGAACTTTAGTCACTAGTTTTCATGTTTAGTTTTAGGAACTGGCAGTTATGTCTCCTTTAAATAAAAATCACGACTCAGTTTTCTGTTTTTCCTAGAAATGGTTGCACATACAAAAATAGTCTGAATGAATTTTCTTCCGTTGTAAAACTATTGGACGGAGATGTTCTCTTTGCATTGCGATTAAAACAGTTCACACTATAGACGCCTGCACACGGCGGTGGGTTTGTTTGGTTTAAGGACATCGATCACTGTGTTTTTGTTATTGACTTGCATGTATTACATTTCCTAATGTTGCATATGTCTATACTGTAGATATCTTGATTTGATATTTATGATGTAGTCATGCAATGTGCTATGATATGATGTGGGTGTGTGGGCGAGCCAGTCGGAGTTGCACTGACAGAAAACTGTATGTGTTTGTTTGTATGATTGCGGGCTGATGCTGAGAACTGGTGAATTCAAAGTATAAACTTTACAGTGTGAATTCTGGACATGATTTTCTCTGAAGGCCTTATTTGCATTGTTGGTTTGGTGTGTTACAATTTTATTGTTAACATTAAGTGTCACTCTAATTTAATGTCTATTACAGTAACATATTTTCCCCATATGCTTAAATATTAGGATTCCTCTGCAGTTACAGTCATGGTTAAGAGTTTATTCTTATCAGATAATTTGTGATCTAACATTGCTGGATTATTTGAGAAATGTGAGTCGAAGCCCCAGAATGATATTAAATGGAGAAGGATGTTTGAATTTGTGGTCAGACAGACAGAACAGGAAGTCTGAAAGCTCACACTGTGCACTACGACCTACTGCTTAGTTTTTAGTATAAATGCAAAGTCACTACAAATAATGTGAACTCCAAGCCTAAATTTGTTTGTGAAATCTAAATATCAAATACAATGATTTTTGCTTTTTATTTTTTGGAGGGACATTAGTTGTTAAAACTTTTGCTTTTTAATATTTTATAACCAGATGTTTACTGACCTGTTTTCACAACAGTCTTTAGAGTGACCACACATGTAAATGGAAATGATACATCAACATGTATTTTTAAGCTGTATGAATTCTTGCATCGTAAGCATTAACAATAACTTATTTTTAAAAGTCTTGTTTACAATAAATCACAATATTAAACATTCAGAGCAACGAATGGATACAGCATTGTTGTTTTATGGTCAACTGATTTATTTTTTTTAATCACTTAATACTGACTCAAGTGCACAGTTTGAGCTTTTAGAGGCAGATTTTATCATTCATTTTAATTGTGATGACTCAATGCATTGCTATGTGTTTTACATCAGATCTGCTTTAGGGTTAGACTGATATTCTCATCTGATATTAAGCAAAAATTAAATGGCATCCAGTTTGATGGAGTTTCTAACTTTTTAATTTGTAAGAAACAGGGGAGGCTGGTCCATTGAGGCAGGAGAGGAAGCTTCTCTGTTTTTGAGAGGCAAAAGAGACATCAGAATATAAAATAAAACATTGAAATAAAACATTTTCAAATCTCCAAATCATTTATAATTTTGATTTTTCTCTCCTCTTTTAAAAAAAGTCCATTATTAAATCGCCTGAACAGTGGTACCTGCTGGCCGGAGCAGGCAGGAGGCGTAACTGCAGTCAGGAGGACTGGCCCTCTTCTGATAAGAAATCAGCTACGGAAGCTGCAATCTAGTCCACCTTAAATAACCACATAAGCAACAACTGCAGGAGAGATGTTAATGCTGTCTCATAACAAAAATAAATTGCATAGCCATGAATGCTTTAATAATTTTGGTGGCTTTTATGTTGTAAAATTGGTTAAACTTCAGTTCTGAATATTGGCTGTGTTGGTCAAATCCCAGCGTGTGAACCTGCAAAACCACTTGTTGCATTTCAAACTGTCTAAGAGAAAGCTGAATGTTGACTTGTCATTTTATGTATTGGTTGAAAGAGAAACATGCACAACACACTGAAAGATGAACACAATGAAATTTGAACAGTTACTATAAAGTTCTGCCCACTGAATTTGTGTGTGTACTTTTTTATGCTTTACAAATGTGAAATTCTTCACTGCTTTCCCTTTTGATTACATGAATACCTTAAATTTGTTTTGAATGCTAATACTGAATTTTAAAGCCAACTGAATGGAGGAAATAATCAGCAGATGAACATGATGAAACTTGGTTGCAGTCATATAACTAAATAGTTAATAAATGATCTCCACCTCATCCAGTGGCAACCGTAAAATTCTGCTTCTACAGTGTCAGAATATTTTTACAGCGTGGTATTAGTTCTTTTTCTTAAGCAAGGGATTTAAATACATCCTCCTCCACTGATTTATATAACCTACAATACTAGACTATGCTACAAACCGTAATGCACTGGTTGACCTGTAGGGGGTATAAGCCGCCATCAGAACTGTGTTCGCACCGCTGCAACTTTCCACGAAGAAGAAACGACTCGTACGACAGAGGGTGGAAAAAAAAGCAGAGGGACGACTCCTGTTTACAACAACATAATGGAGCCAAAATGGTCTAATACCATTTGCAAGCGTGTTTTACTAACTGGATTTTCGCTATGTGTTGTATTAGGTGAGTTTTGCGCCCAAACGTGGGTAAAATTTCAATTCGGAAATGTTTGATTTTGAGCTCATTATTTAAGGTGGGATCTCAGGTTAGCAAGCTAGCGATGTTGTATCGCATCTCTTGTAACGTTACGGGAGACACCTATCGTTAGGTTAACTGACTTAGCTCCCATCCCTAACTATTCACAGTACTGCTAATTATTCACCTTTTTCTAGGGAATACAAGCCAATGTTAGACTCTCCTTGTTCGCCAATCGACCGAACCTTTCAGATAATACAATAAACTGATTAAAATATGAATAACATTAGGAACTGGTAACTCACTGATTGGATTGGTGGCTACCGCCCTTGGTTGTTTGGTTTTGGGGAAGATGATGGTTGGGCAAACCGTGGGAATTCACGTTAAAGAGGCTAACGAGTTGGTACACGTTCAGATTGAGCAGAAATACGGGTTGCTGGGTGTAACGTTATGCCAACTTGAAGGATGTCTTCCATTATACCGATACAGAAAATATTTCCAAGTGTTCGCTGTTATGGAGGTAACGTTAACTTACCTTGGACGATAAACAAAGCCACATGAAAGTGCTAGGTTATTCGATAATGGTGTCGAAAGGCGTAAATTAAAGTTAACATTCAGGGATAGTAACGTTAAGCTAAACTTAGTTAACCAGCACACCAGATTAGCACATTCTGAAGTATTCAGCAGCATGGTGTATCTTTTCATTAGCATTTACGTTATCTAGCGTCAACTGCTGCTGTTTAATCTACACACAGTAACGTTAATTTCAAATCAGCACCATCGCATCAGCTCTGTATGCAGCTCGATTTTCTACCTTGACTAGCTCAATGTCCTACACTGAAGATAACATCTCATTTCCTTGTTGACCAACTTCTTTCTGCTCTGATAGTGAGTTACCAACTACACACCTGGTGTTGAAAGAAGTAAGACAACAGTGTGCACGGGATTTTGTTCAGTTTCCCTTAACATTTTCTAAAATATTATTGAAGTTAAATCAGACTGCTGCTGCCTCTGATGTTCTTGCTAATGGTCTGATTTCCTGTAGTACAAACATCTCAGTTTAAACATGAACAAACCTGAGCTTTTACTGTATAAATGATACACTTTACCCCCCAGAATCGTCAGGAATTCTCCTTTAATTTACAAAGGATGTTAATCCACGGGGAACACTGCGATGCAGCAGATGGAAAAACCACCAGCTGATAATTTATTTCATGTTTAATATTGGACAGTTTAAACTAAAGGCAAAAAATGTCTAAAGGGACAAAACAAACTCCTTTAATGGACACATAGTTTGCTGTAACACTTAAAAATGTTCCCATTTGAAATAATGGAGAGTGACACCCTGGACTGATGGCTCTGCTTTGAATCTTGTTCTAATAACATCTGAGAGGATGAAACACTTCCTGTCGTTTTCTATCGTGAAATGATCTTATACTGATTACTGACTGGCTCCTGTCACTAGTTGTTTTTATTACGTTTAATATTCCCCAAAGTCTGAATCTCTGTCAGTGCATGCAATAAAACCTGGTCTTATTTGTTGTGCAAAGTGCTGAAGACAAAATGAAATATGCTCGGGTTGTACTTGATTAAGGCCGAGGATCCTCTTTATTTTTGCAGCAGATGTAATGTGTCAAGTGACTGTTTTTGCAGTAAATATGTTTCAAACTACATTTATCTGTTACTTTGTGACAGAAAGATGAGTGTGCTGTCAGACATTCCCCTTTCAGAGTGAGTTATTAATCATTAAGCTTTGCTTTTTAACATTTAAGATCCGTTCATGTAAGATAAAAATGTTCCTCTTTCCTGCTGCTGTGCACACAATCCTGCAGTCACTTCCACTTTAAGTTTGATACAGTTACACTCACACTTGAACCTTTTATGCAGTTTTTTATGCAGCAAGCTTGTTGAGAACTAATACCATTGCATTAATAATTGTATGTGCAAATAAACAGAGACACATCAGTCATCATATTAAAACTATTAGCAGGTAAGATAAGATAATGCTGTATCTACCATCCAGATTTCAAAATATATCAGTTTCTCTCAGTGCAAATCAAACACTATCACCTTATCAGATTGATTGATCTGCCCGTCACTGTTTATTTACACTGCACCACACAATACTGGGAATGCATTTAGCCTCAGCTGACCAGCAAAGAGTAAAAATAAGAAGTACTAAAACAACATCAAGTGTAGCAAGAAAACAAGCAAAGTTTAGGAAGGACTAAAACAAATGGAATGAATGAAATTAAATGCATTGATTTGTTCGGAATAATTCAGTAATCTGCAGGAATCTGAACACAGCTGCCAGGCCACAACAACCTGTAAGCTCAGCTTTTACTGCTCTGACTTAAGGCTTTTCATTTGAGGAAATCAATTAAGTTATATGAGCGCACAGTGGTGATTGAGGGGCACATGTTAATAGTTTAAGAATATGAATTATTAACTTGTGTGTACACATAGGCTTTTACTGGCCAAGCACGAGTACACATAAAAGGAGTTTGAGTCACTGTGTTTTTACACACGCTTCTAAAAACAAATTTACAGAAAGACAAAAACAGACACAAAGAAAAAACAAGGAAAACAAAGAACTGTATGTAAACGACATGTAAATATACATATGACCAACAACATTTTATGTGTCTAAACAAATCAAGTGTTTTCTGTAGATTGTAAACAAATGCAAATAGTGCAAAGGATATTGAGAATAGTTGTAACAATATGTTTTAACAACAATACGATGCATGTAACAATAGACGGATGGTGATACAATACAAGAATGTAATGAGCTCATTTAGAGTGACACGATATGATACGATTCAATGACTGGAGATCGATATAGTGATGTTTTTGCCAAAAATGGAAAACGCCTATTCACCATCATCTGAAGAGACGCTGCTGACACAAGACACATGAGCAGAACGTCAGAGAATGAGCAACGTTTACAACTATTTATCATTATGAATATAATAAATGTATCCACATAACAACGTTTGATATGCTAAACACAAGGCACAAATTTTTAGTATTGATACAATCTGTTTTTGCTCTGAAAAACAATTTTAGATCGACACAAGTCACACTAGAAGGACGATTTGCCGTTTACCTGTTGATGTAGTTGGATCATAGAAATATAAATCGATTCATCAATGTATCGTTACACCCCTAAACATAATATAACAGATAACTTAATAGAAGTGGATGGTGATGTACAGTACTTTTATGTATATATGTTTATATAAAGTATAAACATGCAGGGTTTGTATGTTTACATAGATGATATTTACTTGTTATTTCACAGTGTTTGTAATACTTCCCATGTATATCCTCTATAATTTTTAATGTAACTGGATATTTTAGTGCCACTGGATTATTGACATGACTTCATCATTGTGATGGTATGTGTGTGCCTGTTGTGACTTTTGTCAAAAGTCCTCAGAGACAGTTAGGTCCAGAATATATCTTCTTAATGAAACATCAACAACATTTCCTCTGAACAAACTTAGGGTCGAGACCCAAAATAGGTCGTGGACCTGTTTTAACGTGTTTGCCAGTTGACAGAATAGATGCATAACAATGCTGATGTGTGAATCATTTATCATTAAAATCGTGAAAAAGCTTCGTTTTTGGCCGGTTCAGCTCCGGCGCCCTTTTCTGTCTCTAAGGCAGTTTACAAATGTAGATGTTCTGGAAATTCTTGACTGAGTTTTGTAAGTTTTGGTCACGGGGACACACCAAATTTCTTTTTGGCCTCAGGCTGAAAAATCTGAAACCCTGTCTTACGTGAACAAAGTGTTAAAAATTAGCAACTTGATTCATGAAAATTATTGCGGCTTCATGTCACCCCGAGTGGAGAAACACAGCTCTCTCACTCTGTCAATGTTGAACAGGGCTCTTTTTTTTTTTTTTTGCTTCAAAGTGTCGTCATTAGCACATATGTCTGGTTACTCCGTATTTCTGCTGTTTCCTCACGATCCTTGTGACGAAAGAGAAACGCAGTTGCTGCACAGATTTCCAGAGTCGTAAGTTAACATCCTGTCTCTGAGAAATGCAAATACTTTTGTGTAATGTTTTGGCGTATAAGAAGCCTAAATCTCATTAATGTGTTTCTCAAACTGGACCCACTGCTTTGTATTTCGTCGTGTCACCAGCACCTTGAACAACAAGCCTCTATCAGCACAAACGCAGTGAGCAGAGCTCCTGCTGCTGTATGTGGCAGTGCTGTAGTTCTAGTTACGTTTCATTGTGTTCTTTGTTTTTTTCCTCAGCTTTTCTCATCCAGTTAAACCATTGTGCATTCACATTTTCAACAAATAACAGGAAGCGTGTTTTTATCCTCTTATCATCAACAGTCACAAAACCTACGTCAGCGCTTGACATACAGGCCGACTCTGAGGTGATGATGCAGAACGGCACCACAGGAACCCTTCGATGCACCTTTAAGTCGGATGAGGTGGTCAGCAGCTCCACGTCAGTGACCTGGAGTTTTCAGTCGAGTCAGCCTGACAATCAGTTCTCCAAAGCGCCATACACGGTAAGTCCGTGTCCACCGTATCCGCTGTGGGAAGATTTCCCACAGCTTCAGGATGTTTTCCTGCGATTGTTTTATCTCTGTGACACAAGAAGAAAGACTTCAGCTGCTCCTCAGAGTAAATGCTCATTGTAACAGTAGAGTTTCAATATACACACCAGTTTATAGTTTTATTTTCAGTTCAGTGAAGATACTTTTTCAAATAAGGCGATCTGTTTCCTTTATTTGTGTTGTTTTGATGCTTCCACCTTGTGTCACATTAGCTCTGCTACTTGTCATGTTTGTCGGTTTTCATGTGATTTTTGTGTTTGCTTTCATCTTTCTATCACGTGTCTTTCTTGCCTGAGCATCATGGTTTTATCTCGTGGTGTGTTTTGGTATTCCCGTTAAATTCTTCTTTTTGTTAAACACTGACAAAAAAAAGCACCAGCACTGAGTTTCAGACGAGAGCTGCAGTGTTTACACAGCAAGTAAATTGATTTTTTATGGCAAAGTGATTCATGAAGTGGGTGATTTCCACAGTCGTGCCATTTTTTAGGACTGTTTTCCCGATGAAGTAACAGCAAAAATTTATGACTGTTTAAATGCCTTATCTGACACGGACGCTGCCGTAACAAACAACAGCACTGTGTTGTCTGAATTCAGTGCGACCTTTAAGTATTTTACCAAAACCATGATCATTCTCTTACCCTGGCCAAGCTGTTTCGGAACCTAAATTTAGCCAAACATGAGTTGTGTAAGAGAAGAAAACTTGTTTTTTGTTTTTAAAAGGTTTTGGGAGACACTGAAAAATGATGTCATCAGGTCCAATTGAGAAACCAGAGCTCTTCTTCCTGGAAGTTCTGCTCAGCACAACAGCACAAACTGTTCACATTTGAAAAACAAAAACAAAAAAACAATTCAGTTAAGAGCGCATGCAACACATACAAGTAATACAATAGACAGTAAAAGCAGTGATGCAGCGATGTCCAGACACCTTTCAGGGTATTCATAGGAGGGAATACTTCTAAAATAAAGATACCTTCAAAGCTGCTTTTGGGCCGGTGTCCACATAACGTTTTTTTTTTTTTTTTCTGAGCGCCAGCGTCATTCTTCAGTTGTTGTCAATGAGGAGAGAGTGTGTGCAGCCACAGGCGGCGGCACGGATAAGGGCACAGCGCCCAGCGCCTTTTTTTGAGTGCTGTGCCGCTTCAAGTGCTTTAAAGTTTAGAAACTTTTCACAGAAGCGCTGGTGACACTTTTTTCAACGAGCAGTAGATCGTTGTGTTGTGCCGTTGTTTCAAGGAGTAGTAGATCGGTTGGGACTCAAACATGGAGGAGAAGCTGGTGTCGGCTGTCTCTGTGTACGCGGAGCTTCTCAGAGGCTGAAATTTGGCATGGAGGTCAAGTGCATGTGAGAAGGTGTGTGTGACGGTGTGTGTTTGTGTTCATGCCAGTTGGTTGGCTGTTTCCGTCACTCATTAACTGTTTGTCACAGACTGTAGACTCTTGTGGGAGGCATCATTGCAGACAGTAATTTTCATTTATGATGCGTCTTAAATTTTAGCGACTGGTCACAGCAGTTGTGAATTCATGCTTGTTATGAAGCACTGTGCTCTAAAGATTCATGTTTAACTGCATTTAGGAGTAAAAGTGTTTTACTGAAAGTGTTCAAGTCATCCTGGAGAGCTGCTGTGTGATGTTTGTTGGGTGGGAAGGATCGGGCGTGCAGCTCTTGCCCCGTCCACACAGTCCCTTCTTCTTTTTGTTTACTGATCGTCAGGCTGGGCAGAGGCCTACCTGTCTGCTGTGATCTTCTGCTAACGTAATGACTCAGGAGTGGTTTTTAAATTGCACAGTAGTCAAGCCAGAACAGATGCAGACTGCCAACATTTGGATAAATCCACCGCGAGCTGGACACATTTGTAAACACATCTTTTTCTCTCTTTTTCAGCCATCCATCAAAATAAAATCCTGTTTTTCTCCTCCCGAAACAGAACCTTTCCAAAACTGCTTGAGAGTTGTTTATGTATGAGATGTAGTCAGTCTACACGGGAGGATCTGAAAATACTGATATGTGATATTTCTCATGGGTGTCAGGAACATGAATAACAAAGTTTCCCTCTCAGTATTCTTTCCATAACTGTAAAATGAAAGCGATATCAAACTGGACTGACTGAGTGAAATTTCACTTAGAATTCAGGAAATAAATTAACTGATAACAAAAGAAATTTTTCTGGGTTTGCGAACTCTGTTTACTCAGCTGATACTGCCAATAACAACAATACCGTGACTTCACAGAAACTCTGGCTTCTGTCTTTGTGTGAGCCACAGAGAGGTGTTCACCAGTCTTTTTTGCAAGTCCAAGTTTAGTCTCAAGTCTCTTACGGCTGTAATAAGCACTTTGTAATCAGCTGTGTATCATCTGGTCTGCTTAGAACACTGCACAACTATTTCTAATGAATTTAAAAGCGTCTTGTCTTACCACTTTTTATCTATTAGCGTACAGTATCTGCAATGATCAGTTTCTTGGTATATGATCACATTAAACAGGTTTATTGCTTTTCAGTGTGTAAAAAAAAAACCCCCACACACAACGAAAGCTTTTCTTTCAAGGTCAACAGTGTCTTTTGCCATGAATTAACTAACTTTAACTACTGACTCACCGATCCAGGTGTGTTTTTAAGTTCCTGATGAAGTTAGATGTTGTCAATG
>JAPQLA010000006.1:23733361-23745547 GCA_029822935.1 Naso vlamingii | reverse complement strand
GGAGCCATTGCTTTGCTGTTATCTGCAATGATGAGTCAAATGTTGGCTGTACAAAAGGCCCGTCAGCCAGAGCTCGCTCTCTCTCTCTCTCTGTCTGTGTGTGTTAATATTTGTGCAGACAATCACTGCCGGCAGCAGACGATGACAGCAGCCACTAATGGTTGTTAATTTTGTGATTAAGTTCATCAGAAGCCAAAGTCTGTACTCAGCCAAAGATGGTTTATGAGATTAAAAAAAAGCATCATTCTGCTGTACAACCCTGAGTGGACTGAAGCCATTTTTACACCACATTTAGCCTGTGTATGCAATTTTTTTAAACACTCTTGCTTTCTCTTTGTAGATTTTCTACTTCTCCAATGGGAGAGGCTTCCCGGGACACGAGGAGTTCAAAGACAGAGTGCAGTTTATTGGAGACATAAACAAGCGGGACGTCTCGATACAGCTGAGTCCGGCTCAGTTCAGCGACAACGGCACCTTCTTCTGTGACGTGAAGAACCCGCCGGACGTGACAGGAACGCCGGCCCGAACAGAGCTCAGAGTCGTTCTGAAAGGTGAGCCCTCAGATTTTTCTTTTTTCAAATCATAATTTAAATGCTAATTAAAATGTGTTAATGATAAGGGATTTCTTTCTGAGATGAAAACAGCTTAAGCCTGATGCAGAACACTCAGATGTTGTGATTACACAAGATGCTTTTTTAAATGTACCTGCTGTGTTGCACAGACACTTGTGAGTTCACCCACTCACTGCCGCTCTGCACACACTGCATACACACATGCTGATTGGACGGTGTGTTGAAACACTGTGCAGGGCTGTCTGCAGTCTTTCTCAGTGTGCTGAATCTGTGACATTTCTCTGCTGATGTGGCTTTTAACTCTGAGGTTTAAAATTAGAGCAACTATGATCAAATGTAACTGACTGGACAGGTGCCATTTTGGATCCAGCGTGTGGTTTTCACCACTTAGAATGACTTCAAATCTGGATTTACTCATGGTTTATCATAGGGCTGCTGCGCCAAGCTTTAAATCTAGTTTTAAACTAAACAGGATTACCGTTAAATCTTCTTTAAATCTCACTTTAGTCATCTCTACACTGACATCATCTCCAAAGCCAAATGTTCAACATAAACGACTGCAGTACAGACACAACAAACTTAGGATCTCAGGCCGCAGGTCAGCGATAGTTTTTATTGTAGGTTGGGACACTTAAACATGCCGTCCCCTGAGCAATGCACACAGGGAACGAGCAGCCTTTCATCCAGCAGGATGGGGAAGGGAGTTGTTTACTTTGGCTACCTCGGTGTTTGTGGGTTTGCTTGTTCTCACAGACAGCAGTAGAACCGGTTGCCTGCATGCGACTCTTCCTTTAACCAGCACTTTGTGGCTGCTTTTTCTGGCACGGCTTCTGCCTTTAATATTTGAAATTGGTCCACATCAAGAGAAAGTGCTGCACGAGCCAAGATAAAATACAGTAGATAAGACATACGTTTATTTATCCAGAGGGAAATTGTTGTGCAGCTTTGTGATCTAATCAGAAATAGCACAGAGATCAGCAAGTTAGGGTGCTAATGAAATTTTAAATGATGCAGTAAAAAGTGTTTTTTAAAATCTGAAGTTAAAGTGCTGTTATCGTTGATCAACATGTCTCTCCGTCCTCCAGCCATGAGTTGATTCGGACGTTCAGATTCATGCAAATATCAGTCAAAAGTAAAAGTCTGTGATCCAGGCTAAGGCCAAACATCGCTGCCTTAAACTGACTGATATTCAAAGTTACTCCAGACCCTTCAGCCAATGTTTGAGTTGAGGATTCCTGCTGTCTGGCAGCGTGTTGGCACTGTTAGATCTTGTATACCCAAAATATAAAAGCCGTCCAGCAGCTGCATTCTTGTTGGTTGTTTTTCAGTTACATGAAGCCCACATGTGCATGTGTTGGCTTGTTATCTTTTGGCTCAGCAGTGGTTGCTCCACCCTCCAGGTGGGAGCTTGTTCTGCTCTATATCCACCATTTACATCTAGGAAAGAATGGAAACAACTGTTAAAATAAAAATACAATTGTGTGTCTATTGAAATTGGTTGACTGTGACAAAGAATTGCCTTGTTATTTGTCTAAAAACAGAGACGTTTTGTTGCTGTTCGCCGGGTGGGAGGGTGGTGGCTCAAACTTTACAGCCATGTTTTGTTTATAATAACAGAGTTTATTTATACAACCTATAGAGACAAGCTGAGAAAACATTTGTGGGCCTGTGTCATTTTTGGGGGGTTTCTCAGAGCTTTATACTCTGTTAAAATGTCAAAAATATGAGTCAGCGTTATGGCATCACTGAGGAAAACACCAGTAGGAAATGCTGACTATGTGGCTGAAAATCATCCGTGTGTGTCGTCACTGTTTGTTTTCCAGAGTCTCTTCCTCAGAGCAGCACCTATGTCCTAGTCGGAGCAGTATGTGGTGCTTTAGCTCTGCTCGTCCTCATCGCTGTAGCTGCCTGCGTTGTCATGAGAATGCTTCACAACCGCCATGATTATGAAGGGTGAGTGTTTCTACGTGTATTACAGGCCACCAATTAATGACTTGAAAACTCCACTACGGTAAACGATACGATGCAACAGGAGAACCAGTTTACGAGTAAATGGCATTTACCTCTCCACCATGTAGGAAACAGCTGAGTTACTGTTTTTTTTTTTTCTTCTATTTTTGTTAGTTTAGAGAGGTAATGAGAATGTTACATCATATGCACCTCTTGGTCAATCCGAAACAAGTATTTCCAATAGCAGTTGGATCATTTAAATTTACTGAGTCAATCTGCTCATGCCTCGTTTCCACTGAGCGGCACAGCTGGGTTTGGTATGATACGGTACACTTGGAAATGGTACTCCTAGATCTGGCTCGTGTTTCCACTGCCGACTGTATCCTTACTGGAGGGCGGGGTGTATGCGGGATGCATACATAGTGCTGCAGGAGCTTACCATAATTGTGCTTTGCCACTTTTTTCTCCAGGTAAAAAATATTTTGCCTGCATTAACCAGTAATAATTCATGCACATTTTATAAAGTGTTTGAAGATCCAATCATTAAAAGTAGCATATGCGACGTGCACGATAACTATTTGTGACAATCCTCTCAAAACCTTAATTAATTTATGTCATAACTCGTGTAATGAGCAACATGCAGGAACACGTTGCACCCTAAAAGATGCATCAGAGCAGCTCGGTGAATGAAATGATCTTTTTTCTACAAGTAATGTTAAACTTCTGGCGAAGAATCAATGTAAAAAGGCAGCGAAGCTTTGTTTTTGTGTCACATTTAAAAAAAAATGCTACAGAAACATTACAGCCAGTGTTTAATCGCGGCACAGATCATCAGTTCATTGGTTAATTTTCTCCTGGAGTGACAGCGAAACGAGTCGGGCTGCTGCAGTGAGCAGACCGGCAGGTCTCACCGCGAGCTGCAGCTCCTCACAAGCCCAAAAAACTTAGTGACTGATTTCCAGACAAGTGTTATTTGGATAAACTGACTACATACTTGAAATCTACATGGTAGCACTCTCGCCTAAAAATATATAAAACGTACTGAAGCAACATATTAACAGTTCTACAACGACACTTAAAAACTGCTTTTTGCCTGCTTGCAGTTGGCAGACTGCAGTGTGTGTAGCTCCTCCCTCGTGGGACCCTTTGGGATGGCTTGGTACCCCAGCTAAAGGGTGACCAAAATAGAAACGCCAAAAAATGTGTACCATACCGTACCAAATGGAACCATATCGCTCTGTGAAAACGAGGCTTTCAGGTATTCACCAAGTGACTCCTGTAGAAAAGATGTTTCAGTTGAAATGTGAGGTAAGTGTCTCAGGTGGATGTTATGCCTCAGGACTGAGCCGGTTTCCTCCATCTTTGTTTTCAGTGATTATCTTTGACTCCTTTGGAGCTTTAATCATCAGACTGTAACACTTCACTAACTCTTTGTGCATGGGAGCAGGGTTTACTCTTTGTCTGGGGAAAAGCTGTTCGTTTTGGGCCGTTTGGATAATCTGGTGTTGTTACTAATTATTAATATGTATGTCAAAGACATGGTCAAAAATGAGGCTTTCCTGTGTGGTTTAAAGTAATTTGATCATGTCTACCTCGCATGCTCCAGCTGTTGTCTCTTCATCTCAGTGAGATAACCACACATTGACCTGTAAATATGAGGGATGTTGAAATTAGCATTAAAAGTTACTTTAAAGTGAGAAAACGCCAACAGCTGCTGTGAGGCTGTTGGGTGGTTTGAACCTGTGAGCTGAGGTATGAGGGATCTTTGGGGTTGCTGTTTGCACTGGTGCCAATTTCCTTCATTAATACCAACTAATTTCACTGTAACACTTGCTGTTAACACCATTGTTTAGCTTCTTGTCAGCTAAACGACATGTCGTGTCTTCATTGTTCATTTTTTGTCACTAACACTCAATACTAACCACTGTCTTCCTCACCTGTGTTCTTTCATCATCAGCTTCTTTTGCTTTATTAATAAAACAATCAAAATGTTTTGAGGCATCATGTTGAATTCAGTCACTTTGAAATGTTATAAGTTATACTCTTATAGATGAAGTTTCTCTCGTAAACAGCCTTTCTTACTGTTTTACTGTGTCTTTACTAGAGATGCATTGGTGCGAGTTGCAATCAGAAAGTTCAGAGATGTGTACAAAAAAAAAAGTAAAATCTGCACCTGCTTTAAATATGGCCGCCATCCCCTTGTGCAGTGATACACGGCTCCCAGCGCTCCGTGGAAATCTCATTATGGTTTTATGTTAGCCAATCTGTGAATTCTGTTAAAAGCTGCAAAATTTACCATTTTTAGATGTTAGAACTGTCAGTTTTTTCTCAAAAATGAGTTCAGGGTTAGCTACTGTAGACTCCAGAGTTTTTGCTGAAGTGCCTCCTTCATGAAATTAAAAAAAAAAAGCATCTTGAGCATGAAAAAATGGATCGTCATCAGGCAGTGCTAGGAGGCTTTACTGAGAGTAGACCGGGATGACTGTGTAGTTTGAGTATAGTGATTGTAGTTAGATTTAGCTGTTAGCATATTGTAGTTTTTCACACGCCTCAACAGTTTACTTAACAAGCAGCTGGCTTCTCTCCACCAGAGTTTCATTTCATTTCATTCATTTCATTTCACTTTATTTAGTGTAGAGGGACATTGTATATTAATAAACATTTAGAATGTAAATATACCCAATTGTAGCCAAAAGGCTAATTTGCATTGGCAGTCCCCCTGCAAGACTCAGTAAAAAGATACATGCAACATTACGCGACACACAATAAAGTTTAAGTTTCAATCGACAGTCAAGTGTGAGAGAACGGTTCGTTCATGCGATCTCCTTTACTGCAGCCTGACTCTGTCTTGTTCAAAAATCTGCCAATCAGTTACTTCCTTGTTGGGTTGCCGTTGCCGTAGCATTAATATGATTTGTTTCTGGGTCCTCCTCACTCATCTTGGTGTCACACGTTAAGTAGGCCCAACTTAAAGGACGAAACTAAACGATGCATGTTAATATGTCTCACACAACTGGGTCATATTTTATGGAGATGATGTCCTCTGGTTTCCCTCTGATGTCCTACGACTGCTCTGTCGGTCTGCAACCTTTTATTTTGGCAGAGCTGTCACCAGCAGCGACCCGCTGCTGCAGCTGCAGCTTCAGTCTGCAGGCAGCCTACATGTTGCTTTCAGGAGCCTCCGTGAATCACAGACTTGAGGCAGAGCAGTTGTAGATCATCAGAGGGAAAACCAGAGGACATCTTCTCCATCAAATATGACCTGGTGTCACTAAACTTGCCGTTTTGTGCGACATATTAATGAGCATCATATAGTTTTGTTTTTCGAAGCCATGGGTTGCAGTCAAAGCTACAAATTTTTGCTTTGAATTCATTACAGTATTTTCGTTTCAGGAAATAATTTTCCCCTTCCAGAAACATCTCGCATTGTTTAAAAGTGTTACAAGTCATGAATCGCTTCATCATTTGCTTTGTACTTGGAAGCTGCATCAGCATTACTGTACGGTCACACTGCTGGCAACCTGAGCAGCAGAGGACGCTCTGGACGCTGGCATCGCGCTGCCTGCTTGCTGCCTGCTGTTGCTAGGGGGCGGGTCCTAAGCAACACTGCAGACAGCACGTTTGGTTGTGACCAATATCAAGTTTGTAGTTGAGTTGTGGTTGTAGGCGGCATATCCTCGTTTCTCCAGTCCATTCATCATGGAGCGCACTTTGGTGAGCCTTCTTTGTGTTGGAGCAATTTAGGTCACAAAGCTCCGGAGAACTGGAGGCCGCAACAGTTAGCTTCTCCTCCATTGTCATCTCCATAGTAACCCAAACAAATGGTTGAGTGACGCGGTGACAAGCGTCACTCAAATCTCGGTCTGCAATTGGCTGCTGCTTCAGCACAGACGCCGCTCATTTGCATAAAGTTAAACTTTTCTCTCCTCGTCGCTCTGGACGCTGGCATCGTGCCGCTCGCTGCTGCCACAGCGTTGGACGCTCCTCGTCACCAGCTCTCATTGAAAATGAATGGCTACCGGCCCCTCTTGCTGCTCAGGTCGCCGGTGGTGTGACCGTACAGTTAGTCAGACATCACTTTAAACCCCGTCAGTGCACCTCGTCTTCTCCCAGTGTCTGTCGCTGCTTTCAGTATTTCTGCTAAACTGCTGGGAGCTGCCGAGCACTTTGTTTGCACTCAGTGTTTCATGCTCATCTCTCATTTTATTTTTGTTTTGTGCTCCATTATTTGTTGTCTGTCTTCATTTGACTGTGCACCAATGGTTGCTCGACACCATGGCAAATCGTAACCCTAAAATAGATGTACGTCCTTGGAAAGCGTGAGCTCTCAGGCTCCGAAGCCACGAAAGAAGGTGGAGGCCAGCCTGGAAGGCTCCAGGTCGACCAGTCCCTCCGGTCCACTACAGGTAGGAGCTGGGGGACAAAAACATCCACCGGCTGCCACCATTTCATTGGGAAAATGTTGTAATACAAAAAATACACCACTATTCAACGTAATGAACAGTGTTTGGTTTAGATAAATCATAAAATCTTTGATATGACTTGAAAAAAATTAACTGACAGAAAGAAAATTGAAGTATCAGGTGGGTCTGTGTTAACGCTTATCAGTTCAGTTTTCCTTATTGAAAAAAAAAAATCAAAAACAGAAATTTAGAAAATTTATTTCAATTCTTCAATTTTCATTTTTTTGTTGGTCAGATTCTAATTGTGATGTTGGAGTCATTTTTAAAATTTTGGAATAATGGAAAATGAAAAATAGAAAATCAGGAGGTGTTTATTTTTGCTTTTGTGTTGGGCTGTTTGAGAGGGCGGGACCTAAGCGCCCGACTGAACTTACATCTGATTGGCTGGCGGAGGCTGCTTGTCCTGGCTAATTCAACTAACATTTGATTGGCTGGTGGAGGCTGCTACATCCCGTCGTGACTGCACACTGTTGAAACCTAAACCATCATTGGTTGTGACGTTAGGTGAGTCGCTTTTTCCTCTAAATGAACATTTGATAGAGACGCCAACTCATGAGGAAGACTTTGTGTTTATGTAAATATACAAAATATATCTTGAGTGCCATGTACAGTGATTTTACCTAGGACAATAACGCTAAAGATGCTAGTCTATCAAGCTAACGTTAGCCTTGTTATGCTACATAAAGACTTCTAGATGCAACTGCTCCACAGATTGAAATAAAGAAAAAAAACAAAACTATGGCTGTCACTGTAAAGTTGATTAGCTGAGATACTGTGTAGTGAGTCAGGAGTTACTGTGGTGCTGTAAATATTTGTGTGTCGTTAGATTCCAGAAACTGTGCTGTGTGATCAGAGCCGATTGATTAAAATCTTCTCCTCCTTCTCCTGTAGTGATGCTGTAGGACGGATCATCCTGACCCCCTGACTGTGCAGCTGCTGCCTGCATATCTTCTCATCTCATCTCGGGATTTTCTTTCAGTTCCTCTCCTGCAGCAAACACTCAGACTTGTTGAGCGTTTGCCGAGTGTTGTATTTGTCTGAATTTTCTGAGGAGGAACTACAGTGTTAAGCAGACACAGCCTTTGATTTTGTGCAGATTTGTGCCCAATAAAAAATGGAACAGTGCCTGCAGTCTCATTCTGTTCTGAGCCCAGTTCAAAAGCAGCTGTTTTTATCCATGTTGTAACAAGTTAAATTAGAAACACTTGTTAGCATTCAGTTTACACAGGGTGTATGACTCTTGGTGAGTGTTATTAGCAAGGTAGTTCTTCAAAGTGTGGTTGCAATTAAAGCCTCTTTCCTAAAAGCATCTTAGGCTGAGATGATCTTAGTCCCATTTTAACTTGATATGTTTAATTCCAAACAATCTGAGGCAATAATCTTCATAAACATCTAAACATGTGCTTCCACATGATCCTCAGCAGTATGTGCAACAACATATTAACAGCAGGTGACCAATTCATTTATATACCTCAAGAAATCCACTCAGGATAATATGTCATTCAAACCTGTTAAATCATCCACATGTCATCAATTCTGGGTTAGACTGTACAGAAGCACTATAATCATGCATTGCAAAACAAGAAGTCCAAATTTATTCCTCAGTTAATCTTCAGGCCTTTGGTAACTTTGGGCAGGGAAAGAGTATCTGAGTGTGTCATATATAATTATGTATAATTATTAAAATAATTATGACTCTTTTAATCCATGGAGGTTTGTATTTGAAAAACTCGAGAAAGTGATTTTAAAATCAGTGACGTCACCACAATGTAAAGTCTATGGGCCGAGCGGGAACTCATGGGCGGGGCTGTTGGGAGGTACTGGACTACATATATTCGGTGGGCCACATAACCAGGAAGTAAACCGGGAAACCATAAAACTTTTTCGGCGTACGCGTTGGATGTGCAATTGTCATTGGTTTGAATGGGCTGACATCTTTAGGAATGAAATCTAATTATAATATAATATCTATGCACTCACCTAACAAGGATGATTTACATTTTAACAGTGCGCAGTCGTGACCGAATGTAGCAGCCCCACCAGCCAATCAGACGTAAGTTGGCTCAGGTGCTTTGAAACACGCTAACAGAAATAGAAACTGCACGATTTTATGTTTTTCAATTTAATTTTTTTTTTGTCCAACCTCCCACAAATAGGAATTTAGAAAAAGACTCCAACATCTTAATTTTACATCAATCTGACTAACAAAAACATTTTTCTTTTATTTATTTATTTATTTATTTGTATGAAAAATTGAACTGATAAGCATTACGCTGACCGGTGATCAAAAGAACAAAACAAACAGAAAAAACACATCAGGAATACAATGACATATGAAACAAATGAAAACAAACCACTGCATTAATTGGGCTGCAAAAATGAAACAATTTATCAAAAGTTTCGCCCATTAATTTTTTTGTAGATCAAGTAATTAATTAATTAACCAACTAATAATAATAATAATCGATTATTTGTTTCAGGTCTACTCTACTTTAAACCAGTGTTATGAGTTTAAAATGAATACAACAGTAGAAAAAATGTTTTGTTTTTTTTTCTGCATTCATCAGGGTCTTCTCTGTTCTCTACTTCTTGATTTATATGGATATACTGTGTTTGTACCTGTTGCTGATCTTTTTTCTTTTTCGCCCGGCCTTTTCTCATTTCTTTTTTCCAGGGCCCGGTGATATACGCCCAGTTGGATCACTCAGGCAGCAAAAACTCTTTCCATAAGATGGAGCCAGTGGTCTACGCTGACATTCGTAAAAACTGAAGAGGAACAGGGGACCAAAAACAAAAAAAAAAGAAGAAATAAAACACAGTAATGTATCAGACCTCTTGATCAGCTGCTCTTGGGAAGGGTGGGAATATTCAACAGGGACAAAAATTGGTGCAGTTTCTTCTACTCCATCTTTTGTCCTCTGAAAGCATGATGCTGTTGTATGATAAAGTAATGTCTCCATGTGCTTTGTTGTAAAGAAAAAAAAGCAAAGTGTGGACACAACACTACTACACTACAGGGTTCAAAGTAAAAATCTGAATGCCTTCATAGATCTCATTCCACACGTGAGAATATTTTGTTTGATCATTGAAGCTTTGTGCCTGCAGAAGGTTGCATGCTGTTGCACCAGCTGAACTTGAGTCTGCTCTGTTACATTTAACCTTCATTTCCCACTAAACTCACTGTATCCACATCGTTTGCATTATCAGTTGTTAAGCTGCTTGTATCTTAACCAAGTCAGGGCTAATCAAAACATAACTGCAGAAACTGACTTTTTCTAACAGTGAAAAGAGAGATTTAAATAACAATTTCATGTATCATGCAAATCATATCAGCATCAGCATTCACGTGAAGGGACGTAGTTTATCACAATAATGTGCAATCCAAGTCAAATATCAAACACGTTTTAGGAACATTAAAGCTGGGCTGACACTGTACAGTTTATTATTCTTGTATGTTGCCTTTTCTCACCTTTCACGTTTTAATTAGCCAATAAAAATTCGTTTTGTCTATTAACAATTATAAATAAAAAGATGGCTAAGTCCTCTATACTGTCTATTAAAAAAGGGAGAAGCATTTTCACTGTGTCATCCTACTTTGAACTGAAAGCATGAAAAAAAAATATGAAAATATAAGAAAATGGCTTTAAAATAGGAGGTATAATATTCAGAGTTTGTTACATTCGAAGTTCAGTTGTATTTATGCAACAGCTCAGTGTCAGTCAAAACTACAGTCATCCACAACATGTAAAATACTACCACTGACAACATTTAGCCAGACATTTATGACCCTTAATATTGAATCTCAAATGATAAATTGCTTCCGGTGGAAAATACCCAAGAGACCACTTCGGGGTTAAAGGGAAACTCCAAAGTTGTGTAAAGCATTAAAATGTCTGCAGAAGCTTCTGTGGCCCACTCCTCATCTCTGCTGGAGACCAGAGGCTACATGAGCTGGTTACTATGAGCATGACACACCTTAAAGGGATAGTTCCCCCAAAAATGAAAATTCAGTCATGATCTCTTCACACTCTTGCCAGTAAAGGGTCTGGTGGAGTTGAACAGTTGAATTTTAATTTTGACAGTGAACAGTCAAAATGAAAATTCTTGAACCTTACCACGAATTCCTTGCTTACAAACTACAACACTAAACATAATACCTATGAAAATACAAATAACTGAACAAAGTAATAAAGTGTACATCAAAGTCAAGACAAAAATAAATTATTATTAAAATATTCATTCTTAGCTATTTTTCTTTTCAGAATTAAATAACCTGTATCATATTGCTGTATCAATAAAAATTTAATAGCTTGTTCAGTGATAAAATAATTTACATTTTTGGAGATCTTTTATTTATAATGTCCAAATAATCCTTAATACATTGGAGGGAATCTGTGAATTATCTCTGATTGGCAGCTGTTGTGCGACAGGAAGTGCCCATCTCGCACACGCAGGCACAGGAGAAAATGAAACTTTCTCTGTTTGCTGCAATATTAAATCAAAATACGCACGCTTTTTTTTTCTTTCGCAAGATGGATAATCCGAAATCTGCGGTCAGCTTCACTTTTTTCTCTGTTCATCCCTCTTGTTAAAATTGTTGTGATGTCATAATCAGGTATTGTTCCTACCGCTGTAGATGAGCATGCTGCTCGGCGTAGCGCTTCTCCTCAACTCTCTCAGTGCAAAACCTTCACACTGCTGACCACATGCTGTTTGTGTTTAGCCGCAGGGCTCTGATGCACTGACAGCTGTGAGGTGCTACGTGCAACCCGAACAAAGCACACATGTAACACAGCTACACAGAGAAGGTCAACCGAGCACAGATCACAGCAAAATAAGCCTCTCAGTGCCGATCGATCAGTGCTCCACTACCATTGGTGGGTGTCAAGAGTCCTTTTGCCGATAGGAACTCATCTCAGAATGTCCTATCGGCACCGATCTATCAGCCAAAATTATTAATCAGTCGACCTCTGAAAATACAAAAATACGTAATTATAAAGACTAAAACATCAGTCGCATAACTAATGCCATTACATTTTCCCTCCTCTGACAGCCAAGATGACTAACTCCCCCATCGAGTAGCTGTAGCTCTCAACATGAGCCGATTTATATTGGTTTTCAGCTTGTTACGTCTTAGAAGAATGGTTAGGAGAAGATGAGAAGTAACAATAAAAGTAACCGGGCAGGGGAGACGAAATGAT
>JAPQLA010000006.1:23715905-23733261 GCA_029822935.1 Naso vlamingii | reverse complement strand
CCTGTCGCACCTGGGGAGGAACCTACCGGAGAGAGAGAAGACACAAGACACACCCCCCACACACCCAGCCGTAACACAGCTCTTTTAATATTTTTCCCCTCGTCCTGGAAAAACGCTGTGAAATCTGCCGAGCTGACGTCCATGTCTGTACTGATGAATGTTGTCCGAGGCGAGACATGTAGTTCGCAGAGCGGTCCCACAAAAAATGTTGCTTTACCTCACTGTTTGACGACAAAAGTCGACTTTTTGTACATAAAAAATGATCTTTTAAATTGCCAACCATCATCTGTGCAACTCAGGGCACAAACCAAACAGAATCAAACAATTATTTGTCCCTTTCCATTGAGTAGCGTTCAGATTTTTCTGAATGAAGGTCCCATGGCCCGAAGTAGAGAGGCGTGACTTAGGCTCTCTGTCTCAGATCAGGTTCAGGTTACCTTATTAATACCTGTAGGTAGATTTGTTTTGCAGTTAAGAGAGCAGGCATCCATCTTGCCAAACATATTAAGACAACACTAAACAATATTCACATCAACATGACAGAAAAGTGCTCCAGGCTTCACTAAACCACCAACTTCTGAAACAACAACGAAAACCCTAACAATAACAACCGCTCCCTCTAATGTTCAAGGTGTATTGTGGGTAATGTAGGCAATGTTATGCAACACTACTCTTCATCTTTGCAGTGTCTGTTCAGCAGTTAAGTTGCTTGAGGAAAGTGCAAATCTTCAGTTAAATCTTCAGTTTCTCGAAAAACAAAACTCCAAAATGATATTCCAGTGTAGCTTCACGTTGTTCAACACACAGCTGGTGCAACAGGCTGCTGAAGCCTCTGTTCATCTCCTCCATCAGGCAGTTCATTACTGGTTTTTGTGTTTTGTAGGGGCGTTTAATGTAGAGTTAGTTTTACATTGCCTTCAGTAACTTTGCATGCAGTTCTAAAGGCATCTGCAAACTAACATCGGTACTCATCAGATAGTTGTAAAACAGCAGAAGCCGTCTGACATAGTATTACTGTGAATGCTTCACTTTTCTGTAGAGTTCTGGCATGTTGTTGTGGTACCTTTAAATAAACGGTCTCCCATTTAATTTTCACCTCAGCTGAACATCTTTAACAAGGTCTAGTTTCCTGCAAACTCGTTTTTACACTAACTCTGGTGCTCTAAGTGTCTGTAGTTGTTTTTTTAATGTTTATTTAAAAGTGCATATGAGCACAGAGGCAGTGCACGATAAAGTTTTGTGCTCTACAATGCATCAGCTTTAAGTTTTTCTGTTGGTTGTAGGTGTGTGAAACAACTATAAAAAGTTTGCAGCCATTGGTTTTGACCTGGGCAGTTTTCAGTTTAGTTTTGAAACATTTTGAAATATGCATGTTAACACAAAATGTTCAGCTGAGGTGAAATATGTCCTTTGAAAACTGGGAGCTGTCAAATGCTAAATACACTGCATGCAGTTTACTAACATAACAAACATTATAATGAAAATAGCCATCCTCTTTTCATGTATGTATTGTGTAAAGCTCTTCTTTTCAAAGTAATGGGCCAAAAATATAAGATACATTCTTTTCAGATGCTTTAAAGTGCATTCCAAATTTTTTTTGTTTGATTTTCTTTTGTCTTGAAGCGTTTAAAAGCCAAATTTATGTTGTTAATTTGTCTGTTAATGGTTCTTATGAGAATGATATTTGTGTTGCAGAACGTCTAAATGCCTTCAGCTTCAGCTTGTGATTCCGAATGCAGTAAATTTCCATGTTGACCAGTATTTGTATATATTTCTTGCTCTTGTAAGATATAGTGCTGTTTACTGTAACTCATTCCAGTGTGGTATGGCTGTGGATGTCTTTCCAAAGAAGGAAAGAAGTTTGCTGTTAGAAAGTTGGTGGCAAGTTTTCTCTCTTTAGTCTCATTTGTCACCGTTCACTTAAACATCTACAGTGTCTGCAGGAGGTGTGGAGCCTGTCGACTTTAAATTGCTTGAATTAAACTTCCTTCAGTTAGAGGAGCACAGAATTTATGTGATGTTTCTTGAGCTTTGATGCCGTGTTTGTTTTCAGTACACAACTGTATTCAAATAAAAAAATTCACTGCTCAAAATCTGAGAAAGATCTTAAATATATTGATAAACCTGCAACAACTGATGCCTGACCTGCTGTCAGCTTACAGTTACTGATTCACTCATTCTGTAGTTTTAAAGTAACATTATGATTTCTTCGGCATTCTTTTTCTGGCCACCTTGTAAATGTCAGTTAATCATTACTACCAACGCATGAGTGAAATATTTGGCTTTTTAGCTGCTAAATGCTCCACTATGCTCAACAGTTAGTCTGAACAGATGGTGCACGGCGGTTTTTCAGAGATTTTAGTGACTGAAAATGACCCTATGATGGCAGTTAAGTTGCGGTTTAAAAGCTAAACAGAAGCTGTGGAGTTAAAGGATAAAAGTGGTGCTTATATCACTGCAAAAGAAACTAATAATGTACTTATTTACCTTTGGTGGCCATTTTCACTGACTAAAGACAATAGTCACATAAAATATAATGAAACCGTTAAAAAATTTGAAAATCATAACCCATCCCATTAGACAAGAAACTTTTTCTTCTCTAAAACGTGCAGTTTGTAAAATTTTGGTGCATCTGTTGGCAGAAATCGTGTAACAGTCATAAGCACCACTTTTCATTAGTGTGTAATCACATGCATTGTGTTTTTGTTAGCTTAGCATTAGCATAGTAAGAGAGTGGTCTCTGTGGAGCTGCTGTGTTTTCTACAGTAGCCTGGAATGGACAGATTTATAAAAGGAGTATAGTAAGCATTAGAAGTGAAAAGAGCAGAAGTTAGGTAACAATTGGGCCTCAGTTGGTTGCAGTCTGTAACCTCACAGCTAGATGTCACTAAAATCTACATACTGCTCCTTTAAATAGTTGTTTTTTTTAAATTCCATTAGCAATCAGCTTTAACCTGCCTAAAGTTAGCATATAACTTAAGTATGTTTTCATGCATGTCAACAGGTATAAAGTAACTTAATGTTTTAAATTACTTTAAAATAGCTCATTATTTTGTTGGCATGTTAAGGAGTTGAAAATGTGTCAGGGTTCGGTCACATGTAAGTTCTGTCACCTGTGACTGCCCAGACAGTGACTGACACACCCTGGAGTACACCTGTGCATCACTGCAGCAAGGTTAAACCAATAGAATCAGCAGAAATAAGATTTTCACCTGCTATAATGCTCTTTAACATGCAACAAAGTCACGTGCTAATGTTGCTTGCTAGCATTTAGCATGGAAGCATTATTCTCAAAATAAAGCAGAGGGTGGCAGGAGTTCAGTGTTTTTTTTAAGGGGAAATGTAGGTAAAAGTCAGGATTCATCTGCTAATCTACATTTTTGTAGGAATCTTTTCAAAAAATAACTGACCAGAACTCGGGCCAGCATTATGTGTAATGTTATTTTTAACCCCACACCCAGAAAAAATTAATAAGTTGCTCCTCCAAAGTTTCAAAGTTGTTTTTCTGAGTTATGCTTTAACTTACTTCAAACTGTCTTGGCCAGGGAGCTAAATACTTATTTCCATTCTTCACCGCCTTCTGACTGAAGAAAGCCTTGATTTGATCCATTTTGACTTGACTCTGGCACCACAATGCAGCACTATAGTCTTCCAGATTTGTTTTATCTTTATTGTTCAATTCTTTTCTGTTAGTTTCTGTTGGTTCTTCACTAGTTGGCATGTATTTCAATGCATTCACCAAATCAAAAAGAAAACAACTTGTATGATACCGACAAACCTTTGCTGCCGGTCGCTTTGCTTCTGATCGTGACTTGTTGCAGTGCTTAGTGCTGTTGTAGAAATTGTGATGTAAACTATAAATTATGAAAGATTTCCAGTTGGACCAAGCTCACGCGCAACGTTTGGTGTGTTGGTGTCTTAAAGTTTTGAGTGAATGCAGGGTGCAGCGTTGGCTGCACTCGTGACGAGTCCTAAAGTGCGTGCTTAGTGTTTTTTCGATGGTAAATAGTTGTATGTTATTGAGATTTGTTTGGTATGTTATGTTGTAAAATCTGCACTATGTCTTGCATCTCAAAGACAACACATTCCCTGTGATTTTTGTTTTTATTTACGTTCATCTCGGAATGACTTGGCCTCTGTTTAACGTCTCTAAAACTGGAATGTTGCACATTTAGTGCCTTTTACATTTCATCAGCTAACTTGAACATCTGCTCCAAATAGAAAAAGATAAGATTCATTTATTTTCCTTTTATTGTATGTATTTTTTTATACACATAATATCGCCTCTGTATCCACTGTTCAAATTTTATATAAAACTTATTCCTGGCCAATTATATGTGTGTTTGTTCTGATTATTATATTCTCAACAAACTGGAATCTTCCAATTTTATTCATTTTTTTCTCTTAATAAGATGCAGACAGATATTAATCTCATGATTAATGGTGAGGAGAAGATAACGTTAACTCACTATTATTTTTACTCATTTAGGAGGATGTTTGGGGTCATATAATCATATTTTCTCCGCCTTAATTGACACCAGAACAATAGAGAGCTTTCCACTGCAGAAATAAATTGAAGGAAGAATCACAAAAATGTTGCAGCATGGAAGGTTTGCTGTGCAATCTGTTTGCATAGCGTTAGCTCATGCTACTCTTCCTGGGGTCCACACATTAAACTTTTCTAAGTATAACATTAATAATTTAACAAACCTGATTTCATACCAGAAAAACATAACGTTGAAAGATTGGTAGCAATACAACTAAATAAATAACATCAGTTATTGATCCAAAATGCCACCTATCAACAAAACAAGCATAGCCAAATGACAATAATTACAAAAATACAATCAGCCACAAAACACATAATGATCCATTAAATTAATAAAACTAAAGCAAAACCAGAAAGATAACAAAATTAAGTTAAATTCTGCCTTTGGTACATCTGCATTTGTTTTTTGTTTTGCTGAACTTCTCTGACCGACCGAAAACGTTTTTTCTGTTCTGCAGAAGTTTGTTTTAAGCACCTTAGATGCAGAGATGATTAAGTGCTATTTGTCAACAGAGCTAATGGGAATATCTGTACTATTATACTGTGAAGCTAATATGGACTATATATATTTATGTGTACTGCCCTGCTTCACATTGACTTTAAGTGCAGACCAAAAGATGCATCGAAATATTTATCAATTTATGAAAATTTCATATGTCAGTCATTCAGGTTTGCATGCTATTAGACTGGAGGCATATTTATCCCTAAAACTACAAAAATCCCTCCTCTTTCTTTTTGGCATTGCTGCCATAATTCTATAGTTGACATTAGAGACGTACAAGAGGAAAGGGGATGATGTTAAACAAGCTTCAAGCTGGAACTGAAACAATAATTACATTAGATTTGCCTTTAGACCACCGAAGCTTGTGTTAAAACCACCCAGACAGTTTTTTACTTCACAGCACAGGATTGTGAGTGTGTGAGGAGCTGTGCTCAGCAAACTGTCACTTCCTGTGCGCCTCTTTTATGTTTTATAGCGGTGATTCACGGGGTTTTTACTCCAACGTGAGCTGCTGTAAATCAACTGAAACATAAGTGGAAACACCTGTGAGCAGGGCCAGACGATGCAGTATATTAAATAAGCTGATCATATGTTTGGTATGTGAAATAAAACTTGTAACAGTAGCAGTAAAATAAATGTGGGCAAGTTAAACGTACAACATTTGACTGAATTGCACCAAAGCAGAAGTATAAAATAACATAAAATGCAATAATATTAGTAGAGTACAGGCACCTTAGAACTTACAAGTAGTTACATTCCAACACTGCAATTAAAAACAGCAGGCAGCAAGCCAAAATTTCTGGGACAGCTGCTTGTTACAATAAAGGCTGTACTGTCTGAGTTTGATCAGCAGGGGGCAGCATTGATCAAACTGAGCACTCCACAGGTAAATAAAAACGAAACTGCATCACTGCTCCACCTGAGAGGGCAAACAACAGCGTTGGGAATCCCAGGGACGTTTGCTTTATTTGAATATGAAATGAGAGTGAACATGAAACTGGTGATAAATGTGATGGAGGATAAGAGGATGAGGGTGAAACCAAAACTGCTGCGAATTTACGAGACACCACAGAAGAGACCAGGTAAGATTTCTCCTTCCTGTGATTATTTTATTATTTTCACAATCACTTCTATTCCCACTCCTTGTTTTTATACAAAGGTCAGCAGTGTGGTCGCATTTTCACTCCCTATTTTCACTAAACATCAGGGGTGAACATTGTTAATATTGTCTTGTGTCTTTAATATTTGAGATATTGGGATGATAATATTAATTTTTTTGCATATTAACAATCCAAGCTCAGGGCTAGTTTACTTTTTCTGGGACTTTTAACCACAGCACACAACTTTAGCCTGGTCAGCAGAAAAAATGTGGGCATTGTGCGTTTCTGCAAAACAGAGGTTTAAAATTTGTACATTTCATACGTATCACATCAAAGATTTCACAACACAAAGTTCAGTTTGAGCCCAGGAGCTTTTTTGTCTTAAATGAAAAGCATCAAAGGTCGCTCTTGATACTGAAAATAGGAACAGTTCCAAATCAAAAGCAACTTACTCGCTTTTACTGAGGCTTCATCAACAGAGAAGACCATCTTCTTCTTGAAGTTATTTCTTTAAACCTCCACCTACTACACAACAGCACCACAACAGTAAAATGCTGCTCACACATAATAATACTGAAATAACAACATGCAACATTCACTGAGGCTATTTTTCTGCATAATGAGTACTTTTACTTTTGATATTTTAATAAAAATTTGTTTGTAATACTTCTGTTTGGAGGTGTCAGGTTTTTTTTTACATACATGCTATTATTATTATTTCTAAACTAATCCTTCCACCACTTGTTGTTATAAATAAACATATTTATACCATAATATTACAGCAAGAGAAGGAATATAACAAAATATAACTGAACAAGATGGAAAACATGATTTAAACATGATGCTGGTACTTTAACTGAAACAGAAGGTCTGAACACTTCTTCCGCCACTGCCTTCGTTTCTTTTATATATCAATGCCAACCTACCAGAGAATGTAAAAATAATTTTGTATGTGCTCTTTAAACCAATTAAACATGCTAAAAGTTCATGTGTAGTAGCTAGTTTTCACAGTTAAGTGAAGGAATGAAATAATCAGTTTATGAGGCAAGAAATGTATGAGAAGCTCTGCTCACTGTCTAATTATGTCAACAATTTAAAAATTCACAACAATTAAATTGTTTTGTGTTGTCTGTAGACATTTAATGGCAGAAATGTTATGTTTCACATGTTTACGTCCAAGAATAGCTTGTAGATTAAAAACAAAAGTTGATTTACTTCCTAAAAAAATGGAACAGGTTGAAGCAATCAGAGGCCTGGTGCCTTGCTCAAGAGCACTTAGACAGTTCTCACTAACTTGAGGAGAAAGTCTGACTAATTCGCTCCGGCAGCTGGTCAACATGTTCACAAAGCTGTACAGTCACGTAAAGCTAATCGTCTGTACGTGCAAACAGGCTTTACTCATTATAATGACGCTGTTGTTTGTTTACAGTGTGGAGAAGCAGAGAGAGACCACATGACAAATCAGACTCACTCCCACAGTCTTGAAAAGGATGTGTGATTTTTCAACACACCCACACACATCCAATGGAGTGACAAATACTTATGAATCCATCGATAACTGCTGCTGACATCCCGCTTCCTCTCGGGGAGATATTCTCTCTTTTCATCCATAAAAGGTTGCTTTAAAAATCAAAGATAACAAACAAATGGAAGACTGAGTTTACTTTGAACTTTCAGCTTTGTGGTGAAGCACATTAAAACACTCCAAATTCCAAACGGAGTTTGGTGTGTGAGAACATCAAAACTATGTCTACAGAAATTTTCCAACTTTGGGATTAATACAGGGTATTTTTGCTCCACTTCAAGTACCTCCTTGAAAGGGAGCATAAAACTTGACTTCCCAACCCCCTTATAAGGCATTTCCCTGGGAACAGTGGGAGGGGGGAAGAGGGCCGAGCAATGCAGGATATTCTCACAGGATGTGATGGCTGGACAGCAGCCGCAGCCGTGAGATGTGGAGGGAAGAGTCAGCTGAGAGGAGCTTTTGGCTTGCAGTGTTTGCTTGGTTGCTATTGATCAGTGAGTGGGTGTGTGTGCGCGCTGAGGATGTGAAATCAACATGGTCAGGAGGACGGTGAAGACTAGTCATCAGCTGAAAGTGAGGTAAATGTTCAGCTCTCTGAAAAGCCTTCAAGCTTGTTGCTGCTGCTGTATGGTTTTGGCTTCGGGAAACATTGGACTGGACTGTGGGAGCAGATGCTGCTTGTTGGAGGACGTGTGCATGGTCACAGAGTAGGAGTAGAGAAAGTACTCAGCTCCTTTACTTAAGTAAAAGAACCAATACAACAATGCTAAAATACTCCATTACACGAGAAACCAACAGTCACTCGTTTGTAGAGAAGATTTGACAGTAAAAATATAAGATTTAAGTACATGTTTTAGGTATAATCTGTTTTTCTTTGTTTGTACATTAATCTGGCTGTAAAGGAAATTTGAAAAAATATAACTTAAACCATATAAAAAAAGACAGCTGTAAGAGGCAGAAAAGTACAAATTTCTATGTGCTTCAGGTGAAATGATGAAGATTTATATTTTCCCAACAGAATCTTTAAAATAAAATAAAAGTTACTATGACAGTATTGCTGTTCCTCCTGCTTCAAATTTACAGCTCCCATGAAAGTACTCAAGTATTATGAGCAAAATATACCTCAAGTATCAAAAGTAAAAGTACTTAGCATTCCAGTGGTTTCTAACCTGAGGGTCGGGGCTTCTTTAAAAGGTCATAGAGGAAATCTTATGGGATGTGAGATGATTAACGGGAGACGAAAAGAGAAAAAAAGTTCTGATACACATCTATTTTCATTTTTACGACTTTTTCTGTAATTTCAAGTAATTAATTCTTTAATTTCTTTGGGCTTCAAACATTATTTATGTGACATAAAAAGGATAGTCGCCTACATCTCACACCGACATCTGAAACTTGGATTCCCAAATGCTTGAGGACAGAATGTTGATATCAACCGGTTTAATATTTACAATGCACATTCTTATGAGAAATGTTGTAAGTCTGTGATGTAATATCTCAGTCTGAAAAACAATTATAGCTCTAAAATGTAGAAGAAGAAGAAGCACAGAGTGGCATAAACTGGAAATACTGACATTCTGTTCGTTTCTTGCTTGGATAAAAAGAGAGTGTGTTGATCTTCACAGCTGCTGACTTATGACCTCAGTGTTTTATCCGATTTTAAATGTTTAAAAGTTCTGCAGCAAACTTGTGGGATAAACTTTGTGGACTCAGCTTTCCACATTATTAAAAAGAAGATGTAGGTCTTTGATCTTTAGCAGAAAATTAAATGCAACTGAGTGATTACTGAAGCACTTACTGAACAAAAATTATTTTATTTTATAGAGCACTGATTATAATGTGACAGCCAGTCTTGTTTTTTTTAACGTCTTTCATGAGAGTTGATGGGAGATCTCACTTAAAATAAATTAAACTTTTGTCAGATTTTGAACTGAAATGCGCAGTAGATGAATTTAAGAGCAACATCTGCTCAAATTCCTGATTTAAAAACCTGAGTGGGTGTTTTGGTGCCACCTCTTTTGTTTCACCGAAATTGCCGCTACACATCCCCATGGGTACTTACCATTATTGCGGTGCTAATGACTCCCACATTGTCTGGCCTGCAAGTTTGCACGTTGTTTTGTTTTGTTCAGGGGAACCTATCAGGAAATATTTTAGCAAGTTTCCGCAAAATAACAAGATAAAGAGCACGTAAAGATGACTCACCAAGGCCCGACAAAACAAACTTTCTCTGTTCCTAAACAATAATCTGCAGTACAGAACTCAATACATTTACTCAGAACTCATGGAAACATTTTAGCTAAATTTGCTTCGTCATTCTTTTCCAGTACGACCGGTTCTGCAGCCAAACACAGAAAGTAGTCTGTGTTAAAGAGAAATTCACAGTTTAGAGGTAGTAAAAAGCCCCTTTTGTATGTCAGGGCATAAATAGCACATGTCACACAGTAGGAAGGCTTCATCCTCCTTCCTTCCCTTTTTGAGTTATCATCACCTACAGCATGCTTCCTGCATTCATGTGTTTCTTACTCTTGTGATCTGGACTGTCCCCGCTGCAGCACCATGGCCGCCTTCCAGCTGCTCTTCCCGCTGCTCATCAGCTGCGTGGCGGCATCAGCGCATCCTCCACTCCACCTCCCTCAATGCCAAGTTGTAAGTACAGCCTGATCAACACACACGCGCACACACATACACACGCCTGTTAGCAGCTAAGCAGTGACACGTTCACATTTAAATTCATCAACTTACAGAAACATTCCTCACATTTCCAGTTCATAGTTCTTTCTGTTGTTTATTTTCATGGGTTCCTGGAAGCTTGAGGTATTTTCAGATTATCTGCAGGCAGATCGTTTATTTGAAAGCTTCTGACCTGAGCAGGTCTGGTTTATTAGTTTTAACTCTTGAGCTGTGCTGCTGTCAGGCTTTCAGCTTTAATATTTGGACAAAAAACATTTTTTGGCTTCGCTGGGAGAAAAATCTGCAAATGTTTTTTGTCTCATGCTGCAGACGCCACTTGTTAGTTGAGCCTGTCAGAGTTGAACAGTAGTCTGTGACGTCTTTTCCTGGGAGTTACTGTGAAATCTGGCTTTTCATGCAGTTTGAATTATGTAACAAACTTGAAATGTAACACACATCATTTCGTGTGTGATGAAGGATTCTCCTCTCAGTTTCAGAGGAAAGACAAATATGGGAATAAGTGGAGGGGGTTATTGGCTGAATAACCACAGTGTACAGCAGTTGGTGGTAAGAATAAAACCACACAGTGATGATAAGTGTTACTGAAACTGTTTACAGACTCAGTTGTGACCATGCTTTAGTATAGTTTGTATCTGGGCAGCATGTCATTCCTCCTCATCACTCTTCATCACTCATTAACTGTTACTAATAGTAATAATAGACAAAAAAAAGTCACTTGTTGGACTTGCCTTCCTCCCGAGTTCCAGTCAAGATAATAGATACCATTCTTTCAACTGTTGAGCAGTAACAAGGAAGAGATGGGCAGAGCTCGTCCACCGTTAATTAGCTTAGCCCCAACAACTGGTAGTCAGTGGGAAGTGCTAGCCTGCCACCTTCAAAGTCATCAGATAAACTTTCCAACAACTCTATTTTTAGACTCAGATTAGTACATAATGTAATTTTAGAATCAAATATACACTGGAAGTGAACCACAGGGCGCTGGCAAACCAGTAAAAAGCAGAAGAATAAGAAATACATAAAGTACTACACAAGGTGCTAATCTGAGTCTAAAAATAACATAACATGGTAAATAAACAAGTCACACCAAGCACACAGGACTGTTTGAAGTTGTTGGGAAGTTTATCTGATGACTTTGGGCGAAAGCAGGCTAGCACTTCCCATTGACTACCAGTGTTTGAGCTAAGCTAATTAGCGGTAGGCAAGTTCTGCCTGCAAGTACAATTGTAAGAATGGGATCTATCTTCTTGTCTGGAACTAGGGAGGGAGGCAAATAACAAAAAGGAAAAAAAAAGTTGCCGTATCCCTTTAAAATGCTAAAGCCTTAGCATTACTGTCATAACTGACCATTGAATGGCCAAGAATGCCACAGGATTTATTTCCATTTTCATTATCTTAAATCAGAAAAGCAACTTAAAGCTACAGCGGTCAGATAAATAAGAGGAACAGTATTTCCCTCTGAAATTAAGGGTAGAAGAATGGAAAAGGTCCTCAAAAATGTACACAAGTACAGTGGCTGAGGAAATAATACATATTAAAAAAGATCATACAGAGGATTATCATTTTTGCTTTATTGCTTATTTCTGCTGTGTCAAAACTGTTTAAATGGGCAATGAAAAAAGGTCAGTTTAATATGCAATATCTTTTGCAGCAATGACTGGTGATATCAGCTCATTGGTTGGTAGTTGTCTTGTCATAGTAGCATATCAGACTCTCCAGCACACAAGTTTTCCAAGTGGACAGCAGTCACAACAAGGGATGGCCAGATTTGGCTGAAAAATAACCAGACTTTCAAGTATAAAATTCCCCTTTTGTGTGACTCTTCCTCAGCAGGAACTCTTTCTAGTGATGAAGACCGTAGAGGATGACTACTTCATTTGTATAACTCTGACTGCTGGAGACTCTTATTACCTGCAGGCTGTACTTTACTGAACTTTTTGAACAAAACAAGGATTTGTATGCGGATTTTGTCCTCTTTCTCACACTGGAATAATGCTATGAAAGGATCCCTGTAGGTTCATTCTGGAGAGGAGAAATTATTCCAGCAACCAATAACTGTCTCGGTTTCCTGCCTGTTTCCTGTCATAGCATACGTACTGTATATCACATGTTTTACACACAAAGGCTTGAACTCAGAGTTTGAGGAATGTAAGCAGTTGCATTCCTCACAGACAGTGTGTACATCACTGATAACACCGGGAGCCACAGAGGAAAGACCATGTTTTTAATGATGGTCATTTCTTTAAAAAAAAAAAAAGATCTTTTCATGATAAACACAAGATGCTTTGCCCTCAGGTAGTTCTTTTCATTTATCTGTTTGTTTATGGCATGTAAGCAAGGAGGAATGGCGCTTTATTTGTGGATACCACAAGTATGCCAAGAAGCTCACGTTCTCAGAGAGAAAGCAGAGAGGGGGGACAGTTTTATGAGCTGTTTTTGGACGGGAGGGTCTCGAGCCATGTGGTTTCAATTATTAACTACCCTTAATAACCTAGATATTTGAATCTATTTAAGGGAAAGGGAGAGAAGATGACAGAAACTGTGGAATGGTAATAAGTGTGTGAGGAGTGTTTTCTTTAATCTGAAAAAGCTGTCTATCAAAGCTTGGTTTAGACTAAACTATTAGTCATTAAATAGTTACCATTTCAAATAAATTTCCAGAGAGACTGAAAAAAGTCTTTTTTTTTTCTTTTTATTAGGACATCTCATTATCGTAAACCTCAGAGGATTGTGTTGCGGCCAAGAACTTACCATAGGTACACTGACTCATAGCTCGACCCTTCGCGAAAGCTTTAAACTTTGGGTCTGCATTGTGTCACAGTCAGGCAATCTGGCAGCACGCCGACATCATCAGACTTGTGTGTTTGTCTTTGTTCGTAGGTCCAGATGGATGTGTTTTGCAGTGATCTGAGCCTCAGAAGTGCCCCAGTCAACCTTCCTCATGGTGTCCAAATGCTGGACCTCTCTCGCAACCAGGTGCAAAATCTCACCCAGGAAACTCTGGCATACCATACCGGCCTTCATCATCTGAATCTTCACTCCAACAAGATCCACTTCATCCAGCCGGGCCTCTTCAAAGACATGACGGATCTCAAAGTCCTAAATCTGTCCAGGAATCATCTGAATGTTTTTGCTCTCTCCAAAATCAACATTGGGCCTCTTACAGCTGTAGAGTCACTTGATCTTTCAAACAATGGGTTGTACACAGGAATGTCTGACTATTTCCTGGCTGATTCTCCGTCGCTGGCAAACCTTTCTCTGAACAGTAACAGCATCACCAAAATAGCACACAATACTTTCAGTGGAGCCTTGTCCCTGACAAAAATCTCTCTCCACAATAACGTCATCTTGGAGATTGAAGATGGAGCTTTTGACTTCTTAAATCTCCTGACTGAGCTCGATTTGTCCAAAAACTCAATCACATGCATCACAGACTTCAATCTGTGCAATTTAAAAGTGCTCAACCTCAGCAAGAACAGCATGGATCGTTTCCAAAGCACAGGATCAACAGAGCCGTATAAACTTGTGAGTTTAGATCTGAGTGAAAACAAAATGACTTACTTTCCTCTTCTCCCTCGAAACAACATGCTTGAATACCTGGACGTTTCACGAAACCAACTTCAGAACATTAAAGTCTCAGAAAGTCCCGGAAGAAATAAGACGGTTTATTTTTATTACCTGAGATATCTGGACATGAGTTACAACCAACTCAAAAAATTACCAGAGTCCTTTTTTTACTGTATGGGATCACTTGAGGTCTTGAATGTTAGCAACAACTGCATCAGCTCATTTTCTATCATTAATCGAGGTCTTCTACAGACAGTGAAGATTATAAATCTCAGCTATAATTCACTGCAGACTCTGACATTTGGAGAAAACACTCTGCCATCGCTGGAAGAGCTCCTCTTACAAGGAAACGATCTCACCACCCTGGATCATCAAATATTTCAAAGACTTCCAAGCATCAAACACCTACAGCTCCAGCAGAATAACCTGGAAATCTGTGCCTTGGACCAAAACCACCAGGAACCTTCAAATTGTGTCTCATTTACCTCCATAGCTAGCTTACAGTTCCTGAACCTCTCTGACATCAGTTTGAAGTCTCTGCCTGCGAATGCGTTCACCAACACCCCTCTGAAGGTACTGGATTTGTCCTTGAACCTGGGTTTAGACATGGACAAACACTCCCTTTCAGGTCTGGAGCATTCCCTGGTTCACCTCCTCTTGAGGGAAAACAACATCTCCAGTCTAAACACAGACCTGTCCTCGCTGACGAGTCTCAAACACATAGACCTGTCCACCAACCAGCTGACCACTCTACCTACCTGGAACAAAGAGTCCTCCATTGAGTCCCTAAACCTGCAGAATAACAACCTGGTGACGTTGGAGTACAGCACCATGCTTGTTCTGGAGCACTCACTGAAAACCCTCTACATGGGCTCCAACCCTCTGAGCTGCTGCAGCAACCTCGAATTCCTCCACATGGTCCAGCGCTCAGCTGTGGTGGTTCCCGACATCGAGACTGTGACCTGCATTCATGACGAGTATTCAGATCCTGTCAACATTGAGAAGGTGACCAAAGAAATGTGTCATCGAGCAGGCGTCCAAAACTATATAATCGCTGTTATACTGACAGCGTTGCTTATCTTGATTGTGCTGGGACTGATGGTTCGATGTTGCCGATCAAGGAAACGAAAGCACAACCGAAGTTTTAGTGCTTAATGTGAAAGAACACTACACATGCAAGGACATGAAGGAATTAACATTTGAATTTCTTCTTGAATTTCTTTTCTTTTCACAAGAAGGTTGGTGGTTTTCACTAGACAGTAAAAAAAAGAAGACAAAAACATGAATGTAGTTTCTGTAATGTTACCCAAAAACTTCTGGAGGGACGATTTGAGGTCTTGTTTTGGGTTTGAAACCATCTCAATACAAGAGATGAAATCCAGACTTGATCAAAGGCGAAGAAGCCTGAAGTGAAGCTGAGATGAGACATGCAAGAGGCGCAAACAATGACTGTGACATGTCAGTTAGAAAAAAACGTGCCACAATGTCCCTCATGGGGACAATACAAAGACGATTAAAACTTCTTGTGAAAAAGATTTTTTTTTTAAAATTTTAAATGGGACCGCGTAGTGGATCAGTGGTCAGCACGTTCACCTCACAGTAAGAAGGTAATGGGTTCAATACCCAGTTGGGGTGGGGTCTGTCTGCATGGAGTTTGCATGTTCTCCCATGGCTGCATTGGTTCCTTCTGGGTACTCCAGCTTCCTCCCGCAGTCCAAAGACATGCAGGTAACTGGTGACTCAATATGTCAGCGCTGTAATGATGAGGGTATACCCCGCCCTTGTCCAGTGTCAGCTCGGGACCATGCAAAGTGAAAGCAGTTACAGAGAATGAAATGGACTTCTTGCAATCAGCATCTAGTGGCCATTTCAGAAACTGCAACCATAAAGCTTGGCTAAAGCGGGGTGTTCCTTGTGTTATTTAAATACCAAGTCACATGCTAATCATCAGTTTATTGAATGTAATGTTAAAGGAAAATTTCACACTAAAAACACTTCAACACTGTTGACCAATTTCTCCACTAACAGACCTCACTCAAATGCAAACATGAAAAGTTTAAGAAATTGTTAGATTTTTAAAAAAGTAAGGTGCTGAAAGTAAGATAAGATTGATACCACTCTCATGTCTGCATGATAAGTACAAAGCTACATTTAGCTGCTAGCTTAGCTTAGCATTAAGACTGAAAAGAAGGGGGAAACAGCTAACATTAAATTTTTGCTGACTTATCAACTCCAGGAAGTAACTGTACCTGTTCAAGAAGTAGTAAAAAACCCCTCTGTAAAACTGCAACGAGCACTTTTTAGATATGTGTTATTTTGTGAGTTTAAGCGATGTTAGTGGGCATATTTTGTCCCCTTTGGAAAGTGCTATGCTAGCCATCTCTCTGTTTCCCACCTTTATGCTAAGCTTAGCTAACAGGCTACTGGCTACAGCTCCACAGTCTGCACACAGACTCGGTCAATGTTATCATCTAACTTCCAGCATGAAAGGAAAAAAACATATTTAGGGGTTGACTTACTGAGTGAGTGAGACAAAGATAAATCAGATTTAGGAAAGTACATCAACACTGAAACCTCAGATGTCTTTCCTTAGTGACCCTCAGTATAAAAGTATCTGAGAGAGGAACTTTCCTGTAAGCTAAAAACAAAACACAACACTACAAAAGGTCATGAAACAAATACTCTGGTCACGCATTATGAAATAAAATACAATGAAGTAAAATAAGATGAAGTGTGTGCAGCTGGACACTCCACTGACCACAGGGGTTATTGTAAAGCAATGCAAGCCGTCCTTTACCCTTATGTAATTTGCACTTTAAATGTCCTGTTGTTTGTTTGTGTGACACAATCTTGTTCTGTGACTGGTGACACTAAATATGAATAACGTTTTTTATATTAAAAACTAAGCTGAACATTTCAAACATATATTTTCTGTACTGATCCCATGCCTGTGGCTCTCCCCTCTGAACACAATTTCTGTTATTAATATCTGGTATGGAAATGTTCTGATACCCTTTAAAGATGAAGTTGAAAGCTCGATTGACCACTGAAATGAACAGCTATGATATTGTGATGTAGAAATACAATAAAGGCCAACAGTATTTTTCTAAATAAAGATATGAATGTGAAATACAGTACTGTAATGTGCTTTTTTTGTGATCAACTGTTTTTTATTATTTTATGGATGCATACAATTTGATTTATCATCAATGTAGCGATTATATAACGGATCCTTCATTCCCCCCGCCACCCACCCTGAGGCGATCTGACAAGACAATGACATCAACTAAGAACAACGGGACAAACAAACAGGACAAGAAGACAGGCTAAAAGAAAACAATGACCCAGATATAAATAAACAGACAGTCAGTAAATAGATAAATGTTCAGTCCATGTTCAGTTCTTTCAGCTTTTCAATGGCA
>JAPQLA010000006.1:23695038-23707882 GCA_029822935.1 Naso vlamingii | reverse complement strand
CACACACACACACACACACACACACACAGGTTGATATACACATCCATCTCCACTAAGGAACTCCTAAAAACAGCTTCTTGACTGGAAACAGATGGAAGCAGGAGTGAATCATCACCACTCACATATTTACATTAGCATTGTCTGCTATGACTTATGAATTCACCATTTTCTAGTCGCAGACTGGCACAAAGCAAGACGAGAGCTCGACCATGTGGCTGTGAGGTAAACAGAAGACTAAATTTCCCATAATTGTTAATCAATATACACCCCAAAAAGTTTATTGACTGATGTGCTATGATCACTCTCACAGTGAGCAGGTAACAAGTTGCCATGTCCTTCAACAAGACTGTGAATATTTCTCACAGAATGAACCTGATTGTTTGCTGATTTAAAAGAGACTTTTTGACCGTATTACAAAAAATGTTTTCTGGCTTACCTCTGGTATCAAGCGCATTGCCCAGATTTTGAGATATCTGATAAATTTTAGCTCTAAGCTAAAATTTGTTGGTTGCTCTCTGTGTAATCATTCAGCAGATTTTGTTTAACATGAATAAAACATGTTTGACTGACATAAGAATACAAAGAAATCTAATTTTTGTATTTTTTTTGTAAATGTACTGTACATTTTAAATAAGTGCATACTATGACCACAGATGTGATCCTAAAGGTTTACAATGCATTTTTCACTTTATCTCAACTTTGATTACTAGATGTTGCCTACCCCAGCTTTAAGGCAAGTTACATTTATCTAAATTAATGTGCCTGATCCAACAAAGAAGTGGTTTTTTTATAATGAAATCCTATAACAAGTTTACGGTTGTGGTTCTACGCTAAACCAAAAAGACTCATTAAATCATTGGGGTTTTTACAAATTGATCAGTAACAATAAAAATTACTGTGGATTTTAAAAACCCTGTGAAGCAAAATATGGTAAAACAAACTTCCTGTTGAGAAACATTTTCTAATAGCGTTAATCGACTGAATGTTTCACTGGGTGTAGTTACTCTTTACTCTCTAAAGGAGATGAACCGTGTGAGCTTTCCAAGTTGGACTAAAGGATTCAGTCTGGACTCACTCTGACAACAGAGAGAAAAGGAGGGAAATCAAGTAAACTCAAGCTTAAGGAATGCTGCTCTCGCCCCGATGATAAATGATAGATACATTAGAGGAAACTCTTACTTGGTCTGTTGCACTCTTCATCTTTCCTACAAGGTTCAACTGACCGCAGACCAACAAACTCACTGTCTCCTGGTGTATTTCAATGAAAAGTCTTAGTCATCCACCGAATGGTCACTGTCTGAGAAAAATACACCCTAACTCACTTTCATTGTTTATCTACATGGTTTCATCAGTTTTATTGAACTGGTAAAGTACAGCCAAAGCCTCTCAGGTTAGACAATAAATGAAAAAAGGTGTTTCTGAATGATACATCTCCTGCAGGTACATGTCTGTGGCACACTGTGTAGTCTACTTTGAATACAACATGAAAAAAAAGAAAGTCAACAATCAACAACAACAATCCAGTGCAACAATCTGCTTACATCGCATAATCTAAACAACTTTATACCGTCGGTAATCGCCATCACTTGAAAATGACAATGTGACTTCAACAAGATATGCTGTTATAACGGTAGTAAACACATCTATCACACATCTTTGCGTTTTTGTTGCGAAGAATTGAGACTGAGAGCTTATACATATATGATTATGGTACTGTTGCCCTGCCAAACATGTTAGCTTTAGTAGTTTACACCTGGGCCTTTCCCACACACACTAAAGCTTTTTCGTGCTTTTCCCAGCATGCAAGCAAAGTTTTCGTCCACACTGTATCCTCCTCATTTGCCTTTCCAACCAACTTGGTCTCACCAGCACAGCTCTTTCCTGGTTCCAATCATATCTCTCCAACAGGAAACAGTTTGCCACCCTTATTCTCCCCTGCCTCAATCAACCAAGGAGTGCCTCAAGGCTCTTTGCTTGGACTTCTCCTCTTCACCATTTATATTCTCCTCCTTGGTCAGATCATTCGCGGCTATGGTTTAAGGGTCCATTGCTATGCTGATGATACCAAACTCCATCTCAGCACTACGCCCTCCACTTGGCACCCTCCACAGTCTCTTGTCAGTTGCCTCTACAACATAAAAACATGGATGACATCTAATCTGCTCAAACTCAACACCAATAAAACTGAGCTGGTGGTTGTGGTTTCCAAGGCGCTGTACTGAAAAGTTGGAGATTTCCTCCTCCATATTGATGGCTGCTCCATCTCCTCATTTCTAGGATCTCCGAAATGAATCTGGGGGGCAGACCCTTCTGCTATTAGGCCCCTCTTCTCTGGAACCAGCTCCCATTTCATATCTGGGAGGCAGACACCCTCTCTATGTTTAAGAGTAGGCTTAAAACCCTCCTTTTTGATGAAGCTTATCATTAAGGCTGGCACAGGCTGGCCCATAGTTGTGCTATTGTAGGCTTAGACTGCCAAGGGATTTCCCATGATGCACTGAGCTCCTCTATTTCTCTCTTCCTTCTCAATCCACTGTCCCAGTAACTGCATGTTACTAGTGCAATCCTTTCTTGTACCTCTCCCCCTCCCCTGAGCCCATATGGGTCTGGCTGGTTGAGGACATGGCTCATCCAGTGGAGAGATGACTCAGGACTCACCCAGCTCAGGATCCTGGTTGGGGTTACCTGTCACCATTTTCCATGGAGAATAGGAGATCTTGTGGCCTGGGTTCCTTGTCCGGACCACCCAAGACCATCCTGATTCATAGACTGCACATGCCTCTGGTTCTGTGGACTACACTACCTTCTGGATCAATAGACTACACATCTGACCCATAGACTGTGCTCCTGGACTTCACCTCCTTCTGAATCTACTGACTTTCATTCAGGCTTATATCATAATTCAATATTAGCAGCAACACTGAAGTGATAGTGATTACATAGCATAGATAGTATTTGTTTTGTTGTTGTGTTCTGTACATGTGGCATCTAATGCACGTCTGTCCTCTATAGGGAGAGGGATCCCTCCTCTGCGGTTCTTCCTGAGGTTTCTTATTTTCCCTGATTCTTCCATCGATTCAGGGTTTTTAAGTTTTTCCTCACCCAGTGAAATGGTCTAAGGACGGAGGATGTTACACCTGTGCAGTCTGTGAAGCCCTCTGAGACGAATTGTAGTTTGTGATTTTGGGTTATACAAAAATAAATTCGATTGATTGACTGATTGATTGATTTCTGGAAGTCCGCAACCTGGGTGTCATCTTGGACTCCACTCTCTCCTTCCACTCACACATCAAATCTATCACCAAATCTGTCTTTGCCTCCTCAAAAACATCTCCAGACTCCTGCCTTCACTCTCAGATTCTGTGGCTGAGACCCTCACTCATGCATTCATCACCTGCTATCTGTACTCCTTGTCGAAGTACCCAGCAAAGCCCTTAGAACTCATCTGTCAGGGTTCTCACCCACACCAAGCTCTGGCAGCACATCACCCCACCCTTATCCACCAACACTGGTTTCCGATTAAACTCCGCATCAACTAATAACTCCTCCTCCTCACCTATAAATCTCTTCATGCCCTGACCTCCCAGTACCTGTCTGATCTCCTCCATCCACACACCATCACGGAACCTGTGGTCTCCTCACATGGGTCTCCTCTCTACCCCCCGCACCAGAAGGCAAACTTTTGGCAACAGAGCCTTCAGTGTGGCAGCCCCAACTCTCTGGAACTCTCTCCCAACCCTGGACACTTTTACGTCTGCCCTGAAAATGCACCCATTCAACATGGCCTTGTGGCTGCTAGTTTTTTGTCTTGTTTGCCTACTTGTCTGTGTCTTTCTGTCCCTTTATAAAGTGTCATTGGGTCCCTTAAAAGGTGCTACATAAATTTTTGAGGTATTCTTATTATCGTTGCTGTTAAATGTGATCCAACCTAAATTGTAAGTAGGCAGCAAAAGCTCTGTACAAATCTCTGCGACCTTCTAAAAGAGGGAGAGTCAAATGGCTAGCATGCTAGCAAGGCTGTAAGCTAATGCTGGTGCGTCTTCTTTTAAGTAACTTTGTTGAATTAAAGGTAAGTGTTTCTGATTTCCTCTACATGTGTACAGTATTCAGTATTTGGAGAGAGAAGTGTGTGTCTGTGTGTAACTCACCAGCTGAGCCAGGTCACTGCTTCTTGTTTGTCTTGGCAGGTGGGCTGTCAGCTTCCCCCAGGAGCACTTCTGTCTGTCCTGACAGCTAGCCTGCGCTTCATGTTGTTCAGTTTTAAAGGGTGAATATTTAAAGTTTGCGATGGTGGGTGAAACAAAACTCCATTTTTCTGTCTCTTTAGTCTCCAAGAGGCATGCAGTACGGCGTTTTTACCGTGTCTAAATTACCGTGTCTAAATTACCGTGGAATTTTCTTCTTTCTTCCTCACTCCTTCAAGACATGTTAAATCCACTTAAGCAACAACACAACAGCGCACACTTGTGTAAAACTAATGTTTGGTTAAGTAACACTAAGCATATTAGCTTGTTAACATGCAAAGATTAAAATGTTAGCATGTGTATTTTTACTGTTGAAGGTGGCGATAAAAGTGAAATTTGTTGGATGTAATGTTACCATCCAAAAAAACATCTCCTGTATCCCCCGATTTAGGTGTCAAAGGATATTTTAGATGCTGTTAGACAATTATGAGCTGACAAGAGCTTTATCACAAGATAAAACATCAGTTTGAAAACCTTCTAAACATTAGAAATATTTGGCACTGAAAATTTGACTGAAACTTGTTTTTCTCTAAAAAACAGGGGTGGCATTTGCTGTTCCTTGAAGTTATTTCTCAGTCAGGTGAGTCAGTAGAGCAGGGTAAATAAACTGTTTTATCCTGCGGGACTTTGGCAACATTATCCAAGCAGGGGTGCAGGGTTGTGGGACGGTAAGTCTGCATGCTCCTAAACAGAGCCATATGTCTGCAGGTTGAGGCCAACCAATCAGACTGTGCAGGCTGGATATGAGCCCCCAGGAACCCAGCGGATCACTTTCAACATGAGCAGGAGAAGCACCCGTATGGAGCTGGACTCATGCAGGGAGTGTGCATTAATGCTTTTACAAGTGTGCAGAGCCAACAGAAAAACCTCTGCAGCGCCCAGTAAACATGAAAACTTGGCTCAAATGCTCTTTATAATGCAATAAATATGTTTTTATATTTGGCAGTAGGAATCATCATGAATTCCTGAAACCTTTATATTTTTTGGCTGCCAGAGCTAATTTATGGCCAAGTGTAAAAATATACAACAGTTACATGTTGCCAAAACAGCTCGTAACATTCTATGAAACCAGTTTAATGTGTTCTAGGAATCTGAATGTGTTGTAGAGTTTGGCAGAAATGTAACTTTAAGTTGACCTTAGCAAAAGCAAAACCTCATGTCAAACTGTCTCTAAACATAAGTTAGATTGTCTGTCACCAGCATTGAAATCTGTCACATTATTCGTAATGTGTGCTAAACAGGTCCCCTAAACTGCATGAGAGTAAGACTTTAACAGCAGGATTTTGATGTGTACAGAGTATTTCTAATTCAGTTTCCACCACTTAAGTTCAGGGCACCTCATGCAGATTCATTCAAATAAATCTCATCCATACTGCTCTGGACTCTCTGGCTCATCTACAAACTTCACAAATCCTCTGGTTTAACCTCAAACACAACTTTCTGTCCCATCCACATCATGAACCACAGCTGTGAGCTCACCTGGTGAACAACACAAGACTCTTAAAAAAGCTTCACCATGAAGGGAAGCTTCTGAAGTTTCAGTATAAAAGTGTGTCTTTCGATTGAAGGAAGTCCCTCTTAAAAGGAATTTCAGCAGAATTTTATTTTTACTATAACTTCCTGCTTGAACCCATGAGTTTGTCTGGGTTGTGTAGGATAATGGATGGAATCCAAGTTATTTGAAAAACCTGTTAGACTTCTTTGAAGTACATCCCAGTATGGATTACTGGCAGTTCCTTTCAGTGTGCAGTTTGCTATAAAACATGAACGCGTTTGCCCTCACTGCGCTCTGGTGTAAAACGAAAGAAGGAAAGGAGCTTTGTCAAATTTGAGAATATAATCCCAGATCACATCATAGTGATGTCATTAGTGTGACCTCATCTTGGCCCTGGAGAACGCAAATCTCCAGTTTACAAACTTAACGTGTCGACCGAACATTGTGACCTCTTACATTAACACTTCTTCCTCGGAGAGTGGAACACATCATCAGATACTGACTGCCTCATTGTGTCGTTAAACATTTAAAACATAAATCGGTATAAATGACATGTTCTACTCAGTTTATTTATTGTGCAGATTAAATGCTTTTTCTCAACTAGTCTTCTAGTTTGAAAATGTACAAAAGAAATGCATAGTTTAAAACACACTATGCAAAAAGCAAATGCATACTCAATGAAATTCTCACTGCAACTTTCTGAACTCCAGAATATATCTTACAAAAAGAAATCTAAATCTTTTCTTATATTACATCAGCTACATTGAGCTCTAACAGTATGTTGGACTCTTGGCTTCTTTCAGTTCCACACAGAGATTCAATCTGCTCCAGCTTCGTTCTCTCTTCTGAGAACTTAAGTCCTTCTTCGATTGGTGTTGGACATTCACAAAGCTGCACTTCAGTCAAAAGAAAACACTGTTCGGCCTTCAGATCTTCAAAGAAGAAGTCCATCAACTGGAGGACAATTTTGTACAAAGATCTGAGAGACCAAAGCATATATTGAGGAACAAGTATTTGAAACTGTGGACATGAACACAACAAATGGCAGCCTGCGACAGTCTGATCCTACTGGATGTTTGTAAAATGACGCACGGTGGCACTGGGCACAGCGCCCAAAAAATTCAAATCATTAATGTCATGAACTGTCTCACAAAGTCCTGCAAAAAACCATGTTAACATCCTGGAACAATTAAGTCCTGTATGTTTAGAGAGGCAGCTTTCCAACTGTCTGCTGCACTAAAACTAATCCTTTCACCTCGCTCCCACATTTTACACCCAACGCTCCCCACTGATGATAAAAACCACATGTGCCATTAGATCTGAGGAGGACAAAATACATATTTGAACAAACAAATATTTACATAAAAACAGAAAGCATTTTAAACAAAGTCTTTGTCCAGCAGATCAGAGGCCACAAAATCATCAGTCTGCTTTTTTTAAAGCACAGAGCTGCTACGGCTGGTCCAGAGGACTGGCTGCCGCTGCCTCGTCGTTGCTGCTGTCCACCTCCTGCTCCATGGGGCTGTCGTCCTCCAGCTGCTGGCTGGTGTAGTTGGTGATCTCCAGGAAGCCGCTGGGCTCCACAACCACGTTGGACTGGCTGGAGTCCGGCAGGATGGAGTACTGAGGAATCACCTGCGTGTATCAGTCACATTTGGGTCTCAATCAGCTCAATTTCAAATGGGAGTAGGCAGATATTATGTACCAGTACATATTAATATACTACAGTTTTAAATTATCTTTAAGCACATGAAACCCTACAAGTCAAAATCTCTTTTTTTTCTTCTGCTTGTTCTGGAGGATGGGTCTAACTGCTGGCGTTTGAGACAGTTGGTGCCAAGCTTCTGGTGATTAATTTTGGTATTTTACGGCTTTGTTGAGCACACATTTTTGACCTTGAGTGAAAGTTAGTTTGATATTTTGGGACAATACAATTATAAACTTAATTGTGTTACATGCAAAGATCAATACTACTCTCATGTCTCTTGGCCAATAAATAGTCATAGTTATATAAGCCCCCGTATTTGGTGCACATTAACATTTCAGCAATTCTAGCTCAAAATTTCAAATAAAATCAGAGAACATTGGGGTGACCAATGTTTTCTAATTAAGAATATACTTTTACATAAATATGTTGATGAATAATCCTATTTTTTTTAGGACAATGAATTTTGCCTTTTTAAAAATACTCTTTCAGCTCTGATAAGAGCAGCATTGAATACTCTGTTTTAGCCATCCAGGTTGATATGAACATTTAAAGCGATGGTTTCTTTAAAAATAAATTAATATATTTAGAAAAAATGAGACTCCTTTTACACTTGAATCTTGCAGACGTTACTATGTTTTGCCTGTAAGCTACTGTCATATGATGACAGTTTTAAATATGTTTTAATTAAGATTTCAGTACGTAAATTTCAGAAGTCTGACTCCATTTCCATGATTTAAAACGTATAAATATCTCACCTCAATGACCTCCAGGTCGTCTTTGCTCCTCTGTGCTGTGAGACCCTGCATGCAGCTGAACTGTTGGGACTTTGTGTGATGCATCGAGGCCCCTGAGCTGCTGATGAACTGACCCGAGTCCAGTGTGCCTGACACGGCCTGGACCTCCAGAGCTTTTTCCAGAGGGCCGCAGTCGCTGGAGGAATCCACGACCATGGGCTCCGTGCTGGGATCTATCTCCGCCTCCATCATGGAGATCTTCAGGATGTCTGACACTGACGGTTTGTCTCCAGAGGACCCGGAGCTGGACTCTGGGATCAGTTTGGCAGTGGCCTCGCCGCTGCTGAAGACTGGCGATGAATGGAGGGAGCTACCGAAGGTGATCTTGGTCACGGTGGCGCTCTGAGTAATGATTGGCTGCTGTGGTGAAGATATTTGACGAGGAACAAACACATGTAAGAAACAGATAATAAAAGAACTCCAACTGTCATCCTTTTTCAGTCAAAAGCACTTCAGAAAGCATCACAGTACATTAAATATAAAACAGCTGCTGCTGTGATCACTTTCCAGAGAGTTTGTGAGAACTATGATGATTGTGGATGTTACAGCATCCTTAAGCTTGAGCACCAAGGACGGCGCTGGGCTGCGAAGTGATTTCAGTGCAGTGGTCTTCAGGCAGAGGTGGGAAGTAACGAAGTACCAATATGTCACTTCTGTACTTAAGTAGATTTTTCAGGTATCTGTACCTTACTTGAGTACTTCTTTCTCTAACAACTTTTGACTTTTCCTCTCTACATTTGAACACAAATATCTGAACTTTCTCCTCATTACATTTTCCAAACAGGCTCGTTACTTTAGTTTGAATGCTTTTGTCTTTTTGGCTGAGCTCAGGACACTTTACCAACCAGAAATGTCGCTATTTGACATTCTGGAAATGAGACTCAACAATCAGCTCATTTTGTGGTGCATTTAGAAACAACTTGGACAAATCCTATTGATTCTACCTTTAAGTTTAATAGTCTTTGCAATACGTTAGTATGACGTGAGGCTCAGTTAGCTTTGCACAGACATGAGCACTAGAAATGTCCTTCAGAGGGAAACCTTGTACTTTGTTACTTTAAGTACATTTCAGAACCTGTACTTTATTAATTTAACTTGAGTAAAGAAATTGAGTCGGTACTTCAAACCTAAGTATCTGTACTTCTACTTCAGTAAAGAATGTGTGTACTTTTGCCCCCTTTGCCTTTAGGTGATCCGGTGTCACATTGGCCAAAGATTTTCATTACATTAGACTCTTAAGTCTAATAATGTTTGGAAAGTCCAGGGGAGCTGTTTGAATGAAGCATTTAATTGCCTTTACATGTAAAGGAGACAAAAAAACAAAAAACAAATCACCTTAAAGAGACTTCAGCTGAAAACTGGTGTTACAGCTGTATGGAAACAAGATTTCTCTCTACATACAAGGATAACGAAAGATACTCTGGCCAATAATGCAAGATATGGACACTAAGTATTAATACTACAGTAATAAACCAGTTTCTTGCTACCTATCAGTCTGTGTTTAAAGTAAAAAATGACAAATGTTTGGTTGCAGTCGGCAGAAGTAAGGAAAACCCAGCAACTCCACAAGCTGCTTACCTCAGGTGCCTCAAGAATGTCTTAATGATGAAGAACAAAAGTCTGGAGAGCTCATGACTGTCAACAACCTCAGAGCATTTTTTTACATCCAGAAGGCATCTGAAGGTGTGACTTAGTGACTAAGAGAAGGAATGCCCTGAGCTGTTAATTTCTCATCTCCTGTGTCGGGAGGGAAACTGCTCACCTGGCTGGAGGAAGTTTTCTCAGTGCTGACGGGGTGGTGCGCCTGCAGTGGAGGAGGGTGGGACATGGAGGTGTGCAGGGGTCTGTGGTGGGATGTGGGTGCTTGCTGGAGCTTTGGGAGCTGCGGTGTCAACATAGGTTTGGTCGGTGTGCTCAGGCTCGTCACCTTTGCTCCAGCTTGGGCTGGTGCAGTCAGGGGTCTGTCTTTGGGGCTCTGAGTTAACGCCTGGGGTTTGGGTTGACTCTGCTCTCGTAGTTTTGGGAGTTTCTTTGTCAGAGGAGGAGAGGAGGGGAAGGCAGTGGAGGAGGAGGAAGGCTGGCTGATCTGAGGTTTGCTCTGCAGCTGTGGCGGCTGGGTGGAGGTGGAGCTGTGGCGGCTCTGCTCCGCCTCCACCTGGCTTGAGGGAGGTGGCTGAGCACCTGCAGGGTGGCTGGTTTGCTTGATGGGATCTGTAGCTGATTGACTGGAGCGGTAAAACAAACCGGTCTGAGGGTCCAAAGTGTCGCCTTCCATCTCGCCCACATCTACCACGGTCTCAGATTTGCCGTGGCTGTCAGAGGCCTGAGAGAGTCACAAAGCAGAAGCCTGATGAGAGACTTTATTAAGAGAAGGGTGACACTTCAGGCATGTGCATGATATAAAGATGAAACACAAGCAGTTAAAATAATCAAATATTCAAAGTTTCAGAACAAAACTTGGACTTAAACTAAGAGGCCATTTCCAGGTCTTAGCAGCCAGAGTGACGTCATTTTATGATTTTTTTTTTAAAGATTTTGACAACAAAATCTTTCAAAAAAAATCTGAATGATTAAAAAAAAAAAATTTCATGTAACTGTTGTTATTATGTGAATGCCCTAAGGTAGAAGAGATGCGTTATACTGCTACAGCTACACGCATCCAAAGTTTGACTCCTTGAGTGAGTCCTCCACTTTCTGGAGATACAAGATGCTGACTTCAACCGCTGGACTAGATACATGAACATAGAGGGAACTATGTCGAAAATTTTACGTACCAGGTTTTCCAAAATTGACCTCTTTTACCTTAGGTCATGAACTTATCAATCAACGCTCATATAACACAGTCATTGGTCTAAAGACCCTGAAGTCTCCTTCCACCATTCACAAGCAAATTTGTCAAAACATTCAGTTTACTTAAAAAATCACTGAGTATGAATGCTTGTTTACATGGGTTTGGACAGCTTCTGTGTAATTTCTATATCCATGTGGTAACACTTTCTATGAAGCCCATCTCTATAATGCACTAAAGCACATTATAAACATATATAACACATCATAATGCATTATGAAGATATTTACAATGCATTTTATGTGCTTTTGGTCAGGGTTAGCCCTAACCTTGCTCATAGCTATGATTATACAGCACTATAGGAGCATTACAACACATTATACGTATGTTCATAATGCATTATGGATGGATGCTTTAAGTAAAGTGTTACCATTAATGTTTTAGGACTGGGCAATAAATCAATTGTTGAAGTTTGGTGAAAGCCAGGCTGGCACTTTATCTTTGTTTGCTCAAACTGTTACTAAAAAAGGTTTAGTTTGGTTAAAGCTAGGTTCATACCTTATTCCCAATAGGAAAATTCATGTTTATTTGGAATAAAAACAACATATTTTAAATAATTTCTTTGTCCTTTGTAATAATGAAAAGAAAATTTATTAAAATTGAAAACTGAATGTGGTATGAAAAAAATCAGGGATTTTATTTTTAGGCCATATCACCCAGCCTTCCTAAATACACATTGTCACCTGAGTGAAACACTCTGCTTTCGGAAAATTTCGTAAGTTTCTGTTTTGAAATGCCAGCGAAACAAAACATGAAGCACCGCGCTGAGCAGCTGTAATATACAGTTTCTGTTGAAAAACAGTTTTCACAGACACTACACTGCTTTTGACTAAAGAAGAGATAATTCCCATGAGATTTACTTGCAGGGTGCTCTTTGAATCATCCAGAGTGGTTTGTGGTGCTCTCAGTACTTTTTAATGAGTTGTCCGACCTCGTGTATGTACATCTGAAAACTATGTTGATTGTTATAGAATAATGTACACAAACAACATGAGGTTAACATCCCCTCATTATGTTCCACGTACCCTCCCTTTATATGTATAATCCCACTATCAGCTGTATTTGCTGACTTGTTGGCCCGTGAGTCTGCCTTTAAACGGCCATTTACAACAGAGCAGTTATAAAAAATCCTCCACTTTAGTTTGAACACAACAGTATTTACAGCCTTGTTCTAACGTGTCCTCACCATGTGGCTGACGTGTGAAGCTGCAGCTGCTGAGGAAACAACAGCTGGCTTGGTTACCACAGCAACCTGGCTGCTTTTGTAAGGCTTCCCTGGCTGCTGACTGGATGACATCACCACGTTATCGTCCTCTGAAGAAGGTCCCACTCTGCTGACTTTACCTGGGCAGGGAAAACACACGCGCACGCACACACGCGCAAGCACATGCACGCACGCGCAAGCACACACACGCACGTACACACACACACCCACACACATGACTCAGCCGTTTTTCTTCATGAATCAAACCGAGAACTGATTTGACATTTTAGTTTGAAGTTTTGAAGTTTTTGTTCCACTGAAATCTTGTGCCACCAACGAAAAAAGGAAGTGTTTGGTACAGACGATGTCATTACTGTACCTCATTGGTACAAATACATTTTCTCAAATACAGCACCTAAGAACAATTCTGAGTTACTTGTACCTTACTTAAATATTTAATAAAAAATATATTATATTATATATGTATATATATATATATATATATATATATATATATATATATATATATATATATATATATATATATATAT
>JAPQLA010000006.1:23662129-23681963 GCA_029822935.1 Naso vlamingii | reverse complement strand
TGAAGTACAAGTACAACGTTTTCTCCTGAAAGTACTAAAGGCAGGATACTTATAGGCCCTACATGTGAACTAAGTCTTGCAGGTAACAGATGAAACAGAAATTGAGACATGTGACAGCACAAATATGAGATAGCATATTGGACTGCCTGTAAGTATTTCATTGTCTGCCATTTTACGTTTATAGCCTACTTCTGTTTCATTACAATTCAGAGGCATATTTGACCTTTTTTTCAGTGAGGAAGCAATACAGCAGGCCTGGTTAATTAGCTCCAATTAGCATATAATATACATAGATTTCTAAACTTGTCAGTTTTGCATCATGATGACTTTTCAATCTGGTAGGCTACTTGAAGTATATTACAACGCTGACAGACTACTTTTGAACTTTTACACAAATTAATTGGATGCAGGATTTCTACTTGTACTTTAATAGAGCTGTGTCGGTACTTCTGTTCAGATTTGGCAGCCTAATTCTTTCACCTCTGCTCCTGTAAGCTAAAATAGGCTATTTGCATATGCCCGCCTTGAATTGCACGGAATTTATAGCTTATGTAAATATAATGTGGTTATTTGAATGTAATCTGTTGCCCACAGAAGTTCATTTATGTCCAACTGCACAGCAATTGTGCGTACAAGTAAAATAAAACGACATCATCCGTTTAAAATGCGACAGTTTAGCGAAGTACGAGCAGCTCCTGAACGCAACGGGATGGAAGGTGGGTTTTTCTGCTCTTTTTACTGTTTTGGGAAGGGGGGGCAAAGCATTTCCTTTTTCCATCTGCATCACACTATGGAGCAAAAAACCGAGGTTCCCGTCCAAATGAGAGCGGATTGAAGCGAACAGACCTGGAGGAGGATGCTACACAAACTGCTTCCAAATCAGCTCCGGCTGCGCGGATTGTAGACTTCAGTTTGGATTCAGCAGCCGAGCTTTGACGCAAGTCTTCCCCGGACATCAGGAAAAGGCTGGAGTGTCATCATGGAAGTATTTCTTGAGGAAAAATAGAGATATCCTCGGACTTGAAGGCAATCTGAGAAAGTTGGGGAAACATCCGAAGCCAGTTTTGTGCAGTAGCTCGCGGTTTTCCAGCTGCAGACAGCGGCTGCTTAATGAAACACACTCACACCCCGAAGAAAAAAGTGGCACTTTTCTGCATTTCTTGTAACTCTGTGGATTTTAGGTTTTATCACCGCCGCTTGCAATGAATATATGACCAACTTGGGATATTAACGCAAAAAAAACAAAAACAAAACCTCCCTTTATATCAAGTGGGTTTCAAACTACAAGAACTCGTCAACGTTTCTGGAGATGGACCGACACCGAGCAGTGGAAATAAAGAAGAGGTTTTAATAAACAGGAGTCGGACGTTATCATGAAAATGTTATTTGGGTGAAGTCCTCGGACATTCAAGGGAATCCCAATGAGTGGCACACAGTCAACTCTCACTGACAGGTAGGATCAGCACACGGTTCTCTCTTTTCGTCTTTACTGTATGAATACAGCGTGTTTGCTCGAGATTTTTCAAGTTTAAATGTTTTTCTTAATCGTTTTATCAATGAAAAGACAACTAAGTGTATCTCGCCAAACTCCGTTGAAAAAAGACCGAATTTAAGGTAATTTCACTTTTTGGAAACTTGCGCTGCAAGCAGAGCGTTGCGTTGTATTCTTCCCCCTTTAAGTCGGTGCTATTATTAAATCGGCAATGAAATAAGCGTAAAAAGGACAAAATGTAGGCTACATGAAGTATAAGTAAAAAAAAAAACTGGTAATATTCCCTCTTCACGTCGCATTCTCGTGGGAGAGAGCGACTTCTTCGAATCTAATTAAAAAAGTTGAGGTTAAATAAATTAAATGGTGCTTGATGTTCTTGACGCACACCGAAGTGAAAAGAAGTATTTGTTTAGTTCTCTGAGCTGTCAGATACTCTTCAGTCGTCTAAATCCATGTGGCAAAAACAGACCAAGTTAAAAATTAACAGATTTCCCAACGGAGTTCGTAAAAGCACTTCCCTTGTTAAAACCAAAATACAACATAATGGGGGCTCGTTATTCCCCCTATTTGCTGGAGAATGGGATTGGTTCTGAGTGTTGATGATAAGGCCCCCCCCCCAGCCAGCAGGGGGTATTTCCCTGAATGAGTCACTCTTGTCTTGTGGCCCCTGAAAGGTCACCTTACATGAGAGGCTCCTGCACATTTTCTGCTCATCACCTCCAGGACGGCATGCTGTCGGGCACATACCTGTCTTCTGGCAAATGTTTAGTCCAAATATTTGAGTCTGAGACAATTTCCTTGTTGTCTGGCTTGACTGAAGGTGGACTGATTGAAACTTTTGTATTTACAGAGTTAAACAGTCCCATGTTTTGCAGGAGGCTCCTAAACTTTCCACAGAGGGACTGATGAAGGTTCAGCAGACTCGTTGCCTCCATATGTTTCACTGCCTCTGCAGTCACATCATCTTCTCTGTGATTGCAACTGGCTGCAGCATAGAACATAAACTTCAGTTAAAAGTCACAATAACCTGCACATGTCAGTACAGTTAGATTATATTTAGGGATGGAACAATAATCGAATTTTTCGTGTATTGGGATAAAAAACATTCACAATAATTTTAATGTAGTGAATTTTCATTATTGGGATAATTAGGAATAACTTGATGAACGACTTAAAAAAAACTGTCTAGCTCACTCATATACAGTCCTTGATTAGTTTCCTGATTTATTTTGAATTATTTAAACCTGTCAGCGTGGCTGGACTTTTGTTTTGCACAATGTATCCACCTCACAAAACAAATTCAATGTGTGCAAATATATATACGTTCCAAATTAAATAAAATGACAGCGAGATGAGGTTCCCACTATTTATTGATCCTTTAATTGTGCAGGAAAAGCTTCTTATTTAAGATTCATAAGATGTGTCCTACCTGTGCTGCAATAAAAATATATTACCCAACAAAATACTTTAAGTGATTTCAGTGCAATTTAAGTTTTTATTTTAAAGAATAGAATATTATATAGAAAAGAATATTTTGTAATTGCAATTATTGTGGACAGGATAATTGTGACATGAAATTTTCATATTGTCTCATTATATTATCACATGGCCTCCCCTTCATTGAGCCAGCCTGTGTCATCCTTAGGCAAAAAAAGTCCCAGTCCTGCAGCTCTGGAGTTTGTTTGTACCAACCTGAAAGATTTTGGGCAGTTTTCCATCTCTGTCAGAACAAATGAGGTAAATTGTTTTCAAAAGGTTAATGGTTGACTTTGAGCTTTTCAGATTCCATCCCACAAAAGTCACTTGTGTATTTTTAAACTCAGTAATCAAGCGTTTCCTCTGAGGAAACGCCAAAACAAAGGAACACATGACTGCCTTGGAAAGTCAAACAAAGTCATTTGATTTCTTGACCTTCAGCCGGCAGAGACGACTGAACTCATCTGCTTGTGTCCTTTCAGTTCTCTGCTTTCATCACAAATTCGCCATAAAGACAGTTTGCAGTTTAAAGTCCGAACAGCATGTGGGGAGAAAAGCGTAACGCACAAACACTACAGCTTCACGAGACTGATATGAATCCTCTCATCTTGTTCCCTGAAGGGAAGCAACATAAACACAATTTTAAAATGTTTATTTCTATCTCTTTAAAATTCACTCAGGAGTTTGTTCACCTGCAAACAGCTTTGCTCAGTTGTTTTTCTTGCACATTAGTTCACACTCAATACATGTTTATGATGTTCATCCCTCCTGTAATGAGGCTCATGGACCCTGTGCATCTCTCAGGAACATGCTTTAATGATGAGCTTATGTTCATTATCTAAACACACACTTGTCTGTGGATTTTGAAGGTTATTACTGAAGCCTGTACTACAAAAAAGGGGCTCCGTTGCCCAGCAACATTTGTGCCTGCTCCAGCAGTGGTTAGGTCACTTCTTGGATGTTGTTCAAGGGTTTCTCAGTGAGAAGAATTCAGCTTGAGCAGCCTGTTTGGTTTCTCCTGATGTTTGTGATATTTCACTGTCAAGATGTGACAGCTCCCAGCCTGGGTCCTGTTCTCCTGTCCGCCTGGAGGGAAACACTGAAACCACCTGCTCTCCTGTGAACTCCGCACAGGTCTTGTTGGGCTCATAATACCTTTAAAAGCAAAGGGAACATTAGGCACAGCACCGGTCCATGGAGGTTAATTGCAAAGATTGAGGAACACAGGAACATTACTAAAAACAGGTTCAATTATTGAACAAAAAGAACAGAAAAACAAGCCAGTTTTTTGAACATCAAAAGGTTAAGCCTGGCACACACCAAAAAGAAACAAGCGCAAACAGCAGCAAAAAATGTTTGGATGCAAAATACTGTGTACTTATTTAAAGGTTAAATCCTGCTCTACTGTGTATTTGGAAAGAAAGACAGTGACTAAATAAAGTTTCTGTCTGCAACGATACCTCCCACAAGAGTCTACGACAAACGGTTTGAGAGTTATGATAGGGGGCGGGGCTTTATTGTAGGGGCAGGGCAATCCATGACCAATGAAATAACGTGTGTATGTGAGTGTTTCTACAAAGTTTGGCCATGTTACATGAATCTGTTAAGAAGTTATGTGCCTTTTTGTTACAGGCCACTCCCACTGCCACGCCCCCTTTTGCCATTTGGCCTGAACAGTTAATCAGCTGTCCTTTGACTCATGACCAAACTTTCCACTGAGTCTTGTGCAAGTCTGTGAATCCTTTTGGATGTTATGTACCTTTTTGCAATAGGCCACTCCCATTGCCACGCCCCCTTTTAGCCTAGTGGCATGAACACAACACACACACACACACACACACTCTTGACCTTTGCAGTCATGGATTATTGACATGACGTTTCAGGTATGCACGATTTCACTTTAATCTCAAATAAAATGTTTCACTATCTGATCGTCTGTTTAAATATTCTTAGCGATGTCCTGCACTGTAGTTCTCAGCAGTTACTTTTTTAGTTTTCAGACTCTCAGAAACAGACAATCTGACAAACGTGCTCTCGTTATTCAGTTTTGTGTCAGCTGTGTGCAGGTGCAGAGGAAGGCAGAGTTTGTGTTTTTCTTTTAAGCTCTTCATTCCTCACACAGCTGCTTTGATCACTTTTTGTGTGAATAACACCGTGAATGTCTTCATGCAGAGACTCCTGAATGTGTGCACTGTTATCCCCATTTGTACGACTCATGGTGTCAGGACTATAAAGACACAGGAGCAGATTTACGGAGGTTTTCTCTCTCAGACACATGTGGCGTGTTATGTAACACACACCAGGCTGTGCCTCTACACTCACTGCACACACACTTTAGGGACAATCATGCAAAGAGGAGAGATGGTAACAGAACTTAAAAATTCCCAAGTATGAATATGGAACTCATGCATGGGTTGAAATTAGGTTTTTTATGCACATCAAAGTTCTGATGATTTCTTTTTCCTTATTGTTGCATATCACGTCTGGCGTTTGCCAAATTTGGTGATAACAGTTGGTAAGGGCTCTCCTGTGTGTGCAGATTTCAGTCCCACGATCAGTTCAGGAGCTGACTGTGTCCTGAGCTGCTGCTGGAGTACATCAGCTAAATGCACGTCCATTTGGCCTGCAGAGTTCTTGTAGAGGGAGGTGGTCAACCTATTTTTGAGTGTGTTCATTCAGAGCAGGTGTTAACGCTTTAAGGTAGGGCTGGGCAATAAATCGATCATGTATCATACCGTGATTTGAGACAAGATATCAGATTTCAGACAGATTTCGGATATCATTACATTGTGATATGGCGTAAGTGTTGTCTTCTCCTGGTTGAAAAGGCTTCATTACAGTAAAATTATGTAATTTTCTGAGCTTACCAGACTGTTCTCACTGTTCTTGTATTTACCTTTACCCACTTATCCACAATATTTTGTGAAGTCACCAACAGTTATACTTACAATACTGTCTCAGTATGGAGGTATTTGCTCAAAATATTGTGATATTTACTCAGTTTATCACCCTAGCCACTCCCACCCCTAAGAGTGCACACAAGTCTTCAGTCACAACCTACATGATCAATAATTATTGATATCGACCGGTATGAAACCTGATTATCGTGATAGGTTTTTCAGCTGTATCGCCCAGGCCTACTGTGACATGGTGATTTATATAAGCAAACCTTAGTTGCACACTCTTAGACAATTTAAATAATGACAATCCCTCCCCTTGTTAAGATGGTACAGGAGTTTTTTAAAGTTTTCCTCTTCAGTTTAAATGGGACTGAGCCTGATAGGTTCATTAATTGGTTAATTTATTTGTTTATTTGATCAAAAGAGATGACACAGAGTTGAGCTGACTGAAAGGACGCTGCGTGGATTTAGGGTGTGTGCCAGCAGGCCGTGGACCAGCTCTTTAGCTCTTTGTCACACAGTTTTGCTGATGTGTGTGTTTTCCCGCCTGCCGACCTCCCACCTTCCCCCTCTCCACCCTCTGACGGGAAGTGGTGACATCACTGTTAAACAATGTCTGTCGGGCGCAGCAGGCCCCTGGCCCTTCCTGACTGAGACTGCTGCTGGCGACACATCAGTGCAGTATGGCTACCAACCAGCCCTCTGTCAGACTGCATGTACAGTACGATATAACACGCTGGGATCAGCAGGATCTCATCCAGTAGATTAAGAACTTGGTGCATGTTGTTCATGTTTGTGCAGCTGCATCATTACAAAAGGCTGCATAAATGTATCACATCATCTATAATTTACTCTAAAAAATAAGTGCAGTGACTTTTTTCTCATTTAAATATTGTTTCACCATTAATACTCACGGAGAATAAATTCAACTTTGTGTGTTGCTTAATATGTTCAGAAGTTTTGCAGCCTGATGTTTGTTTTTTGTCTTTTCACTGCCACCAAATTATGCACAATAAAAGTGTACCCTCATAAAAAAAGTTTTAAAAAAGTCCCATAAAATCACGTTAGGAAAGTTACCAGTCATTTAAAATGACAAAGTGTAAATGACATAATGTAAAACGTGCTAATTTTCTGTTTATGGGTGAATTATTTTAAATGAAATGAAACATTTTAGTGCAAAAAGTCAACTTTGTATTTGAATTTATATCCACTAACATAAACATTGTCTGACAGATTTCTAGCCAAAATTAAATGATAAATGTATACACACTGCTGCTGTGTTAGTACTCACATACTTTTTTCTTTTCTTTTTTTCCAGTATGCACTCCAGCTGCCCTTGAAAATAACTGTTGCAGTGTGCATACAATGGAGACTTAACTACTCTGTCTTATGGTCATAGCCTAGCCCAACATTTATTGCATTAATTACACAAGTCCCAGAAAATATGTAGCACTCACACTTGAATGCCCTGTCATCATCTGTCTACGCTCAGTATATGTAACACATCTTCCCCTTGTGCAGAGGATTGAAAAGCATGCTGGCTTGCATATTGCAAAATGTGACCAGATGCATTAGGACATCCTGGTGTTCTTGACGTACTGCATTTGACATACTATTTCTAGCACAAAAACTAGTATGACAGTAGGGGTACAGGAAGGTAGCCACGCTCACACATCCATTTTTCAAAATGTCACATGCCTGTGAAAGCACAGACAGCTGAAGACAGAGTACCAAAAACAAGTTCAGCAGGTCATTGCGATCTGTGTTATTAGGATTATTAATGAACAAGTTATAACTCTGTTTTAGCTTGAACAAATCCAGACACCCAACTGCTGTCAGACTCTAACACAAATTACAGTCTTATGGGAGGATTATTTATGTAACTCCGGTTGTGTTAATTCTGGATGACAACCAGAGATAGTTTATAATATCTGTATTTCCAGCATCTGTCTCTGGCAGCAACGAAAGCTGAGTTGTATACAGTATGTAACCATTGGTGTGGCATCATCTTTAAAGGGATATGCCAACTTTTTATGTTGTTTTTTGCTGCCCTCCTGAGTCCCATACAAGAAGATAGATACCATTCTTTCAACTGTGTGTGCAGTAACAAGGAAGAGACGGGCAGAGCTCGCCCACCGCTAGTTAGCTTAGCACTGCTGTTTACTGGCCCTCGTGCACCCTGCACTTTACTTCCGGCACATATTTGATTCTAAAAATACATAAAGTGCTAATCTGAGTCTGAAAATAACACGACATGATAAATAAACAAGTCACAAATAGCACAGATGACCGTTTAGATTTGTTGGAAAGTTTATCTGGTGACTTGAGGATGAGGCAGGCTAGCACTTCCCATTGACTACCAGTATTTGAGCTAAGCTAACTATGCCTGTCTCTTCCTTGTTACTGTGCGCACAGTCAAAAGAATGGTATCTATTTTCTTGTCTGGAACTCCAGGGAGGCAAAAAACAAAAAGGAAAAAAAATTGGCTTATCCCTGAAGCAGAAAGAATGTCGTCTTGCACATACAAATTTCAGAACATCATAATTTATAATGTGATAATCTGGGTTATTCCTGCTGTTGAGTGTCTGAACCTACCAGCCACTGAATGGGATTTGTTGACTTGAGTAAAATGTGTGCAACTGTTTTTTCTAGATTGGGTTAGATATTCATTATCACTAAAAAACAAACAAAGCTTAAATATGAAAAATTACCAAAGAGCAGGCGGGGTGAAGAACACGTTGTGCAATGAGAAGCCTCAACTATTTATGTGAGATGAAACAATTACAGTTTATTTATTCAAACTAGTAGTCTCCGAGGGGCTTGTTCTCAGGGTTTTAAATACTGCTGCATTATAAACAGACATTTACGTTAATTTATTCTGGCACAGCAAACTCCACCAAAAGGTGCTCCAAAGGTGTACAGGGTGCTGCAGGCATGACGTATTTTTGACAAAAGCCATTGGGATTTTTCAGTTGAATTTTGTATTACTGCGGAAAATTAGCTCTACTGCTAATAAAAGCTCAGGATATTTAAGTTTATTTCAACAAGATGGTCTTCGGAAACTAACAACACAATTTTGAATTCAGTTGCCAGAAGTGAAAAGCTAACTTTAGGCTAACAAACTACACCACAGTCACATGACTTTAATGTCGCCACTTCCACACTTCCTACTCCACTTTACTTTACACACATTATAACTTTAAATTTTTTTGTTAGAATAGTTTTGAAGAGCTAAAGTATGAATACAACAAGGCTGAAAAGGCAGACTAGTGAGTAGATTAGTTACAGTGTTCAGTTAACATGATATTTATTGTCCCTGACAACCAATTTATACTCACATAGGCACTTATTATGGACCACCTTTTTTAAGACACGTAAAGCTTCAAAAATCAAAGTATTTGTATGTTTTGTAACAAAATGTGAAGTCTCTTAAGATTGTGTTGGTAACATTAGTTAAGGCTTTTAACAAAAGTCCCTATTCAGGCCTTCAGCACCAATTTCTGTGCCACTTTATAGCCTCTAAGATTTAAGCTATATGGTCGAGACATTCAGTTAACATTAGAAATCAAACCTATGTTTACATTAGAAGCAGTTCTGAATGCAGAAATATGAGGCTTATCAATCAGCATATGTAAGGATTTTGGTTTTCATCCAGAGACTCCTGTACAAACAGTCTTGAATGTTTTACAGCTGACATTAAGCTGCTTGATTAGATTCCTCTGAGTTCACGAGCTAAATTCGGTTGCTTGTAGTGACACTGAGGTGAGAGTCAAGTGATGTAAGATGAACAATGAGTTTTTTTTATGTAGCAGACATGAAAGTATTCATTCTGCATGGCTAGGATAATTTACCAGTGAAATACTATTAAGTAAATGTAGTATTGTATGTCAGTTGAAAAGATGATATTTGGTTTGTTCCTCTCAACCGGTGTGACTTACAGAAAATAATGAATTAAAACCTGAATTAACATCTGGGATATCTGGATCTGTTGATTCATGGTTTTATTATGTTCACTTACGTAACTCTTCCCTTTGTTCAGTATGTGCATTACACTCATACTTAACCTCACATTCCTTGCATTGAGCATTGGTCTGTGTGGCTTTGAAAGAGAATGGAGAACAATGGTTCTGTGGTTTGGTTTCATTGACCTGAATCAGCAGTAAATTAATGTTAGGGTTAAATCATGTTATGTTTCACTAGCTTATATCTTGCTGCAATCATAATAAACACTGAGATCTGCTGCCATATGTGGAGTTCTAGCTTCTTGGGCTTTTGTCTCGAAGCTTTTTGCAGCTGAGTCCTTTGCTGTTATGGTCTCAGAGGAATCGTCTGGTATTTTTGGCATCTGAGACACAAGCAGATTAATACATGTTTTTTTGGCCTTTAATGGTGCAGTAAGGAAACAAAGAAAGTCTGATCAAATTAGCAAGAAGATACGTGTCTGAGCCTAGTTGCACAAATACAATAAATTAATTAACCATTCTCTTTAATTGTGGTGTGAAATAACTTTGCAAACATTAAATGTTTATATTAGCTTGCTACATAGGCTATATCTTGGCATATTGACAAATAGATATGAAATTACTGTCTCCATTACATTTTGTCCACTTGAGAGCACTTACAAGCTTATTTTTCAACTTAAAGAAAGTTTTGTTTAGGACATTTTGGTCACATTTTTTTTAAAAATAGCAAAAAGTAGCTAGCTAATGTTAAAAGGCAAACGTTAGCGCCACTGTGGTTTAAACTGTAGATCCATGTGTCCAATTATTAGCTCAGTTTCAGCTGATTTGCTTTGATCCTTTTTCTTGTGAAGTGGGTGTTTCATTCCACTTTAATCATATAGACATTCACAAAAGTGAATGCCTATATGATCATGCTAATGTTACCTCAAACTCTGATAGAAACCAAAACTGCCATTCCATAGTTGATGTGAATTAGCTAATGTTGATGTAAACAGGACTTTTTGTCAGTGTAACCTGGCTCAATTACGCAGTTACTGTTCTAGTTAGTGAGCTGACCGTGCTCATGTTTGCCATTTAAATTAAAACAACTAAATGCATTGTTAATAGGGTTTGGGAACCGACGTCACGACGCGTTGCATCGTGGGGCGTAGTGGCCATGTCTGCAGCTATATTCATGTAAACAACATACACTATGCTATGTTCGTCATCTTCAGGCGGAAGACAAAACGCTTTAAAAACAGAAATCCAACGATAAAAAGAGAAGGGAATATATTGGGACACATTGAGAAAGGAAGCCAGGGACCAGTAATTGATCAAGATGAGTCTGAAAAATGATTTGGATCCCTAGGAAGTTCCAAACAAACAGTGCTAATGCCTTTAAACAAAACGTTCTTTGTACATTTGCGCTACGTGTTACTGCAATACTCTTTTATGCGATCTAGAATTTTTTAATGTTTATTTTTACAATTCCAGTCATTTACTGAGTTAACGTGAAGCCTTTCAACATGACAATGCTGTGTATATTTGCACTTCATACTGCTGCTCTGTCCTCAGTTTCAGTGAATTGGTGATTAAAACAAATGAAGTACAGCTGAGTGTGCAGTACTTTTTCTAATTCTTTATATCAGAGCATTGTTTGTTTATTCGACATATGTATTTAAGTAGGCCCGTTATAATGGCAGAAGCTATTGATGGATAGATCTGTGTTCATAAGGTACGATAGCAGGGTTCAGGTTTTGACGGTACAGGAAGTGGTGTTTTGGTCAGAAAACAGGAGAGATTAGGAGACATAACTCTTCTTTGAATTAAAGGGTAATTCAGCCAGATATATTTTCTATTCAGTATTGCCAGCAGTCTAGAATAACAAATAAATCACCATTTAATCACTGAAATCTAAACAGTTACAGCAGGCTAACTAGGCTAGGCTAACCACTGATACAGTGACAAGCATTCTGGGCTTCTTATATGATCAGGCAGCGGGAAAGCAGTGAAAAGTAAGTTAGTTACACAACAATGTCTTCTTATAATTACCAATAACTGTTGATTGTACGATAGCTAACATTAAGGCAAATATGAGCAAAATATAGGCCTACCGAATAGCTAGCGCAGATAGCGATAAGGATAGCTGAAGGCTGAAGCCGTAGCATCAAACATGGCGAATCTCGGCATGATGACGACAAGATCCCAAGCTCTATTATATTTCTTGAAATTTATGTGTCTGATTTCAGTTTGCTGAGAAAAGACACAAATGTAATCAGCCAAAAGGCTAACATTATTTTTTTTTATATTGGTTGAAAAGGCATGCTGTGTGTCAGGCTAGCCCACTGCTAACTAGCGTAATTTCTGAAGCAGATTTTACTAGTTTTTAAACAATAAATTTGCAAAATTGGTCTTAAATTCCCACTTGATGGCTACATGCATCATATCATGCTAACATTACCTTAAACTGGATCTCTAAGTTTAAAACTAAGCTAGTTAGCTGGATGTGCTAGCGGTTAAACCTTACAGCTGTAAAAACCATCCTTTGGGATTTTTCCCACGTGTTTTTAAGGCTTCAAAAAACACCCTTAATAATTTGTTAGTGTTGAATGTCTTATACTGTTACCTTGCTCACAAATAGTCAGATATGAACATCTCGCTCCTTACCCCCTGCTTTCTATTTTGGGGTCACTTTCCATGTCCCCTGCATTCTATCAGCTTTTGTGATAAAGCACCATTAGCTATATCTTCATGTGTCTTGGTGACCTACATTAGTGTAAAAGTTCAAAGGTATCACCTGACCTGAAAAGAAGTAAAGAAGTAAAATCTCTCAAGTTTGTGTTTGTGGACATGTTCTAAAGCTAAAAGCTGAATTCCTTCCTTTTACCAGGCAGTGTAACTGCCACCCACTGAACGAGATGCAATCTGTCCTTGTCTTGCCCCGTCTTATCATTGGCTTATCTCCTCCAACCACAGCAATGTTGCTCTGTAAGTGGGCCTTTCTTTCCCTTCCTCTCAACATAGCCTAATTTCTCCCTATTTTGTTTGTAATTATGTCAACTTTGTTGTGTCTCGGAGAGTGGAATCAGTTTCAGCTATTTAGTGTAAAGTTACAGGAGCCTGACACAAAGGAAAATGTTATTAGTTTCTGTCGTCTTCTTGTCTAATAACCTAGAATTGAATTTATTTCATTTTCTCAGAACCACAAAGTTAGTTTAAACAGTCAGTTTGTTCACACACTTTGGCAGCTAAGCTGAAATTTCCTGAGCCTTGTCCTCTGTTGTCCCTCAAGACAGTCAAGGAGCCTCCTCCTTCCCGTCTCCCCCCTTCGTTTCTTTCCCAGCCTGCTCCCTCATTCAGGAAACTGAAGCAGAGCCAAAAACCTGAGTCTCCGTTTCCGGGAATCTGTCCCACAAAGCCACAGTATAGTAAGCTGGCTCTGACGTGGGAGCCATTGTTAAAAGCTCAGGGCTCGCATTGTCCAAGGGAGGAGCAGCAGCACAAACAAAACCCCCTCTTGCAGAACGAGTAGGAGATGCTGTGTGAAGACATGGGGAGCTATTAATATATGAACCTTCACCATCACAGTTCACCTCCCACAGGGGATAAGCTGTTTTAGATCAGTTAAACAAACACCAAGAAAGAGGGAGTACAAGGAGCTTATTTAGGTCCTTTTATTGTTGTTTAATTTAAAATTAGATTTCAGCAGTTTTGCTTTTCACTGTAAAATGGACATGATTGGAGAATACTACACTGATATGAAGGCATGATTTAAATGGGTGACTATTTGTAGCTTTCACGTGACATCACAGTCTCCTAGGAACGTACCTGGCAGGCAACAGCGTGGTCCTTCCGCACTGGCTGCCCTGCTTGGATAGTTTTTTTTTTCTTGTCAGCCAAAATGCCAAACAGTTGTTCCAAACAGGCCTCATCAGTGTATGCAGTGCCACTCAGTTTGTTAACAGCAGCTAGCAGTGTGTTGAATGTGGCGCCGACATGTGAACACACTTTTCCTAACCCTGCCGTACGTGCAGTGGCTGCATCGCACCGATCCTTCCTTCTACACAGCAACCCAGGCTGCAGATGGTTTGGCATTTAAACTGTAGGAATGGCTTACATCAGGTATTTGACAAAAATGTTTTTTGATACTGCCCCTGAACGCTGACTACAGTGACTCTGAAACTGACGAAGCTTAGTACAACATTAGGTAGGTAAGTAATGTTAACGTTGGCTAACTGAGCACTTACCTTTGCTTGACAATGAAGGATTTCTTGTCCTCTAGCTCCCATATGACAGCGTTATTGACCTATCCAGAATGAAAACAGATATAACTGTCTGTACTTTTGTATGCTTTTATCCAGGCAGCAGTGTAAGGCGAGGGATTCTCTACAAGGAACATGTTCACATCGCCAAAGTGGAGCTCTGGGAGGGACTTTGCTCTTTTTAGTGGTTGAAAAAGTCTGATGGGTGCTGTATGTGCCTCATATGTAGGGTTGTAAGGAAATATCGATACATATCGATATCACAATATTATGTTTTGCAATATCATATCGTTTCTGAAAAACACTATTGATTAATAATTAATAATTTTCATGCAAAGATTTGTAGCAGTGGTTCATTTTATTTTTTTTAAACCCCTGATCGCTATTGTGCAAAAACTATTGCTATGATATTTTGGATTGCAAACAAACAAACAAACAAACAAACAAACAAACAAAAAAAACTTTTCTTTTTTAAAAAATTCAGATTACTCAGATTTTTTTTCTGGAACAAGATTGAAAAAAAAAATGCAATATGTCCCCTTACTTACGTTATTGCAATATATCATGATGAATTGTACTGTAACCCCTGTATTGTGATACATACCGTACCGCCAGGTTCTTGCCAATACACAGCCTCACTCGTATATGGCCAAAACTTGCAGTTTGCTCTCATATATTGTTATTTCTTCTGCTAAGCGGTGATCAAAATTTTCCTGTCTTGAAATAGATTGGAAATTCAGCGGTCTGTGCTGCAGCTACATTGAATGTCCTCTGTTAGCCGCCACGTTGAGCAAATGTTTTGCCCTCACTGAAAGCTATGAATTCCTCAGAGTTGCTAAGAAGGATGTCGCCCTAGAAGGTCTGAGTACATGTTTTCAGGTTATTGTTTACTTGATGAAACTTGACATCCATGTGTGGCATTGACATGAAGCATATTTAACCCAACTCTCTAGTTTATGTTTCGATTCTTTGGCATTAACGTGAGAAACTTCTAGCATTTATGTAAACTTTAGTAAACCTCTGTTCAGAGCCGTGTCTTCAGCTTATAAACCAGCTGCATTACTTTATTCAGGTTCTGGTCGCCTCCAAAACCATATCATGACTCCTCAACATCCCAGACGTCTGTTGCTATGGGAATTGTTGTTTGTAGACAATGAGAGTAAAAAACTAAAGATGTGGATTATAGCTTGTTAGCCTCCTTGCAGTAAAACAATCCAGTTTGTCCTCTTTGTCTGTGATTGCAGTCTGTCTGACATTTGCAGGAACAATTAATCATACCTTCTTACTTCTCTTACAATTAAAAGGCTACGACTTCTCATGTGTCACACCTGACACCAGGTGCTGACGAGATTGTTTACACTTTGAGCTAATGTTTGAAATTAACGTTGTTAACAAGATGTTTTGTATTAACCTCTTCTTTTTGTCTCTAATAAACTTTCTGAAATGATTTGTCTTGATGTTTTTATATTTTTTTGTCCTGACTTTGCTTTGTGTCTCTTCAGGACCCCAAGCATTCTCAACAAGGACCCTTCAGACAAGAAACCCAAGAATGAGAAATCCTCGGTCTCCCTCAAACAAGAGTTTGACCCAACAGGTAAGACACACACATTTATTTGTGTTATCTGGTTTTTGTGCTTGACTTTAATTTATTGCCGCATTTCTCCTGTGAAGCTCGTAATAAATCCATATTTTTAAACTTTACAATCAAATTTTTTTAAAGCCATGTGTTGCGTTTATTTCTGAGAAAGTTTCAAAAAAGTTGAAACATAAGTTAAGATGAATTTAGAGCTGAAACTATTCATTTATTATGGACAGCAAATTCAACAGCAGCTGCTTTCCTAAATTTGAGTTATTGTTTGAGCCCCTTTAAACATTTTCTGGTTCCAGCTTCTCAAATGGGAAGATTTGCTGCTTTCATATGGTAATACTAAATATTTTTTGGGATTTCATAGTGTTTGTCACCTCATATTTAAAAACATTATGATTAGTAATTACAGGTTATTAATTTTTCTCACAATTTAGCAAGAAAACAATAGGTTAATTGATAAAATTCCTAGCTGCAGCTCTAATTGAATACACGGCTTTTAATTCAATAAGTAAATTTGGTATAAACGAAATGCCACATGCATTCATATGTTCTCGTCTTCCATATACAGTATAGTCTTTACCACAAGGGCTGGAAGGGACAGAGTTGTAGGCAGTACTCAGAAACAAGTTGTTGAGGTGGTTGCCATGGTTACGGGGTTGACATTAATCCTTCCTGCCCTTTTCTTCACCCTGGAGTCCTGAGGCTCCTGCACGGAGTCCAGAGGACAACCAATTATCCACTCAGGAGAAGGAAAAGAAAACCAGACTGAGACAGATAGTGAGTCACTAAACGTCCTCAGTGGCTCCAGGAAGAACATCTCTGATGCACATTTCTTCATCCAGCTGCTGGATGGTCTTCAGTGAAGTATTAGCTCTGCTCCAGCCACATGAACATGGGAATTACTAGCTGTCAACATGGCAGAATATGGGTTTGGTTGATAGATATTTAGGTTATAAGTTTCCTGTGTAACAATGTTTTTATGACTGTGCAGTAGATGCAACACTCCTGCAGTTTCTTGGGGGCGCTATTGTGCAAAATAGTGTGCTAATGCACCCACAAAGGCAGTTTAGAAGAAGACTGAAAGCTAGCAAATGTGAGGTTTACAGTGCACAGTTTTAATTTGTGTAAAAAATGAGCTTTGTTCGCATGTTTTGTCTGGAGGGAAGAACTCTGAATGTCTGTTTGGCCTCAAGGAAACAGTCAAAAACATAACGTAACCCGAAAACTTAAAACCTCAACTATTCCAGAGCATTGTTTATTGTAAGCACTATTTGTGACCAGATAAAAACAAAAACCAAAATAATAATACATCAATAAAGAATTTATTCCACTTAGTTTTAGTGTGATTTGTATTTTTTGTTTGTGTAATGTTTATATAGTAGCTCCTTTATATGACATTTGTTGTGTAATTTTTATTTTAGATAAGGTACTTTTGTTATTTTATTACAAGGATATCAATGGGACAAGGGAGGAAAAGCGATCTCTTGTTTTTGTTGTAAACAGAGCAAGCCTCTATTTAAAAACCTTTTCTGTTTCAGTGTCCTGATTTGTTGCTTCCTGTGTGGAGAATCTTTCCCATAAGGGACTGCAGCGAACTCTCTGGGCCTGAGTTTATTGTAGACAAATAATGCAAAAGTATAAACTGACTTTCCCTCATTGGTTACTCTTGTTGATGCGCTTAACAGATTTTACTGGCAGCAGTTTGTTGAATGTAAAAGAATTCACATGAAGTTTGGATTTAGAAGATTTTGGAGACTTTGGATTATGAAACTGAGTCTACGTACAGCTCTTATGGCAAAAAGACAATGACATATTCAAAATTAATGGCTAAGTGAAGACCTAAATGTTTGAACAAAAACATAAACATCTTACCATGAGGTTGGATCAATTACAGCTGCTGTTTTTGTTTGTATGTGTGTGTAAATAACAGGTCTTGTCCAGCGGTGTGTGATAATCCAGAGAGATGAAAATGGCTTCGGGCTGACGGTTAGTGGAGACAATCCTGTGTTTGTGCAGCTGGTAAAAGAAGGTAAGTGAGGCTCTTACACACACACACACACACACACACACACACACACACACATTGATGTAATGTATGTCCTAGCCCTAACCATAGCCTGACCCAAACCCTTACCTGAACCTAATGTACTACCTGTACTAATTTGAAATTTTTAAAGTCAGGTTAACACACTCAGATAATGCGGTTGGAGTCTAATTGCTTCTGCCTGTATACGTCTCAACCGGACTTAGACAGGCCTAAGCGTTCTGTGCATGATCGATAGTCCCTGCAGCTTCTTTGACCTGAAACTTGAACAGCATAAATTTGTAGAAGAAAGTCGGGAAGAAAACAAGAATTCTGTAAGCACAAGGGGAAGCGTGCAATGACATTGTAGCAAAAGTAAAGCGTAGCCAGGAAGTGTGCTGTGGAGTTATTCATGTTTTCACCGTTCAACATGGATTCTGCTAGCTGCTTGCTAACTTGTTTGTAGCTTGTTTGACTGGCCGGAAGAAGGTCAAATAGCAACTAGCTGAACGGGACGTACAGCCACCCACTGTAGCAGAGTCAGACAATAAATCAATTATCCCTCAGGGCATGTATGCTGGGACAAGGACAGTAGTCTAATTGAGCTGTAACCATAGCTCGACTTAACTGTGCATGTAAACAGAACTTAAAAAGAGGGTATGCACATGACGGTACCGTCAGTGGAGGTCACAGGGAGTACGCCCAATGAGTAGCAGAAAGACACTGAGAGGCAGCCTTAGCATACAGTTTGTGTTCTGCCAAACACACAAAAACACATCTAAAATGGGAAAGAGCTGTTTGTGATTTACTGCTCTTATTGATTTAACGAAAAGTTGTAGATATTTTTACAGACTGCCGAAAGTTACAGAAAAAGATCGCTGCAATTTGTAAAAACAACTAATGTTAATGTTAGAGAAGCATGAATTTGCAGTATACAGTTTCATTTTTGGGTAAAATCATACCGTAACTCATATTGTGTGTAACTGTAAAGTTTTAGTTGGAATTTATTAAAAAGCATCCATGATGATGAGCCTTGTGTTCTACAAACTAATGGGGAATGTTGAGATAACGTTAGTGTGAGCTAACAGACGAGACAAACCTAGTTTTCCTTTCCAAGGAGGAAATGCTGCTTCACAAAGCAAGTTTAGACTGTTAACCAGATCACTTTAAAACTTTCCATGAAGTCTGCTGAGTTTGTGTTTATTAGCGTCCTGATGAGTGGCGGGGTGGGGGGGGTGACATCAATGCATACCCTTTATTAAATCATTAATAGAAGGTTTAAGTAGGAGGCGGGCTTTACTACTCACCACATCCTTCCTGTTTTGTTGCCATGGGAACAGTAGCAGAACCAATAGGATAATGTTAAACACAGAGGAGAAGCTAATACCGGCTGTATTTTCCTTTGAGCGGCTCTTTAGCCTCAAAATTCCAAAAAAGTTGGGACATACTCTGTAAAACACTGACAAAACAAAATGTGACATTTACTCAGATGAAAGTCAACATCTGTGACTCTGCTCTGTCCTCTGTCCTTTGTTTCGTAGATGGAGCTGCAATGCGAGCTGGTGTTCAGACAGGAGACAGAATCATTAAGGTGAGACTCATTGGTCTAATGTTCTACATACTGCCACCTGCTGTACTGGAGGGGAATGTAGGAAATGCATCAGATAGGCCCATCCATTGTGTCTTACTTGATTTGATCCCAAAGACACCGTCCTGCTGATATAAATACTGATTAGTGTGGGTGAAAATAGTCTCTAACAAATTCTCTTTTTATTTCTGAGGTACTTTTGCTAAAAACTACTGAGCCCAGCTGTTTTAGAGATTTGTGTAGGCTTTAAAAAAAATTTATATATATATATATATATATATATATATATATATATATATATATATATATATATATATATATATATAACAACAATAGAATAAGTCAATACAGTGCAAAGGTTTACACATATACAGCTAAGTATACTGGACACATCCATGTGCACACACACACACAGACAGGAATGACTGCCACATTATATCTAAGGAAGCAGATTTAAAGTGAAACTAGACAACTGTTTTTGCTTAGTGGTTGAAAAATGACACAATTGGATGAGGGTTTCACAGAAATATGAAAAATCAGTGATGTGCTCTGTACTCTCTGTTC
>JAPQLA010000006.1:23626138-23649777 GCA_029822935.1 Naso vlamingii | reverse complement strand
TCTATAAAAAATATATATATATATATATATATATATATATATATATATATATATATATATATATATGCTCTTTGTTTTCAGGTTAATGGGACCTTGGTTACACATTCAAACCACATAGAGGTTGTAAAGCTGATAAAATGTAAGTATTCACTTCTTATTACATTATTCTGATGCCAGTATTGTGTTTCTTGAGGGGTGTTTTGAACTCTTGCTTGGATTTTACTGCTTTGATTAATTTATTTTAGTTACTGTAACCTTCAAATCCACATTTTTGCAAACAAACACCCACAAACGTACAAGTCTTTGGTCCTGAGCTGTGAAGACCTTTAAAATCTTGTGGAAAATAATTATTGAGATTTTTTTTCCTTCCACTTGTGTGCACAGCTGGCTCGGTCAACACATATAACTCATGACATAATACATATCAGCATTATGGTGTTATTTTGTTCTTTTCATTCCTTTTCTGTGGTCAGATGTTTCTCTGAGCTCGTTTGGTGATCAGATATTCATGTCTCAGCATTCTTCTCCCTTCTCATCCTCCCTTCATTCCTCTCCCATGACTCCCCTCTGGCAGCGGGTTCCTATGTGGCTCTGACGGTGCTGGGGAGGCCTCCAGGTCTTCCTCAGATCCTCCTGGAGGAGGGAGACGAGGAGGAAGGGAAGGAGGAAGGGGCAGAGATCAGCCCATCCGCCTCTCTCTCAGCGCCTCACTCACCTGCGCTGTCAGGTGGGGAGCAATGTAGTCACGTGACCAACAGCGCCTCCTGCAGCCCCCAGGAGCACAGCAGCTCCTCTCCGTCTGATGGGGTAAGACAGAACAGACTTCTCACATTAACACTTCCTCACACAATATTTAGCTCTTACTAAAACATCATTCAGATAAGTGTTTGAGCTATTTCAAAGTGGAGGGGAGACGTTTCCTTATTTTTGAAATGATATTGTGTGTGGTTTTTCTTACGTAAAGTCTGCTGGATCTCAGAGGTGAACTGAAACGTCAGTTCTCTAAAATGATATTATTTTAAACTGTGATAAGCTGTATGATATCAGCAGCTTATCTGGCTGGTACAACCCACGCAGCTCATTATTTTTAATTGGCCCTATCGTTTCAGTCCATTACTGCCAGTTTCACCAAAACTGCTGCACTGTGTCAAACAGAAACATGTCAGAGCGGAGACTGGTTTCACAGGATCCTGTTTCCTGTAAACAGTTCTCTCCTTTTTACCAATTTGCACATATTATTTTTGATTTTAAATTCGGTTCACACACTCAGCAGAAGACATGTACGTAATAATGTTTTAAATGATCAAATCATATTCTGTTTTTTATTTATGAATGTTTATGTTTCTCTTCATTCTTTTTCACTTTCAGTCAAATTTGTATCACTTCTCTTTTACACTGTACAGCTCTAAAGCTCTATTATATTTGTGTTACAGGAGAAATGATGTAATGATTTTCACTGCATTTTTGACTGTTGTAGCTCAGTGTTTCCTCTTTGTGTTTTAGGCTGAGAACAAACTCGCACACAGCCTGAAGACCGACATCCTTCAAAAGATGTTAACCAAGGAGCAACAGGACCTACAGGTGCGTTCATGAATATGATATTTATTACTCTGTTGTCTTTGACACAGCGATTACGAAGGACATTTCTGTGTGTCTCCAACTCCTGATTATGTTTATTTTACTTTGTCTGCCTTGTTTCGTGTTTCCACCAGTTATTTTTTTAATCACATTTGACTCATAATCGTGTCACCGGATCATCACATATCTTTAATCCTTAAAGAAGGTCTTCAGGTTAAATCTTCATCTCTCTTTTTATTTCAACTTTTTTTTTTTTTGGAAAAGCATTCATTTCACATTTATCATTTTACATAGTATCATTATTACTGCAAAGGAAGCCACAGCATCATATACATTTGAAACAAAAGGTTTTGCTGTATATACACTGGTTCTCTTTTATAACGTTAAGTTTAACTATTTGTATTTGAACATGGAAAGCTTCCTTTTTAGGTATTACAAGGGGGTTAAAAGGGTGGACAGAAAATAAAGTGCAAGCTGTTAGATGCAAAAGATTAGTACACATTACAGAACATTCTCACTCTTCTTTTTGGATTTGAGGGAGAATGACAACCTTTCCATAATATATATTTCATATATTATTTCTATCCATTCATCAATGGTAGGTGGCTCTGGTTTTAGCCGCTTCCTCGTGACAGCCTTTTTCCCTGCTGCCAGAAGCATTTGTGTCAGTTTCCTTTCATTGGTATTCCACCCTTCAATAAATCTTTATCTCTTTCATCTGCAGTTAATGTCTTTATGTCTGAGTTTCTTTGTGATTTGTTTGTGTGTAGGCAAAGGAGGAGGAGTACGGCAGAAACTCACGGCCAAAACTACTGAAGGAGATCCAGGAGGCCAAGAAGCACATTTCACTGCTGCAGGAGCAGCTCAGCAAAGCAGCATCACAGGTGCCGCACGCAGGCACACACACACACACACACACATCCGCACACACACACAACATGTATAAAACTTTCGTCTTTGCATCATTTACGTCCTGTGACAAGCTTGACGACATTTTTGTTGCCTCCACACACTCCACATTGAATCAGGTCACTGCAGCTCTTTAGTGTGCAGGACGTTTGTTAACTGACCTTTCGCTAAGCCACGCCCCCCCTTAGTCACTGTTCTGATATTTGACAAGCTTTCAGAGCTTGCATGAAGCTCACACCGTTACTTTCTGCACGCCCTGGAGATATATCGTCTAATTTTAGGAAAAATGGACAAGTGATCCCAGACAGAAGCAGGCAGAAGGTCTGCAATAAGCCTCTGATGATAAATACAGGAGGTCAAAGTGACTCAGCAGTGAAAACAGGTTAGAGTTATGTATATAAAGATACATGCTAAAGCTACAGATCACAGTGCAGCCACTTCAACTTGTGTTTCACTTCATTCATAAAACAAACAAAGACTCTCATATTGATTTAGGACCCATTCAGGACAAGCGGAGGACACGTCTCTTCGTATATCAACGTTAAAAGTAAAGTTTGGCTTTTTTGTCAGGTTTGAGTTCAGGTTAAATGCTGCAAACTGTTGAGAGCTGCTATTTCCAGACTGCAGCCGTAGACTTTAGCTTAGCTGGCCAGGCTTGCCAGCGCTTTGAATAGCTATAAGTAACTCAAACCAGCCAGCTAATATCCACTAATAACAACATAACATGGCCTCAATGTTTATCGAAGGGTTAGCGAAGCAAACGTAACGTTAGCTGTGCTTGTTAAACTGTGAGGGGTTCAACAGGGAATGAGGATACCTGAACAGTTTTGCCCAGAGCATAACGTTACACTTTTCAGCGCTTGATTTTGGAAAGGTAAAGAACAGAAATCTCCTTAGAACCTCGGCGAATAACGAGCATCTCTTTTTAAGAGTACCCCACACGCAACTTTTAACCACGACGAGCTCAAAATTCACAGAACCAGCCTGAAAATGACGACAGTCTGAAAAGATTGCATGAGTTTCAATGGAGCACAGCTGAGTAGTTGTTGGACCCTGGTGAGAGCGGACAGATGCTCACTCCGATTGGCCTGTTTGCGTTAGAGGGCGGAGCTTAGCAAAAAGTCAATTGTGGCTGATGTTAGAGGTTAATCAAGTTTGTATGTGTGTGTGTTTCAGGATGGAGCCCCTGGATCCAGGAGTACTGAAGCTGAGGAGGGGGACAGCGTGTCTCCTCTGAGGGAGCAGACCGTGTCCTCGCGGGGGGACAGCGTTACCGACGGGCCCCCGACCAACAACATCTCTGTGGGTATAAAGACAGATCATAGCAGTCAGTGTGTTGAACCACATTACCAGAAGGACTCTGTGTTTACTGTGGCAAATGTTGTTTTGTTATATTTTTGCCAACTGCTCACACATAAGCTGTAATGATCAATGAATTAACTGACAGCAGATTCTATAGTTAATTAATTGTTTAAGTAATTTGTCAGTAAAAATGCAAAAGTTTACCAGTTTATGCATCTCAAGTGTGAGCATTCTCTCTTTTTTCTGTCAATGTAAATTTAATATGTTCCGGTTTTGGACTGTTGGTCGGGCAGAACAGGTCAGTTGTAGAAGTGTCTGAGAGGTTTGGGACCGATTTCACTATTTCTGAAAAACATGAAGAAGGGATCAGCCTCTAGTTTCCATAATAGCTCTTAACTTCAGTGTCAATGTGGTTTTTTTTAGATTTTAGTAACAATTTTAACTTTTCGTGCTTTTTTAAAAATTTTTTGATGAAAATAGCTAATTAAGCGTGGACTGGATGTTACTGTTGAGGGGCACATTGTTACTGATATATTGTGAGAGTACCCAGGAAGTGAGGTTAAGTACCACAGGAAGCGTCTCTGAAAATACTGCTTACCCAGACTCCTTTGTAATAACAATCTCTTTTATCACAACTTCTATAAATAGGGATGAAATGGTCGAGCTCTCTGATCTCTGGGGATTTCCCAGCATTCAGCACCAGACTAAACAATCAATTTGACTTAAGTGTTGTTCTATGTGTGTATTAGTGTGTACATGAGTGTGTTTCTGTCTGTGTATTAGACACGCAGCAGCCCCCTCCCAGAGAGTCCTGGCAAAAAAGAGACGCCCTGTCAGAGTCCAGACATCAGCCGCCGAGACGGACTCAACTTCTGCCCGTCGCCCGACACTGAGGACCCCTCTGACACGGTAACACACTCTGTCACACACACACTGAGAAGTGATATATATATATTTTTTTTGGTGTAAAGTTAATGTAACTGTGCCAATATATCACGCAGGACTCCAGTGCACAGTGCATTGTGGGTAGCCCTCCTTACCTCCTCAACCCCCAGATTATTGGAGCAGAAGACGACTATTTTGACTCCCAGCAGGAGCAGGTATCTAAATGTTTTGAAGCAAATATTAAATTCACAAGATGTTGATTCTGTGTCACATTATCTTCAAATAATATCTTAGATACATTTAAATATAAAAAATAAGAAAACAATAAGCTTTTTTCCCTGAATGAATGTTTAGTCACCTCAGGTGTCTAAGGTGGGCTCATTTGGATGATTTTTGTAAAAAATCAAAACATACCTGAAAATTGAAAACAAACCTTGACTCTCCTTTCAAAAAAGTCTAATGAATCGACACCTCTCTCTCTCCCTCTGTGTCTCAGATTAATGGAGAGTGCAGTTCTTTTCAGAGCGTCGACCTGCTGAGGTCTCGGCCGGCTCACCTCGCCGTCTTCCTCCACCATGTTGTCTCGCAGTTTGACCCTGCACCTTTGGTATAAATGCAAGCACTCTCACTCACAGTACAGACCAAGTTGTAATATAACCATGCTGTCAATGTGGTCTGCATTCTTTGCATTGACAAACATCTTTTAACATATTGCATGTTATGGCTTCGGCTACACGCTTCATGTCACTTCATTGTAATAAGTCAGTCTTACTCTTTAGAATTACACAGTGGTGTCATCAGTCATTCGCTTATTTAAGCTCCTATTTATCTTATTTCAGCTCTTATTCAGCACAGCTTTGTCTTTACAAGGCTGTGCTAAAAATAACAGATGTAAATGAGAGTAAATACCATGTTAATATAAGTGCAAGTGGGCCAAGGGTCGATCCTTGTAGAATTACTTTACTTATATGAAAAGAGCTTTTTAATGAAATGTTGGGTATTGTTTATGTTTTGAGGCAGTTATGAGATAAAAATATCTGAAAATAATGCTCCTAATGAGGTGAGGAAGAGCACTCTGACAGCAGCATAAAGCTTCTTTTGTCTTCTTTCATCTGTTAGCTCTGTTATCTCTACGCTGACATGCACAAGCAAACCAGCTCCAAAGAGAGTCGACGCTTCTTCATGGAGTTCCACTCGCTGTTTTTGGATCGAACAGCAGTAAGTTATTCTCTTGCTCTGTCAGTTTATTTTCTCTCAGACCACATTTCTGACTGTCTGACTTTCCTTGATGATGTAACTTGTTCTTTTCCCAGAACCTTAAAGTACCTCTGCCAGAGACAATTGCAGCTGAACTTGGTAAGAGATTAAAAAACACCAACTTCTTTTGTTAACTGGATTAGAGTGCCAAAAAAAATCATATTTTAAAACTGTGCATGTTAAATCACCAATTTATGTTACTGTGCCCACTTCTCTAACTTGTTTGATAAATGCATGCAGCCATTTCATTTAACTTGATAGAATTAAAATGTGCGATAAGATTCTGACTTTTTTGGACGTGTTTGTGATTCTGCACAGAGAAACGGAGGCTGGAGCTGATCCCAGAGGAGCTTTGCAAACAGTACATACAGCTGTTACAGGACACACTCCTGCCAGACCTGCACAAGAACCTGGAAGATTTCAGGTAAGAGTCACACACCTGTATGACTTTCGAACACAAAATATACTGTAGGTTTGGTGTTAGAAGGTAAAATGGCTGTATGTAACCCTGTGAATGATGTTATTTGTGTGCTTGTGTGTGTTTGTGTGTGTGTGTGTGCAGACAGAAGCGCAGCATGGGTCTGACTCTAGCTGAAGACGAGCTGTGTAAGCTGGACTCAGAGCAGGGAAAAGACGCCTTTGAGAAGGAATGCTGCTGTGCTGAACACATCCTGTCCAAGATAGAGGAAATCCTGTGAGTCTGAGCGCACAGACACAAAGATGTGTACATGTGTGTATATTCAATTCCTGTATTATTTTGTAAGTGTATGTGTGTGTAACCTGTTGCAGGTTGACGTCACAGCCCACAGAAGAGGAGAAGTGGTGAGTGAGGACAGATAATGTGACGTGTTATAGTTTCTGTTCTAATTTCATTGAACACGCGATTACATGGAAATACGTCAAAAGATGACAGAATCTTTAATGCATGTACAAAAAATATTATGTGTGTGATATAATAATAATAGAGATTAATAATAATACTGTATTCTACTATTAGATAACTTTATTAGTTGTAGTAGAACTATTTCATGTAATTAATAATATTTCAAAGAAGTTTGCAGTTAAATTCTCCAGATTTGTAAATAACAATCAGCTTTTTTCTTGTCATGTTGCAGTCAAACGATGCAGTATGTGATTCTCACCTACATGAAGCACCTCGGGGTAAAAGTGAAGGAGCCTCGTGGCCTCGAACATAAACGAGCAAGAATCAACTTCCTGCCCAAGATTAAGGTGCGATCACTTGTTCAGACGCTCGCCAAAATTTTTTTTAGCTTTGGCTAACTTTTTTTTTAGGAGAAGTTCTAGTCTGGTCTAAAGCATCTTGATCACGTGAGCTCAACATTTCTTTCTCGTTCTTCGTACAGTGATGATCTGACGATGAAGAAAGATCTGTAGAGCGAGACAAATGTTGAGCTCACATGATCAGGATGGTTTAAACCAGGCGAGAGACGTTCATGGTTTGAGTGTAAATAGCATCGTTGGCTACCATCACCTGGAGGAAGTGACATCTGTCAAAATATAATTGGCAGCCATCTTTAAAATATTGCCATAATTTAAGGCAAAAATGTTTTATTTCAACAAGCAGAAGAGCATCAAGCCTGAGAAGGAGGGTGAGGAGAAGGTGAAAAAGCCTCGGTTTCCCAACATCCTCGGCCCACCTCGGCGTCTGAGCAGAGTTGACTCCACGTCAGGTGAGGAGGAAACTACGGATGAACTTTTACAGATTAAATCTTTAGGTTTAATGTTTTAGAACTTTACAGACACCACAGATTCCACTAGCATCAGCTCTGAAAGCATTTAAAAAGTGTTTACTTGTGGTAGGAAAATGTTGTACTTGTGGATTTCTGAGTAAATGTCAATGTGCTAAAGTTTTATGCTTACTCATGTTTCGTCTACCTTTGTACTCGTGTGTGTTTGTGGCTTCGTGTGCAGTCGGTAAGGCCGTGGAGCTGAACAAGCAGCGGTCACCAAAGCAGCTCACTCAGCCGGCCGTCGGCATCCCTGAGCAGTCCGACTCTTCGGCTCCGAGTTCTGGACGGATCCGTGCAAATCAGCTCAGCGAGGGATCCGACACCAGCACCCAATTTTTAACTCCCACCACCTCCCCAACTCACAGCTCGCCCACGGGTCAGGCCTCAGATACGAGCGGACAAGACTCAGATTCCAGTAAGATGAACATATTTCTCTTTCTCTAGAGTAACTGTTGAATATTACTGAAAATATAAATAATATTGTCGTTCAGTAGCTGCTAATTTTTCTTGTGACCACTTATCACAGTTTGAATTTTATAAGTTGTTCAGGCAAAGAGTGACTCTTTCTTCTCAGACTGTTTCATTTTTTCTATATTTTTAGTTGCCTGAAGATTTTAAAAAAAAAACCTTTACGGGAAACAAAAGTCCAAAAAATTAGGTTTTTGAAAGAAGATTTTGTGAACTGTTTGACTCATCTCAGAAACCCTTTTGGTGGTATTACAGCTATTAAGAAGTAGGCTAATACAACATATTACAGCTTGCTTTTCCTTAATTATTGTATTTTTTTCTAAATAATGCTACTTTTCCCTAATTACTACTAGAGCTGCAATGATTAATCGATTGTGAGAAAATTAATCACCAACTATTTTGATAGTCGATTAATCATTTTAATCATTTTTTTAATAAAAAAGTAAAATTAAAAGTAGAATTGCTGGTTTAGCCTCTGAAATGTGAGGATTTGCTGCTTTTCTGTGTCATTTATGATAATAAATGAGGAATTTTTGTGTTTTTGGCTGTTTGGACAAAAGAAGAAATTTGAAGACGTCAAACTGGGCTCGGGAAATTAAAATGAGCATTTTTCACACTTTTTTTGACGTTTCATGGAATTAACGATCAATCGATTAATCATGAAAATAACTGGCAGATTAATCGATAATGAAAATAATTTTGTTGCAGCATTAATTACTACATTTTTTCTCAAAATATTTCAACTTTATCAGCTTGTGTCAAACAGGTGCACTAAATCCACACCTAGCCTACATTGAAATTATTCCTTGTCAAGTTTAAGAGGTGCTGTCATTTTATAAATGTAAATTTTGTGTTTTATATGTTTGTTAATTAATCAACACATATTTTAAGGTAATGAAAATCAAGGTTTGGAAGTCGTCTTTATCAGTGAACAAGGCAAATATGAAAATGCTTTAGTACTTGGATGGATTCCGAAGCAGTGAAAGTTGGAGCGGACTTTCTCTTTTCTTTCCAGATGTGTCTCCGTTCTGCATCCAGCCCAGGCAGGGAGACGGTCTGCAGTCAGGTGACCACCAGGACAGCGTGTCGAGTCCGACCGGCACTCAGTTTGACTTCAGCCCCTCCAACCTGGAGCAGTTACAGGAGGAAGAGCAGGAGACTTTCAGGTATTTGCAGGACTAAGTTTTTAGCGGCGTAATGTTTATAAAATCCCCCTTTAAGATATTTTCTCTGCCACCTTCATCTGTGTAATAGCTTCTCTCTGTCTTTGCCCGGCAGCAGGATGGAGGTTCCGTGTGCTGTGAGTTCAGCCGATGTCCACAGTGAAGACGACCTGGGAGGAGAGATGGAGTGTGAAGAGGATCCTCCGAACTGGCAGAGTCTGGTGAGCCGAGGCGTCCTGGCAAGCCTGACGCCGCAGGAGATAAAGCGGCAGGAAGTCATCAACGGTGAGTCACCCACATGTCGAACATTACAGAGACTAACGTAAGAAAAGTAAAATTTACACACAGAATATATGATGTGACGTGTGTGTGTGTCTGTCCACCCTCAGAGCTGTTTTACACTGAGCGTGCTCACCTGCGGACGCTGAAGGTTATGGACGGCATTTTCTACCAGAGGCTGAGCAGAGACGGCATCCTGCCCCCCGAGGACATCAAACACATCTTTACTAACCTGGAGGAAATCATCCAGCTGCATGGTGACCACACACACACACACACACACACACACACACTGTTGCCCTGCAGGCCTCAGAGAGATGAGCTCAAATCATCATCAGCAAATTTAAAATCTTCTGACTTGTTGCTGCATCTTATTCTCCTTTCAGGTTACTGATAAATATAAGATATGTCGTTATTGTGCTAAATGTTTGTGTTTGTGCTTCAAAGTTTCTGTAACCGAGCAGATGACAGCAATCAGGAAGAGGAGCGAGACATCGGTGATCGGTCAGATTGCAGATGATCTGCTTGCATGGGTAAGACTAGTTTCAATTCATGAAATAATTACCAAAAATTAAAATTATGAAGCCTTGGTCAAAAGTTCTTACAGGTGTATTAGAAAAATGTGAATGTGCTGTTTGTTTGTTTGTCGATTTCAGTTCAGCGGTGAGGAGGAAGAGAAGATAAAGAGAGCTGTGGGAACGTTCTGCAGCAACCAGCCGTCAGCACTGGAGCTCATCAAGAGCCGACAGAAGAAAGACCAGAAGTTCACCTTGTTCATGCAGGTCAGAAACCCACAGCAAACATCTCAGTAATGCAGCCAAGGCAGCAGAAACTGCAGTTCCTACAACGGCCACTTGAGGCTCCCAAAGCAAATCAGTCCTCACAGAGCACCATATTAGGCAGTTTGCAGCAAAACTAAACAAGTTTACAGCCTGAGAGTATACATGGTTTTGGTTTCTAAAGCTAATTTCCCTGTTCTTGATAATTTTATGCAGGTGAGTTTTTATATAACTTGCTCCTGTACATTATGTGAAGACTTAAAGTTTTGCATAATTAAGGGTGTGGCCGTTTTGACTGCAGCTGCTAGCTGTCTGCTTTACATCATCTGTAGCAAAGTGTATCCTCCCCAGCTCCGCCCTCTTGTCCACATATGGTCACCTCTGGCTCACTCATGGTATTTATTGTACTGTGTATTATCCGGCACAGAGTTTTAGGATGTTATTCCTCCTTATTTCTTGTTCTCGTCTCTCTTCAGGAGGCTGAAAGTAACCGTCTGTGTCGGAGGCTGCAGCTTAAAGACATCATTCCTGTCGAGATGCAGAGATTCACCAAGTACCCACTCCTGCTGGACAACATTGCCAAATACACAGGTAGAAGCTGCATAGTTGTAAATATGACTGAGGGTAGGACACAGGGTTTAGTTGCACATAAACTAATTAAGGGCTGTGCTTTTTTATCTTCCCACAGAGGATGGAGAGGAGAGAGAAAAGGTGAAGAAAGCTGGAGAATGTTGCAAAAAGATCCTCAACCACGTCAACCAAGCTGTGAAAGAAGCGGAGAACAAGCAGGTACAGACATGAGAGTCATTGTAAAAATATATGAGCTAAAGTTAAAGCTAAATGCAGCTAAAGTAGTAGTGTTCTTCCTCTGCAGAGGCTGGAAGAATACCAGAGGAGGTTAGACATCTCATCGCTCAAACAAAGTGAAAACCCCCTGATCCTGGAGCTGAAGGTCAGAAACATTTTCACACCCGATTCTCTCCTTATTCTATCCTTTTATTGTAAACTATGGACCAATATCTAGTCATGTGGGATGTTTGGATGTTAAAGTTAGTGGAGCTGTGATCCATTTTAAATTGAAAGTTGATTCTTGTTCTGCAGAATCTGGACCTGACCAAGAGGAAGATGGTACATGAGGGACCTCTGTCCTGGAAAGTCAACAAAGAAAAGACAATTGGTACATACACACAACAGGATATGAGACATTACATTCATATGAAAAATAATACAGTATAATATCATTATTATGTGTTTCTTGTGAGGGACCAAGTACAACAGACACCAGAGATAAATATCCAAGATAATTTCCATCTGGCGTCCCTGCGGCCGGGACTCAGTCAGTGTAAGAGTGAAGAGGACAATGTGCAGATTAAAGGAAGTTCTTTTTCTTTCAGAGCTGTACACAATTCTCCTGGAGGACATCCTGGTTTTACTGCAGAAACAAGACGAGCGTCTTGTTCTCAAATTCCACGGCAAGAATCCGGCCGGAGCCGCCGACACCAAACACACCTTCAGCCCTGTCATCAAACTCAAAACCGTTTTGGTTCGGCCAGTCGCAACTGGTGAGAGAGCTGCTGCTGTTGATTTAGTGTTACTTTCTGTTATTTGCATAATGTCATCTTTGTCATCATCGTCAGCGTCTTTGTATGAACTGATTGTTGTCAACACTGTGTATATGAAGTCTTATGTATGAATATGTGACTGTCATGTTACAGACAACAAGTCTTTCTTCGTGCTGTCCATGTCAGAAAACGGGGCGCAGATCTACGAGCTGACGGCTCAAACAATCTCTGATCAGAGAACGTAAGTCTCACATCACAAACATGGCTGCTTTTGTGTGTCCCTCATCTCAACGTGTTGTATCACCTCCATCCCTCCAGGTGGCAGTGTCTGATCACACAATGTGCCGACACCATGAAGGCCAAGCCTCACAACAGAGACGTACCTGCAGCTCAGTCTGAGTGAGTCCATGAACGCAGCATCTTACTCACTGATGTCGTGTGACATGTTTTTGTTGTTTCTAATGTGTGTTTGTTTCAGTGCTGAGCGAGACGCCATCGAGATCATCAAACACGGGATGACCAAGACGACTAAAGATCCTCACGGCACAGCAAGCGGGAGCATCCATCCTTTAGGTGAGGGTTGCAACTTATTGGTCATTAAGCTGACAACACGTTTTTATTGCTTTTTAAAATGATTTTTACAAACCAAATTTCATTTATTTCAGCTTCAGAATTATGAGTATTTTCTGCTTTTGTGTGTTTTCATTTAATTTCAAACTAAATATCGGATGGTTTTGAACTGTTGTTTCCCATAAATAAAAACAAACAAAGTGAAAAATATAATGAAAAATGAATTAATTAAAATAAGTGTTAGTTTTCTGTGTCAATTCAGTCAGAGCTTGGTGTCATATGACATGTTCAAAATCAACACAACAAACTTCTTTATGTCTTTTTGAATTTAAAGGTGACATTCCTCATAGCTTTAAATGTTTTCCATAAAGTTTTTTACATTTTTAAATTAGATTCAAACACTTTACAAGTCTCTCTGATGTGCATCTTCACCCTTTGAATCAAATCTCGCTGTGTCCCAGACAAAGAGGCCGCCTCCTCTCCAGACGTCGAAGCTCCACCCAGTTTGAACCCGTTTGATGAGATGAGATCAGAGGACGAGGAAGAGGAGCTGGGCGTGGCAGACAGACAAGAGGAAGAGTTGGAAGATGAAGAGGTGGATGAAGCTGAACTAGAGGCTTTCCTGGATGGGCAGCTGGCAGACGGGCTGCCCTTTCTGCAGGAAGGGTCGCGTCAGGGCATTGCTGTTGAAAACCAGGAGCTCAACGCATTCACTGTTCCCTCCTCTAAAGGTGAAGAGGCTCTCAGGACATGTAAGTTACAGGATGAAGGGTCAGTTCACCAAATCACAAACAGATCTTCTCACCTAACTTTAGTGGAGTCCAGCCATGTAGATATTTTTAGTTAGAAGTGTCTGGTTTTTGAGATATCTGTCATGTTTGTGTGTCCCAGTGGCGATGCTGAAACAGGCTCTTTTCAACCACATGCTGAGCAGAGAGGCAGGGGAGGAGGCAGAGGAGAGCAGGCAGAGCGGGGCCCCCGGGTGTCAGCTGAACGCCTCTTTGCCTGGGAGCCCGGAGGCGTGTGATGCAAGCTTACAGAAAGAAAACCCTCAGCCTTCTGCAGGAAACACAGGACGATCTGAGACAAGTGAACGCAACGGTGAGTGGATGTAAATCAGATTTCTGTGACGATCTTTGACCGTTAAACTGAGGGATCAAAATCGAAGGCTGACAGTAATTGGTAATTGTGCTACTTAACTTTCTGTCTGTTGAATGTTCAGGTTGCGTGCTGCAGCTGCTTAGCTTAGCATTAACTGGAAAAAGCTAGCAAAACCTCGGCCTTTTTACACACTTTTGTTGTTAAAAAGATAAAACAGAAGCAGGCTAGCTGTGTCCTTCTGTTTTGTGTCTTTGTGCTAAGCTAAGTTTACTTTCTCTTGACTGTTAGAAATGGTAAATTTATGTCTTTTCATTTATTTTCTTATTTTTTTAGATTTGAGAGAATGATAAAAATTTAAATCTCCCCCAAGAAGTGAACAAGTGACTCCTTTAACAGTTATGTTTCTAATAAACAAATAAATAAAATATTGTTTCCTCCCTCCACTCGCTCTGCTTCCAGGTGGTTTTGTGGTTCTGGACTTTGGCGGAGGCCCTGAGGAGTGCAGCACTGATGATGATGGCGGAGTAGGAGGCGATGTGGGCATCGACATGAGGAAACTGTTGTCCTCCTCCTCGCAGACAGGGGGCAGTGGCGGCCCCAACCTCAGCAGGCAGCTCATGACCCACCTGCGCCTCCTGCAGGCCGACCTGCAGTATTTGAAGGTACCACACACAACTGATATTTAGCATTAGCTACTTTTAATGATGAGTGACACGTTGTGTTTGTTAATCTGTATGTTTTCTGCTTCCAGGAAGTGGAGATGAAGTACAATGAGCTGCGACAGACACACAGCGACGCGGCCACAGACTCTGAAGACAACAGCGGTGTGTTTCTCTGCAATCAGTCGACTGATTTTCTTCCACATCTGTATTTTGTACAGAACCTCAAACGCTCTGTTTGATATTTTTCAGATGGGATTCATTGATGAAGGACTTCCTGTTCTCTGAGTCATATGAGCGAAGTTTACTGACATTCCAGATGGATCCTTGACCATCTGACACGATGATGTCACCAAATAACGGAGGCTTAAGCCCTGCTCTCCCACTCCAGGACTTTGTGACAATCAGTGAGAGATGTTTTCATAAACTCAAACATCATTCTGAGGAGAGACACTGTGCAGACAATGCTGTCACTTTTTGCTACAATATTAATGATGAATCACATAAATTATCTTAAACACTGGAGATATGAAGTGGAAAAAGGGTGTGAAGTCACACAGATGTTTGTGTGAGAAGCATGAAGACTGTGACAGTCATCAGGAGGATCAACAAGGCTGACTGTCTTGTTTAGGACTCACTGCTGTAAACTAATAACTCTGCAATATGAGATAAGAGTTAACCTCTCATGTGTGTATTAAAGATAAACTTCTTTATGATGTAACTGTGCTGAAAAGCAGCCGTAAAGTGCCACAATTTCCTCTCACTACACTGATGATGCTTTGAAACATGCAACATTCACAGAAGTCAAACAAGAGGTCGCACACCATGCATGCATCCTCGAATGTCTGCAAAAGTATTTATTTTTCATGTCGTGTGTCTTTAGCCTAGCTTAGCAAAACATTGGACTGATTATGGAAGAGTTAGCCTGATCGCGTCCAAAACTTATCAGCACCTGAAGAGTTCAGTAATCAACATCCTGTTTGTTTCGTCAATACTCAAAGAGAAATGTCAAAATTGCAGTTTATTGTTTTTGGGGGATTTCTGGAGATGTTGCACAGAAGTGTTAGCATGAGTAAACTTTTCCGTTACGAAATCGCTGAACTTGAAATCCCACTAATATGACATTTTAGAAAAGCATTTTGTGAATATTATTGGTAACTAATGATCTTTCCTTTTTTTTTTACTTTGAACAGTCAGGCTAGCAGTTTTCCCCCTACTTTCAGTCTTTACGCTAAGCTAGGCTAACCATATCCTGCTCTGTCCAGCTCTGCAGTTCACACACATACACACACACACACACACACACACGATTTGTGATGTCGATCCTTTTCTCTGACTCATGGAAAGAAACCATCGGTTTGTTTACTGTTTGTCTTCTTGTGATAGCATTAAAATGAAATTCTGTTTAGTAGCTGATTTTTAAATTTCCTATAGCACTTAAATGTAGCATAATATAGCAAACAAACAGATCCAACCCTGTCAAAATGTATGTGTTGCTAACATAAACAAAACAGGAGGATGAAATGACAGATGGAGGTAAAAACTGAACCTTTTGTTTGTGGTATAAAGACTCTTCATTGTTCACATGGAGTTTGGCATCATGCAGTGAGGAAACTGTTTTGTTTCATCTTTGTTTTAGCAGAATGAGATCACCAGTGTTCACTGATGAATGCACATAAAAAAATACAGTTTAATCTGTCAGAATGTCACCCTCTGTCCACCCGCACACACATTTCCTGTCACTTTTGGAGTTTTTCTGATGCAGATTTATTTAATGTAACTTCACTGTGGAATTTCTTTTCCATTTTTATTCCAGATGTTTTTTCTTTCTTCCACTTTCCTGCATGAAAGTGGTGACTGATGAACCTGAGTGCAGTTTTACGCCTCTTTTGTACAACAACAAAGACCGGATATTAGTTTCTTTCATTCCTCTTTAAATGTTTTGATGATATTTCCTTCGTGATCGCTTCCTGCATCACTACCTGCTTTTTCATAAAAGCACCTTCAGTTTGTAACACCAGCTTGTACAAGCTTCAAAGATTCACTCATCACTTTAATGTTTGGACTGACCACAAGCCAGAAGACTGCATGAATGACACAACAGCTTTGATTTTCAGACAAAATGTACAAAAAATTAAAAAATCAGCAACAAAACTCTGAAGAATATTTGAACTAAGAGGATTGTTATGGAATGTGTTAAGTGTAAAGAAATATAGTAATGACTATATATTGAAGGTTTTTGTGTGTTTTATGTTTTTTGTACCATGCGGTCATGTTTGAACACCACTTAGAAAGACGGTCAGTGATCCACACAGCATTAATTAGATTAGAAAAAAAACAACAACTTTATTTTGACATGGTTGATTTTTTTAGAATGGACGATCGTGTTGCAGCTGAAAACTTGTTACAGCGACACATAACATATTGTAACATAACATGTTGAACTTGAGTTTGAGGTAAAGTTGAAAATATGGCTGATAGCTACAAGAACAGATGACATGCAGATGTTTCTTCTTCCTGCATCTGGCATGGAAACAATACAGCGGCAGCATCAATCACACGTAAAAAAACACTGATACAAACCAAATCAGACATCCATCTTATTAAACTCTGCCTCACTGATTACTGAGGTTTTCTCATGGATTTAGGACAGAGTGCATTTGCTACACAGACAAAGAAAGCTTCAGTATGAATCTATGACACACAACAGAATCCAAGTCAGTTCAAAAAGCACACCCAGTAAACTCAAGTAAAAAAAAAAAAAAAAGCAGTTTGACACGACTTTGTTTCAGATGCAAAGCATGTGAGGAGTCCTGTTGATGCAATAAATATGTCAAAAATATTCGCTGTGAAAAGGCCTGTTGTTAGCGATGATAGCTGCGTCTTCAGAAATAACTGTCAGACTGCCGGTTTAGCTCAGTTTGACGTTTATACTGACAAGATAAAAACTTACTTCACTCTTCAGAAAGACCTCCAATTATTAAATTCTTTCTGTTTTGTTTGTAAGTATAAAAAAGAGCTCAAATCAGAAGAATGCCCCCTGTGACTTTGGACTTTGTTTACATATATGATGTATATGATTATATACACTTTTACACCCACTATGTCAAAGCAGGATTTTACTGCTGTAGTTGGTTTAGGTGGAGCTCATTTTGAACTCTTGTGTGAGGGACTGCAGTTTTCATTATGGATTCATCTGCGGATTATTTCCTCCATTAATTAAAAAATTGTTTGTTTGTAACAAGCACAAATTCACAATAACCCCGACCAGCAGCTACAGATATTACCGTCGTCTTAGGCATTACATGTTGTCATGTAATTTAGAAAGAAAGACAGTAAAGAAATAAAAATGACTGTCTGTAATGATGCCTCCCACAAGAGGGGGCGGGGCTAAAGTGTAGGGGCCGGGCACGCTATGACCAATGAAAGTGTGTCTGTGTTAATACAAAGTTTGGTCATGTTCTGTTCAGAAGTTATGAGCCTTTGTGTTACAGACCACTCCCACTGCCACGCCCACTTTCAGCCAATTTGTGCAAAACTCACACTTACACACACTCACACACACACACACGCACACACACACTTGACCTCCATACCATATTTCAGCTTCCTAAGTAAAAACTGTGGCTGCCAAAGAGTGGGGAACTTTTGTGGGTCGACAGGCCGACAGAGCAAACTGTGAGAAACATTTTCATAACAATCCAGAGCCCAAAGTGACGCCTTTGATCATTAATATTATTTTAAAGAAAAGCAGCAAATTATCATATTTTAAAAGCTTAAAATGTTGGTGATTTTTTTGTCACTAATCTTTAATTTTCTAGTTTACTTAATGTTGGGTAGTTTAATTTGTAACAAAACTTTGGATTTGACAGACTTTTCTTTCAATGTGTTTTGTAAAGTAACTAGTAATCTGTCAAAGGTAAAAAGTACAAAATTTCTCCCTGGAAGTGGTAGAAGAAGAAAAGACTTAAATGAAGGGAAAGAACCTCAAATCTGTACTTAAGAACAATTCTTGAGTCAATGTTTTAAGTTACGTTACATCCTAGTGAGTCAGTTTGTTTCTGAAACTGACACAAAGCGTGTGTTTACATAGAGTTTGACAAGGGGTGATGACATAGGCTATCAAGTTGCATTATGGGAAATGTAGGCTCCAATGAGTTTGGAGTTCGACCCAAACTAGGAACTGGAAGTTTCCGCTGCTTCTTTCTGTTTAACTGAGTTGAGTTTAACTCTCTCAGAATAATTCAGTCACTTTTGTCTGAAAGTCCGTCCGTCTTGTGATTCTCCAGCCACCTTTTATACTTTGCCCGACTCTTCCTGTAGCCGAACCGGGCTATGTCCACCATGAACACCCATGCCAGTGCGTACATGGCCACCCCGCTGATCTTCATGATCAGCCTGGTCCTGGGTGACGTCAGTTCGCAGTAAAACATCACCGTGCCCACTCCCACGCGCACAGTGGCGAACAGCAGAATGAACAGCAGGTCCACGGCGTCGCCCAGCAGGCTGTCGTACAAGCCGAGCTGGCGCAGGAACCAGCGGGTCTGCAGCAGTGGGTTGGTCAGCTCACTGCCGAAGATCACGCCACAGGTCTCGCAGCCGGACACGCCCATGAGCAGAGCCAACAGGATGCCCATGATGCTCGCGGCGTGGTGCGCCAGCATGACGGGACCCTCACTGCGGTTGCACACACACCAGCCCATGTCAAAGAAGAAGTATCCCAAGCAGACGGCGAGCGAGAAGGTCTGCAGCTCCGTGTTTTCTGTGCCTGCAGGCGGAGAGGGACGGAGTCAGGCAGGGGGCAGGCATACGATATGAAAATTTTTTGTGCTATAATTTTCTGAATAACACAAGACTAATTTTTTCTTTTTTTAGATAAAAAAAATTCACACAATTGCTCCTTTAAGTGCAGAGTATGACAGTGAAAAACCACACACAGAGAGGTTTACTAATATTTATTTCACTTTATTAAAACCGTAATTTGTAAATTTTAGAAGAAGTCACACCTAAACGAAGCCGACTACAGTGTGGAAATACTCTGTCTCATCTGAAAAGTCACAAAATACACTTAGAGTACAAAAAGTGAAAGTACTCATTTTGCAGAATGTTCAGAACAATTCTGTATTTAAATATTGGATTATACTCATTAAAATACTGACGAATTCATCACATTAATGTTGCAGAGTGAGTTTTATTAGTTTATACTCGTGATTCATCTGTATTAATATTACTTACATATACTACTTTTAGTGGACAAAAAATCACAATAGATACTATATTAGAAATTTACCAACATTAAAAAAAAAAAAAGTTTCAAGAACCTTCTAACTACAGTAATGTAATTGTTGTTTCTGGCAGTAGCAAAGTAGAGTAATTATTTAGGCACACTTCCCCTCTGGCCTCTGATTCAATCATTGAAACCGATTTAAACCTAATTAATTAATTAATCTGATTTAGTTTCTACAGCTCATCTCTTCACATCACTGACCTGCATGTGTGAGTGGCCACGGTCCATCGATGAAGATGACGTAAGCAGTGAGCATCACTATGACGACCCCGTGAAACAAAGTGACCAGCCGACAGTTCCACTCGGGCCCCCGCTGAGCGAAGGCGCAGCAGAACAACAGGTAGAGGGAGAACCAGCCAATCAGGCTGCAGATCACCTCCAGCACCGGCATGGCTGTCTGCAAGATGATTGGAGAGATTTCACCCAACAGCTCCTGCTCTCATCGACTAATTAAGAACTATGGCTATTAGTGATATTAATTTTGTTTTTACTCGAACAAACTTTAAATTTGCAAACTGAAAGGCAGCAATTAATAACAGTTACAAAATCTCCGTAGTGAACAGACATTTCTTATAACATCAAGAAACAATAACAGAGACGATAAAATAGGCTTATGATGTGAAATAAGAAAACATATAACAAGAAATAAGGGGGGAAGGATAAATAAGAGAGAAAAGAGGAAACTAAACACATCAAAGTTGTTTCACTTTCTGTGAGATTTCATTTAGAGTTTGTCTTTTAGACAACTTTAAAAAGGTCCTGAGTGTGAGATTTAGTGACACCTAGGGGTGAGATGGCAGATTGCAACTAACTGAATAACCTGAGCCTTCGGAGAGCTTGTAGCCTGTAGATGTAAAATGCTTATTCTAATGCAATTAAAAATACAACGGCTCTTATTTTCAGGTGATTTTACATGAACTAAAACTAAACTTTTAAGGGTTATGTTCACTTTCTGCTAATAGATTCCCCTAAATCCATCACAACATAAAGCTGCCCTAGAAATGAGCAATTAGCTTAATAGCAGGCAGGTTTATAGGTTACATTTTTACAGTGTTTTAGGTGAAAAATCACTGTGTCAAAAATGAATCATTACTATAATAGATTTACATTACCCAGCAGGCTATAAGGGGTGTTTTCACTAAGAGTTTGCTTTATTCATTTGTTTAATTTACATTACTCTTTTTTTTTTAAGCCCAAAATTAAATTCAGTTATTTTTGACACTGACTTTGGCACCAGATTCTCAAATTACCCTTAAACCTTCACAGATGTGTTGTTTAAAACAATACAACATGCAAAACTTCAAAGGATACACATGTTACACACTTTATTTAAACCCTTCATTTAGAATTTAAAGCATACATAGCTTCATAAGATTCTATAATGTAGTTGAAAACAGGTGTAGACTTTTGTGAACACCCACAGGTGGAGAAATTAATAATGATGGCAAATACTTTAGAATAAAAATTGCTTAAAAACCTTCTTAAATCTGAAGCAAGTACATTATAATATGGGAAATTGTTCATTAAATATATGTATACTTCTAATAAAGGCTAAATCTGATTGCCAAAGAATAGTTTAAAAAGAGCTCAAGGAGACTCAAACAGTGACCATGTTTTAATGTGGCTGAATAACACAACAGTAACATAAAAAAAACCCTCTCGGCTGAAGCAGACTTTGTCTTTCGTGGCTTTCTGCTCATGGGTTCTGGGTAACAGGAAGTTGTCAGTGTCTTTTTCTTCTAGCGTGTGATTATAAAACATATGAACTGTCATGTGAAACAAACTCACGTCCTGCATCCTCCCGTCACTCCTGCTCCTCTCAGTCGTCCTCAGATTCAGGAAACATGTCGAAAACGACTCCAGCAGTCAAATGCATCCTCGGCCTCCATCACTGTTTAAAAGGCATCTGAACTGAAGCTGCAGCATTTTTCAGACAAACACATGTTCACTGTGTCAAGATGACAGAAAAGCCATGTGCAGGCTACAATAGACAGTTAGTGGATTCTTTATCCCTGCCCCTGAATCTCAGACCTGATCCTCTTAAAGGATTACAGTCCTCTCTGCAGATACCTGCTTTTAAACAGGATGCAGCTGACTTAAAACTGAAGTAAACCTAAACTGGAGTTTACTCACACAGCACCCATCATTGATGTCTGTACATTTCAAGTAAGAGCTGAATGTTTGCTGAACAGGAAGAAGAGTTCATTAAATGATGCACAAGAGTAAAAACCTTCTGAAGAGGCTGAATAAAATTTGTGTACAGGAGAAGAATCGTGTGACATATTTTAAAGTTTTGTTTTTTTCCCCCATGCAGTTGCCTTGTCTAGTTTTAATGACTGGGTGTTTTCAACTATTATCAACTTATTAACTAGTATGTGAGTGTATTTGTACATGTGAGCTCTCATAGTTGGTTGTATTTTAACCTGTAAAGTGCTTATGTGTATTTCTTTATTGCTCTTTTTAAAAGGGCATGAACAAACACTAGATTAAGATTCAACTGGACAGGATTTTTGATGCACATTCATTTAAAAATCTGTCTGAAGGTTGAGATGTAAATAAACAATTTTTCTCAGTTTTCAGTCTGAGTCTGTAATCCTCTGCATTAGATAAATATTTTCTGCCATTCCTCAGTCAGGGATTGAGTTTTTTAAGAACATATTTATCCTTCCTTTTTCCTTTTTCCACTCATGTTCCTCCTCTTAAAACTAAAGGTTATTTGGTTAAAAGAAATAGTGCCAGGACTTATTTCTGTCAGACATACAGAAATAATAATTAACTTTTTCTCTGACGCTGAAGTTTTGATGTTCTGCTGTTTGAGGGAGAAAAAACCACACACACTTTATAATTCTCATAAATTGTCAACGTACAGTTGAAATGAAATCGGAAATAATCCTGAACGGACAGACGTTTATGATGATTTATGGACAATGAAACACAATATTTGTAATGTAAAGAAATGCAAGATCAGGTTTTGCAAACACACACAGACACATTAAACACCAGTCCTGTCTGCAGGCTTGCGTGAATACTGTACTTTGTCTAATGTTCATTTTAAACTTTACTGTCTCATGTAAACTTGGATAACTTTTGTGTGATAGTGATCTTAAATTTAAAGTTAAACTGCACAGAGGGGAATGGAGAAGATACTGTAGCCATGGAGCTCGACACACAGTTCTGCTAAATCAAGTAATGATCCTCGACTGAACCCTCCCCCTCCCTGTCCCACCACCCACGTCTGTACGTAGTTATGATGACTAAAAATGTGACTGAGGATGCACAGCAGCAGTTGCATCTCTGCAGCGTACGTGCAAGTGAAAAGTTTTCCCTGTGACTCGGCTACTTTTCGCCCCCCTCTCCTGCTGCAGGTTACCAACCTCTGAAGCGAAGGTCAGATACTCACCTGACATCCTGCAGCATTAACCCACTTCCAGAGTCGCTCTAATCTGACACAGGAGTAGATTATTGCTCAGTCACTGACAGTTAAAGCAAGCAAAGGGAAGTGCGGTGCATGCAGTCCCACACAAATATTAGCATGTTAGAAAATATTCTTAATATGTTTTGTTAGGAACTAACACAGTTCAAACGGAGATAAAGGGATGAGAAATTTCAGAGTTCAGTCAAGTGTAGAATTGGCCGGCTGATGTTGAAGTGTTGGATACACACTTTTCATTTTATTGCAGTCAGGCCTGTTAACAGGTTAATATGCAAATTAACACTTTTGCATAAAAACTTAAGAGCTTATAAAATTTGATGATGTGCATAAATGAAACTACTAAGCAGCAATGCAAGTACAGCTTAAGTAATCAGTTGTTTAATTTTTATCACATTTTTACAAAACATACTTTAAAAAAAAACACTACAAATAATCACAGGTTAATCTATAAGAAAATATTGATTAGCGCCAGTCCTTTATTTAAAAAAAAAAAAAAAAAGAGTTGAAAAATGAACTCCTGGGGCGCCTGGTGGCTCAGTCGGTAGAGCAGACGCCCCATATACAGAGGCTATGTCCTCATGCAGTGGACCCGGGTTCGATTCCACCTGTGGTCCTTTGCTGCATGTCATTCCCCCTCTCTCTCCCCTGTTTCCTGT
>JAPQLA010000006.1:23539085-23550065 GCA_029822935.1 Naso vlamingii | reverse complement strand
ACACACACACACACACACGCACACACACACACTGGGCCCACATTGATTATACATGATTATATAAGCTCCTTCCAGCACAGTGTGAGCACTTTGGTAAAAATAAAGGAGCAAAGCACAGTGAAGTAACACTTTCATTGCATAACAGTGTCATGTTTATCATGATAAGTTTCTGTTCCAGGCCTTAGTTTATTTTTAGGCGTCGTAGTGAAATACAAAAAAAACAACAAAACAGGAAGTTATCTCACCCAAACAAAGGTGTAATTAGGAGAATACACAAACAGAACTTTGTGGCTGTTTAAGTGATCAGAGGCTACGACACGTTCAGGTTCACCCCATGAACGTTGGAAATTGTTGTGAAAAGGAAAACACGGGATGAATAGCGACAATTTCTGGATGGAATGGCTGTTGTCAGATAGAGGCTGTGAACAAATGATTTACTGCAGAGTCAGGAAAAGCGAACTATCAAACATCGCGGCTCCACAAACATTAGCTTTCTGAAAACAAACATGTCACAGCACCAAGAAGCATGTTTCCTCTCTTCTTTTCTTTACCTCCCATCCTTGGTTCGTTATTTTCCAGTCCTTTCACTTTTCTTCTTCTCTCTCCCTTCATTTTTTCAATTGCTTTCGTTTCTTTCCTTTCTCCTGCATTCCTTTAACTTACTTTCCTTCTTTGTTTCTCTCCTTCTCATTTGCTTCCTTCTTTTGTCTTTGCTGCCATTTCTTCAATTCTTTCCTATATTCTTTTAATATCCTCTCTTATTTTCTTTCATTTATTGCTCACTCTTCTTCTTTCTCTCCTCTTACATTATTTTCAATTCTTTTCTTCCCTTCTGTTTCTTCCTTTTCCATCTGTCCTCTCTTCTTTCCTCCCTTCCTTTTCATTTCCCTTTCCCCCTTTTTTCCTCGTCTTTCATTCATTTTATTGCCTTTCCTTCGTCTTCTATCATTTCCATGCTTCCCTCCCCTTCATTGCTTTCATGACCTTCCACGTCTTCCTTCCTTCCTTCTCCCTCCAAACAGTTCATTTTCTCGTACTTTCCCTCCCTTTGTTTCCTCTTTTCCTCCCCTTCCATCACTTCTATTGCTTTCATTACCTTTCTTGTTTTCTTCCCTTTATTTCCTTCCTTCTTCTTCCTTTCATTTGTTTCCTTCTCCCTTTCCTTTCTTTTCTTAGTGCTTACCTTTTTCCCTTCTTTTGTTCCTTCTCTCTTTCTTTTCATACTTTCCCTGAATGCTTTTTCTCTTCTGCTGTCCCATCTTTTCTTCTCTCTCCTCTTTATTTGTCTTTCTCTTCATTGTGGACAAACATGAGGAGTAAAGGTGAGTTCAGGCCTACCTGAGTGTTTTGCGGACCATATCCTCATCGGTGATGCCGTAATAGGTCAGGGTCTCGCTCCAGACAGGGTTGAGTGTGTTGTGCAGGGTCTTGGTTCTAAGTTTATTGGCCTGAAAGACAAACAGAGAAATTTGAAGGAATCATTCAGCAGGATTGACCGTCATGACTGACAAACTAGTGGCTCCCTCCTGCAGCTGAAGAGCACTCGTCCCTCAGGCGTCACTTTCATTGAAATGCTGTGAGAAATATGTAAACATCCCTGAAAACGTCGGGAGCTGCTCCGCCCGGCTGAAAATCTGTCAATGCATTGACGTCTGGGGGCACGCATGCAAACACAAGCTCACTGCTGCATATTGAACACTGACAGGGATGAGAAATAAACAGACAGCAGACTGCATTAATCAAAGCAATGCAGGAAGTCAATGATGTTGAACAAACCAAAGTCAGTAAAGTAAAAGACAGTTACAACAACTTCTAAGACTACAATGACTCATTCATTAACCTTCAGCTGGCATTTCATTTACAATCTGAGAAAACTTTTTTATCATGAGCCACAGACTGCAACAATTTAAGAACATTGAACCACATACATTTAAAAAATGTAGCTAATTAAAAAGGCACAACCGAGGCAGATCTCCTCAAAAAATAAAAGCTGTAAACGCTAGTTCGCGAAGGACATGATAAAGTCAAGCCAACATGTTCGGCCACACGTGGCCTTCATCAGGGCAAAACCAACCCTTCTAGTTTTGTCCTAGCACCTACGAAAAGATAGTCAATCATTAATACGAGATCCCCTGCTGTACGCTGAGTCAATGGCGTAAAATGTTTTACACTTCCTGTCTCCTTAGTGGGCGGGAGAAGCGTCTCCTATGGAGACAATTAGGAACCACCATCCCTCCACCTTATCTGGAAGTTGTATAACGTCGAGTGAATGCATTAAAACAGATTGATTTGGTGTCACATATTTGTTTGATGTAAGTTTGAACTTTTAATTCATGGTTTCACCTATAGGACCATTTAAATGTCCTTTTTTGTCTGTTGTGAAGCAAAGCGGGAAGCACCGGTTCCTAAATCTTGCAAGAATGTGTTGCTGAGACAGAGACAGGTCTCGAACAAAGTAATTTTTCTCCTGATTTGTGTGTCTGAAAAATGTAATTTTTGTGTCAGAATGTTCAGAAGGTATGTGTCTTATGAAAAATGGGTGTGTTAATGACAATGGGGCAAAAGAATTGGTCATAATCTGGAAACACGTTCATTTCTCCCATAAGAATGAATGGACTAAAGACTGCTTCCTGTCTCATAAAGGGGCGGGGCTGTGGTAAAAAACCATGTGACACTGATACAGGAAATGAACAGTCACTGAGACGTCTTGCTTTCTACATTAACTGTCTATCGTGCTTTAAAACATGGACATCTGATACATACAATGAAACCATCAGTGTGTCAATGTGTCCAACTTGTTAATCTAATCCAAAAAAGAAATTATTTTCAAAAGTGGTCCTGTAAAGGAAACACAGAATGGTCACAGTTAGCTTAGCTTAGCATAAAGACATGAAGCAGAGGTGAAAGAGCTGCAGACTCCAACCAAAAACAACTCTAAAAGTGTCTCATTTACATGAGGCATCTTATACAACTTAAATGTTCAAATAACAACATTAACAATAGCAACAAATTTCAGACAGTCAACAGTTTAGCAAACAAACACTTCTGTGCTGTGTTTCCAGCTGAAGCGCAGGTAATAAACGGTGGAGGAATGATGCCAAACCTGGCAACCCGTCTGTGACAACATGAGCTCAGCAGAGAAAGTCTGATCAGCTGCTGTGGGCAGAGAAAGAGCTACAGCTTTGTCAATAAATTTGTTGCCTCAAAGTTGTTAGGAGACATATTTCAACATTTTGCAGCAAGTCGATTCCCTCTGCTTTTAGTTTGTACAAGGATGAACATATCCAAACCTCAGCAGCTCCACATTTAGATTTGACTGAAATATTTCATTTCTAAAAGAAAAACAAGTGAAACTAAAGTCTGGAGTCGACTGGGGAAATATTAAGTACAGAATTCTGAAATTACACAACATCACTGTTACAGATTTAGAGGGTCTTAAAGGGGAACTTAACTGATTTTACAATTTAAAGTCTGTTTACAGGTGTTGGGGGCTGGTAAACGAAATTGTATTCGTTTCTTGAGTCGCTACCGAACATGACGATGAGCATGATGATCCCGTGTTGTGAGTCATTGGTGAGGACATGTGACTCTGTTGGATTTAATCAATCAGCTGGTGCGATTATTTGCAAGTCTGATGGCTGAGCTGCAGTAATGAGGCTCTCACTGATTGTTTCTCCCTCAATCAGTGGTTGATTCCCACAGGAAGTCTCTCTCTCACTCTCTCTCTCTCTCTCTCTCTCTCTCTCTCTCACACACACACACACACAGAATTATTTTTCCAGTACTTTTGGCAACAGACATTAAACCTAACCATGAGCAAAGTCTTCTCCCTGTAATTTCATGATTTGCATTATTGAGCATTCCAAATTCTGTTTTTAAGGTTATCAGCCTTAAAAAAGCATTGTGATAACCACATTTTTTAAAAAAAATAAAAATGCAAACGGCATTATTTTTGAATAATTAATTATATGACTAAGCTTGAATCTTGTGTGAATTTCCTAAACTGAATTTCGTCCCTGCTTCTTTCTTTCCTTAATGACTAATTTGTGCAGGTTCATTTTTTGATCTTGTCAGAATAAAAATGTGTTTGAAAAGCTTTAAATTAGTGCATTTGACTTCAGATGGAGACTCCAGTTAATGTGTCACATCAGAATGAATTCATTTGTGCGTGCTGATGTTTTAATGTACGAATGTCTCCGGTTTAAATTTAAAAGAGCACCTTTGGTGCATGTCATCCCCACTTCTGTTATACTGTCTAATATTACGAATTTTTACATTTTTCCAAGAGTATTTAGGATTTTTTTATAATTTAGTTGTTCAGTTGCATTTTTGGTAACACTTTACTTAAAGCATCCATCTATAATGCATTATGAACACACATACAATGTGTTAAAACGTGCCTATAGTGTTGTATAAACATGGCTGTAAGTGCTGTATAAGCAAGGTCAGGGTTAACCTTACCCTAACCATAACCACATATAGGCCTAATGCATTATAAATGTGTTCATAATGCAATATATATGTTATGTATGTTCATCATGTGTTATAATGCATTATAGAAACAGGCTTCACAGAAAGTGTTAATGTATTTTCTGTTTATCTTCTCTCTGTGATGAAAGGTAACCACTCTGAATTCAGATCGCTGTATTTTTAGGTTGTTTGTCTAGATGGAGAAACAATCGACCATTTAATATAATTTCAGTTAAAGCATCCTTGTCCAGCACCCACAAAAGCTTAAAAGACACACACCTGTTGCTCTTATGACAAATTTGTAATTCTGTTTGAGCTGATCGTGGATATAAGTTACTTACAGCAGCAGCTGGTAACTTTGGGGACAAGCATCAATAACTTTTTTGTATTCAGTTTGGGAAAAAATGTCATAACACCCATAGACAGCTGTTAGTAAGTGATGTAGTTTGAGAGTATCATGAGATCTCTGTGTTTTCCCATCATGCCTCTGTATTCAGAATTCTTATTGCTCTCTTTCTATTTGCCCAGTCAGTGACACTCTTTGTACCCTCTGTCCTGATTGGTTGGTCTAAGCTGTGCTTCTTTTGAGCTGATTTGCTGGTTTGTGCTGATTAGCTGTTCATGCCTTATGCTCTGACTCACCTCTGCTAACAACAGAGTGTCTGCAGGTGACACCATCAGTCGGCTCGAGCTCGAGCTGAGACGGACCAGTTCACTCCGCGGCAACTTTCCCTGCAACTGTTTGGTCTCAGTTCAAACTGGACTAAAAAGAGAGCGACAACAAACAAAATGAAACGCGAGCCGGAGCAAAAACAGGGAGGAGAGGGTGCAGCAAAGTTGCTTCCCAGTGAGTCTCATGCTACAGCTAACATTAGCTTGTTAGCAAAAGTTACCAACCGCAGCTTTAACAATTACCCCATCATTTGTTGTTTGTGTGTAGTTACAGATCACACAGTGAATATTTCCAATCAACCTTATTATTATTGTTCGTATCTAAATGCAGAATTTCAAAAAAAAGAAGAAAAAAGAAGAAAAAAAAGGGAGAACTGCACAAGATGATCCGTTAAAGAATTACTCTGTGTAGAAGCATAATAACAAGGAGCAGAAAACACGGACATCTTGTAATACAGCTTCTCCACAAAAAGTTAATAAGTGATGTTGCATCTGTCCATTCAGCTTCTTCATCACTGCGTGAAAAAGTGTTCCCATCAACTATGAAGGTCGAGGCGATCTAACTTTTAGGGGGACACCTTGATTATATTAAACGCCTCGCTTGGCAATTACTAAGTGGATTGCTGGCAGGATGGCAAAAAGCAGAAGAAAGTTGAATGAGTCAGTTGAATTACAATGTTGTCGAGCTGCGTGTGGGCAGCGATGTCAATTAATCATGATGAAGCAGTGTGACCTGAAGTTATGACTCAACACGAGTAATTAAAGGTTTCAAAGCGTTCAGTGGCTCAGATCTCTGAAATGACTTAATGAAAGGTGGCTTGTTTTAACGGAGGTGATGAAAGCAGCAGAGACGAAGTTTTCTCTCTTTCACATGTGTGAGTAGAATGCATTAAAATGGAAACACTTTGCCTCCATCACACACTCACAGATGGAGAACAACGCTACAAATGAGCAACAGGTGCAACAAGTCGTTTCAGCTGCTGAGGCTAAACAGCCGTCAGACATTGCAGTACTATTGCACAAAACTAGGGGTGTAATGATACATCCATTGTATCGATGCATTCATTTCTATTCTTACCATCAAACTTCATCGAAGGGTAAACGGCAAATTGTCCTTCTTGTGTGACTTTCAATCATTTTTCAAAGCAAAAATGGACTGTATGGTTACAAAGAATTAGTGTCTTGTAATTAGCACATCAAACGTTATGTGGATGTATTTTCTGCGTTTACAATGTTTAATAGTTGTAAACGTTGCTCATTCTCTGACGTTCTGCTCATGTGTATCGTGTCAGCAGCGTCTCTTCAGATGATGGTGAATCAGGGCAGGAAGCAGCAGGAGAACCAGAGATTTTCAGTCAGCGTTTGTGCTCCGCACAGACTGAATCGAGGCCTTGAACTGAATGTGTGTGTCGTTCAGTGTATCAAGTTTTTTTCAGTGTTTTACTTCTACCACTGCACACAAATAGGCATTTTATTTTCCTCTATTTTTGGCCAAAAAAAGTTACTGTATCGATTTCTAGTCATTGAATCGTATCATATCGCAACGCTCTAAATGAGCCCACACTGTTCTTGTATTGTATCGCATCGTAACGTGATTAAAACATGATTACACACCTGACGAAAAACCACTGGATCCATGTTTAAAGTGGCTTCGGTATAAAATGCCACAAATGCAAACCACAGACTCATAGAGGAGAGACAATCAGCTAAGTACTTTAATTTGAATAAAAATTAATCAAATAAAACATAGTCTGTTTTGTTTAAGGTTTTTTTTAAATGCCAAATCTGGATTATTTTGTTTCCTACAAGCACAGCAGACGTAAAAAACAAGTACAGTGCTGCTGGTCCCTGACTTTCACAAAGAATGTCTTTATTTTCATTTAAAATGTTACTTATACAAACTGCATTAAAGGCAAAGAAAATGTGATCATTTCTATGTCAGCCACAGGCGGTCATGATGACTGCACAGATTTTGCTGCGGTTACATTGATACATTTTGGCACAGTGGCAGCTGCATCTTGATTGCTTGGCAACTATCATAATCTCTGTCAAAAATAATTCTTTGAGAGTGGTCGTGTTTTCCATCTACAGAGGCAGTTTTTGTCCCTCAAAGCAGCGCGGCGCACGGCAGCGCGGCAGAGCAGAGCTCACCTGCATGAGCTGGATGATCCGTCTCTCATGAAAGTGGGCGTTTTCTTTTCTTCCTTGGCAAATCTTAAAGTAGTATTTCGTCTTTGAAAAGATATCCTGACACAATAAATGCATGACTCTCTACACTGGGTATTTATTGTGAAAGATTTTGGAATCTGGCGGTCAAAATGTCCACTCATGGCCTTTCTAGTAGGTACAGAATTCTGGCCCCTCTAGTGTTAAACAAAAGTTTGACATACAGTGGCTGAATTGGATGATGGTAAAATATTTACATTGAAATAAATTTTGGGGGATCGTTAATTGTAGGGGATGTTAAGTTTTAGCTGCTAAATGTTTTCTCCATTTTATAATTTGATTCTAAATTCAGTTCTGGTCCTGAAAATGCTGAGTCCAAAATAAGATCAGAGTTGGTTATTCATAACAAACAATAAAAACATGTTAAGACTTTTTCCTGAACATATTTCTCAGAGTTTCTTTGTTAAGCATCTGTTAAAAACTTGAACTCACTGAAAAAGAAAATCAAGGTGTAAAGCTGTGACAGTTAACAGTCACTGCGGCTGACCTTGCAGTTTGGAGCATCTGACACTTCGTGGGTTTTGAGTTCACACACTGTTTATAGACAACTCATCATAATGACCTGTGGGTGCAGCTGGATAGACAACTTAATAACCACAAAGAACACACTGGAAAAAATATGACAAGACAAGGAATAATAATGAAAGAAAGAAAGAATAATGAAAAATAAAATATTTACAAAACAGCGTTGGTGTTTTGATGAGGACAAATCAATTTCACTCTCGCTAAAGTGATTTGTTTCTCAAATTAGACATCTCAGACTTCTATTGGGATTTTGAAAATCAATCAGTCATCATCATGCAATGACAGCAATGCAAATTATCACAAGTATGAGAGCATAATCGTCTCAGATATTTGCTGCAGGTGCTGTGTGCAGTTAATCACCTCGCAGTTGTGTGGAAACATCATTGTTTCACTGTATTTAATCCCTGTCAGTAATCGACAGTTTAATCTGGAATAATTACAGGCATTTCACTGTGTTTGATTGTGGTCTCAGAGGATATGAAACTGTGATCCGGCTTTGCAGCGAAGCGTGAAACTTCACTTCTGATTAGAGTGCAGGCAGAACTTATGGCCTCTTTAGCGTGTCTTAATGAGGCTCTTAGACCGAGCCTAATGATTATTCTGAGAGCGAGCTGAGAATATGAGGGCGGGGAGAAGGTGGCGGCATCTTGTTTTACAGGCAGGAATATGCAAAAGCTTGTGTGAGACCTGATAGTGACACAGGGGACAGATCCCTAGTAAGGAGACAGGCTCATGTGGAGCTTGTTACATTTACCAAAAACGATCAGTGTTCTTTTATCATAAATGTGAGGTGTGACTGATAAGTTTGCAGCTTAAGGTTGAAGGAAATAAATCACACAGCTCTTGTTGTAAACAAATGTAGTTCAACTGTTTGAGTGATCATGCAGAAAGTCTGAAGAAAATAACTTTTGTGGTATTTCTGGATCAAGCAGTTACAACTTGCAAGTCAGCACAGTCTGAGGAAATGAACAACATCTGCATTTGTGCCGTCATCTCTAGGAATGTGGCTCTGAACTCGTCAAACACCCTGGATATTGATCTGATCTGGCTTTCTTCCACAACATGATGAAGGAGCTCAGTGGCTGCCATTTTGACAGTGATGACGATGTCAACGTTAAAAGTCTAAGCTGCTGACTTAAAAAAAAAAGGATTTGAAAGCTCCGCCGCTGCTGGACTAGTTTCCTCCTTCACTTACACACTTTAGCCCTGTTGTCACAGGACTAGTATTACGTGGGGACCTCTGTGATTTACTCCTGTGTGAATTGCCCATGTCTGTAATTTTTAGAGTAAAAAATCCAGGGCAAATTATTTACCATATTTTGCAAACACAGAGGTCAGCTGATATCATTCTAGTCGAAAAACATGAAGGCTTTGTTGACAATAATGACTCAAAGTTTGAGAAGCATTCTGGATCAAACTCTCTAAATCTCGAAAGATTTCGGGATGGATGACTTACGTGTCAATGTGTCCTAAGAAACATGTTTCCATCTTTATAGAGCTCATAGTATTAAAGGTGAAGGTAAAGGTACTTCACGTTGGTAGCCTATAAATATTATTAACATTAATATTAGGGCAATACCGATCATCCTTTTTAATTAGTGTTGCTGACTAAAAAATACAGTATATATAAATATATAACTGGATGTTACGTTTTCAATCATATCCAGGGGATGAATTTAGTAAATTTGAGCAAATTGCAGACCTGCTCATTCTGTGTGAACTGGTTGCATGACAAACAGACATCGAGGGGTAATTTCTCAATTACATGAGGTCCTTAGGTAAAACTATTCAAACAACTAGCAAATACGGCTTATTTTGAAATATGAACTTGTAGGTTTTAGAATTGGCTTCTAAGCCTAAATTAGCTTAGCATAAAAAGATCGGAGGTAAGATGAGACAGCCCGTGTCCTAAGTGAAATAACCAAACATGCTAATACGACTAAAGCTCACTAATTGACATCTTGGACTTTATTTATAAAATATATAAACAAAAAAATGTAGAAAAAATGAAGAAGAAAGAATAAAACACCATCACTGGTTTGGCCCTGGTTGCCAGATACTATCAGTGCCTAAAACTTTTAGCTTTGATTGGTCAGATGTTTCAAAACCTGGCATCCCCCTGAGATGAGAAAACACAGAAAGGCCTACGTCGAGCCTGACTGCTCATCAAAAAGTAGTTCCTCATTTCAGTTTGAGCTAGTTTTTTTTTCCCTACAACATGACAGCTAATGAGCTTCACAGGTAGATTTAGTTTAGATGTAATTTCAAACAATGAATGAACCACAACAATTAAAAAAGATGTGATAGTCCTGTCAAAAGCCGCCCTTATCACCACGAAGGCAAAGGAAATTAAAATAGAATTTTAATTTAGATAAAATTAAGTGATGACTCACTATTTATGCAATTATGTGTCATTTACTTCCAAAAGTCTATGATATTTTTATTCTCAAATCACAGGAAGTGAGTGTGTGTAGGCCTCCATGGTATTTTTTAACACACTATGTTTGAATGCAGGATGTAACATCAGGAAGTCTTTTTTTCTGCATAAGCACGAATCTGTGGGTCGTCTTTTAGAAAAAAGTTGCTGCAAGAATCATTCATTTAAATAATCCTCAATAAACATAGCAATCTGGTCACTAGCTGTTGCAAATCTTTCTCTGGACCAATCTGTTGGACGGATAAGATCACAGATGATATCTACAGTTGTAAGATTATTCTTGTAACTCGAATGATTAAACGGGACGAGCTGCCCAATTCAGAGCAACAGCGAGCAGACTGTTGATTCGTTTTATGGGCCTTTTCCATGTGTTTTGTGACAATTATTACATCATTGTTCAGTACAGCCATCGGGCTGCAGGCACGCTCGCTAATCGCACATTCTCATGCTAATAATCACATAACGTAGTAATTACAGTTGCATGCATAATAGGTAAATCACATAACATTGTGTTTTGTACATTTCACTGCACAATAAAAGTCTGGCTGAGCATACAGTGAACACAGTTAAATCAAAGCTAACATTAAAAGGAGGCTTATGCATGCCAGTATTTACAATGAATGTGTAATTGATTAATACAGTGATGAAAG
>JAPQLA010000006.1:23513679-23525018 GCA_029822935.1 Naso vlamingii | reverse complement strand
GAGGGGGAATGACATGCAGCAAAGGGCCACAGGTGGAATCGAACCCGGGTCTGCTGCGGCGAGGACATAGCCTCTGTTTATGGGGCGCCTGCTCTACCCGACTGAGCCACCGGGCAACCCTTATTGTGTTTTTTTTAGTGTAAAATATTCAGCATCTCCTTTGGAACGATCTGCAAATGGACCCTTTTAAAAAATGTATTAGTTTTAGTTTATTTGCGAATGGTTAATTAATCAGATTTAATCAGCCAATAGGTTTTGCACTGACACAAAAGGCAAACTGAGGTATTTTTAGAAGTACTCTGAATGATTGAACAAACTAAACTTGGTTTTCCTGCCATGTTCTGCTTCATGTTAATATTTCTATCTCTAATATAGCATGTACTTGTCTCCATATTCTGGCTAACAGCAGGATCTAGCTTCTCTGTGGAGAAGTTGCTTGTGACAATATTTTGCAGTGTGAATGCATGAGCCATCTGGATGGCAGTGGGGTTCAGCGCAGTCAGACTCAACAGTGCTGTGAACTCTACAGGAGAATAATAAAGTGAAGTCATTTTTCCTGCAGTGGAGTCAGATCTCAGTCGTGCTGGGAAACCTAATTTCTGTGACTGGCAGAAAAAAAGATGATAGGTTTAATTCAATCTCAAGTGGCTACATTACTGAAAGCAATAATTACCCAATTTTCCACAACGAATTGTTAATTACATAATTTTAGCAAAGAAAGGAATAAATGAACATAATTATTTGCACATTGGTTTTTATGAGAAGGTGCTGAGTGCTGAGAATGTGCCTTTGCTTTCTACACTTTGACAGCATCAACAGCATCAATCAGAGTGCAGCGCTGTGCAAATACGATGACTGATGAGATGTGGAAGTACTGTTAACATCAGATGAAAATCCAAAAGAATTCCTTTGTTAAGATTGGGAGATGTGATTATTTTTTAGGGAACGAGGGACAAAGTGTTGAGAAACTACTGAAATGTTTACAGCATCGTCATTTGTGGAACAAAATGCTGTTGCCACTGTGTGTAATGATTGATGTGCTGAGGGAACCTCCGTCTGTTATCACAGTCGCTGCTTGAAGCGACATTTTGAAGCCGACATATCGACCACTTTTTGTCAAATGATGGATTGAGGCTTTGGAGTGACAAAAGACTGAACATTAAACACAAGTCTGCTGTAAGAATATCACATAGTTTAACACTTGTGTGCACCAGGCGAGCTTGCTTAGTTGTCACTTGTGTCAAAAGTGTTTTTGCTAAAGTCTGAAAATCTGGAAAGCAATTTATTTAATAATTTCCTGCCAGAGGACCTCAGATTGGCAAATCCACTTTTAGATTGTGGCTGAAAATTTTTATTTATTGTAGGACCTTCTTTTAACCGCCTTGCCCTTCTTATGTGCTTTTATTTATATAAAATTATTTTCTTGTTTACATTATGTATTGCATTTTATTGTGATTCTAAACATTTTTAATATAAACATTTTCTTTTGCTTGTGACCAAGTGCATTTTGTCTGCCTGTAAGGCACCTTGTAACTCTGGTTTTTAAAGGTACATTATAAATAGCCTAAAGTCATTAAGAAAGTTATTATTAATATCTATTTAACTATCTGCAGAGATTGCTTGTAAGTTTTTTCACAACTTCCACATGATTTCCACATTCCTTGCGTATGCATTAATGATCATAACAGTTTTCACAGAAAACATCAGTGAGTTATATTTTGTCTCACAGGGTCTCACTTCAAATCCTTTACATTCTGGCAAACAGATGCCTCTATTTAGACTGTTTGTGCAGTTTAAAGCTGTGTTGAATGACACAGTTCAGTCCTTTGGAAAGCCATTTTCTCCATTACTATCCATTAACCTACAAACATATAGTAAGAAGTTGTGTCACTTGTACAACGTGATTGTGTGGGCAATTCTTCAGGCACATTAACCTGAGCAGATCCTGCAGAAATCTCTGGCTGGCTCATGGTAAAACAGGTGACAGACAATACACAGGCAGATTCGAGTCATGCATCATTTGTATGAGGTGACATTTTACAAATCTGATCTAAAAAAGCACAGAGAGGCTTTAGAAAACCTGGTAATGTGAGAAAACAGCCTCTGGCCTCCACACAGTCAAGAGTTAGCAGGGAAGGCCTGATTTGCACATTCACACGTTCATGCTTGATGTAAAATCACAGCCGAGCAGCTTGTTGTACATGTCAGAGGGCTTTTTATAGTAAGAGTCCACTCTGTCGGCCATAATGGTGTTAAAAGAGCTGATGAAGGAGAAACAGCTGACAGGGACAGGAGGTTTTCTAAACGACAATTTCTGTCAGAGGAAGAGGAGCGCCACATCGGCTCCATTACTTCCCTCCAGGCAAAACTGCAGAGGCAATTCCCTCTGAGTGAGGCTGACCGGGCCGCCACCTCCCTGCTCAAAGTTCATGACACACTGCAGTGCCGGGTTCGGACCCCTGCGTGTGAACACTGGCTGCTGCCAAATAGACAAAAAATACAGGTCTGATTTTTTGTTCTAAAAAGTTTTCCTTCATCTTGATGGAAAATGTCATGAGGTCACGGACAGACTTATAAGAAGACAATCTTGGTGCTGAGAGAATCAGACGTTCACTTGGATAAGTGATTTCCTGACAGCATCACCGATGGTGTATCGCTTTAAATGCTGTTGCTGCAAGGAACTAGGAACCAGCATCATCTCCTTTCTTTTTGTCAACAATAATTCAATATATGCTCTGCTAAAGGAGATAAGAACTGAAGCACTGAAGCACCTTCTCCAAGCATTAAAGAATTCATCCAACTCTTATGTAGTTTTTCAGTTAGAAACCTTTAATCGCAGAAAAAAAAAAAGAGACTATTCAACTTCAGTTTTACTAGACTTGGCATTTCTCCTTTTCAGACACTTTTGTATCAAAAGGTCTGCAAATCTGGACTTTTTTTTGCAGCTGAGCAAATTTGTGTGTCTCTTCCACACTTTGAAATTTAATCAACTAGAACATTTCAAGAAAAAAATCAGCACACTCTGTGAACATCCCTGCAATTATTTTTTGGGCTCGCTCAAGTGGAATGAAAGTGCAATTAACATTACCATTAGCCTTAAAATATGCATAATTTGAGTGCAAAGTAATGCATCGTGGAAAAAAATTTTTTTTTTTTTGATTTTCTCATATCACTGTGCACGAAATGAAGGGACATGGCTCATTAATGACGCAAATTGTGCAAATGTGCAATGTGTATGTGCTGTTTTTTATTTTTTATTTTTTGCATGAAAAAAGACAAAACCCTATTTCAACCCCATTTACCTACACTATTTTTTCAAGTGTGCAACGTGCATTTAATTTACAATATTGTCACACTTGGATTTCCTGGCAGCCAGCTTATCTTAAAACTGCAGGAATTATTTTTTGGCCACTAGAAAGTCCAAAACAAGTTGACAGATGAAGAGTCATGACATATTAACATTTAGTCCAGTGCGTAGAATTTAGCGGCATCACTGAGATTGCAAATATGCAACCGACTTAATATCCCTCCACTCACCCTCATGCAGCAGAGACTATTGTAGCCAGGAAACTCGTGGAAAATGTGAAAGGCTTTCGCTAGAGCTTGTCATATGTGCACACTATACATGTGAATGCTGTTTACTGTCCAAGATGTGACCATGCACCAGACAGAAAGCAAGAGGAGAGTCCCACCCTTCGCTCTACATTACTGTAGTCTAAGAAACAAATTACCCGAGTGTTAATTTGTCTGCTTATGCAGTGCTTGAGTGAACAATTAGATTGCATGCTTTACTTCAGCATCCCATTATGTGTCTCTCATTAGAGTGGAAAATTCTCATGGGGGATGACAGCATCTGTAAGAGATGTCATTTGTTTTCTTTTTTACCACAGAGATGATTTCATGTCTGATGAAAGAAAAATAGGATTTTGAACTCAGCCGCTGCTAGATTTTAAAAAGTGATGAACACTCAGATCTGCTTGCTCTCCACAATCTGCTCCCGACATCAGGGGTTATTTTGTGAAACATGATTAAAAAAAAAAAAAGAAACTCCCACATTTCACCTACAGAGGAAATGATGGGATTTTGGAGCTCATGACTGCATACATTTGCATGTTAATGAGAAATAAAATGAAACACTGTAACATCTCAATACTTTTAGGTATTCAGCTCTTATTAATTTAAAAGTACCTGCTAGTAGTGGCGCCGACAGCCAATTAACAATTTATCTTATTACCTTGAAAACAAAATTGTCACAAAAGCAGCAGATTGTGTGTTTGGATTCCTTTTCTTTATTGACTACTATGTTTCACTGTCCTCTCACTACGACACAAAAACATTCGATGGCTGATGATTGGTGCGGACGTTACAGGCCACAGGTCAGTGCATGGTCAACATTTCTGACGCTCACTTGTGATGTTAGCAATGTTTGGTGTAGCTCATATTGTGTGTTTTAGCAGGCAAAAGTAGCCTAGACAAGAGTGAATGAAAACAAGTAAGCATTTTTCAAACTTTTCAAAACAGAAAGTGACCAAGCCTGACCAGCGAGGATTGTGCAGAGAGCAGCAGCACGAACACTGAGTCTGCTTAACGTTAGTGCTGTTAGCACTGAGAGCTGTTCACGCCGCTTGAAGACGTCTGAGGAATACAATGACTGACAAACGGCTTGCACTGTTGAACATCCATCATGATATTGGAATCGATGCGATGTTTGATGCCGCAGAGAAGCGCAGCATGAACTTCACAGGTAAGACACTACTTTATTTTATTTTCTCATCTGGTTTTTGACTTTTAATAACATCTTGGTTTGGGTTTGGTGTTGCATGTTGTTATCGCTGTGTGATGCTGCTGCTACAGCAGCCTTCACATGATAAGAACTTTGCGCTTCACTCATTGCCAGGAAAGGAGAAAAAAAGAGTTTGTTTGCTATGTATTTAAGTTTGACTCAAAAGAGGGCTCTTGCACTTGCCATTTGAATTATACAGCGGCGAAAAAAATCAACCATAAGTTTGTGTGCATGAAACATTATTAGGTCGCTATGAAATCGGAGAGTTAAACTTGGCCAGAGAGCTGCAGATTTTTCTTCCTTCTTTCCCTCCCTCTTCTGCTTGTGTGTGGCTTCCAGATCGTCTCTGGCCTCATACAGCTGGTATCTCATTGGTTGTACTTTGAAAGGTCAGTGGCAAACTAGGTTTAAGCTCAAATTATTTAGAGCTCAAAGCTCAGCTCAAAATATTTGGAGCTATATTTTCAGCGGTCAAGGGGGAAATCCGAGAGGTGTGTGAGGCTAAGAGCAGCGGGGCTTCTGAGTCAGGTGGTGCCGCCCTCTCCACAGAAAAACAATAGGACAGCCAGCACAAAGTGGTTTTACCGGCGATCACGTGTAGGGGCCTTAAGGAAGGGAATCTGTTGCTTTTAATGCCAACTTTCACTGCATGTCTCTCAGGGCTATATTCATTATAGTATATTGTATTTTATTAATTTAATGGCTGTATTTTTTCAGTTCTGTTCATTGGTTGTTGGTCTGCTCTTTTATGTTGGTCTCTCTCTCTCTCTCTCTCACTCGCTTACTGTCGACTGTGTATGTGTGCGTGTGGGAACCTCAGCGTAAAAGATAACTCAAGCGGACGGACAGTTCTTGTGCGTAGTAATCCTGCCGGCACCACTGCCTGCTAATATTAACTTATTTAAAGGAAAATCAACAATAATATATATATATATATATATATATATATATATATATGTGTAAGTTACCTCTTGTTTAATGTTATTACTTCTCAGACATATTGGCATATCGGCCCACATTTAATTTTATTGATAAAAGGGGATAAAATTTGCTTCTTAACCCACTTCAAAACAAAATATAGTGACGAGGCCCATTTTAAATTAAAAAGAGGCTTGTGCACCTGACATCTTCTCATGCCAGGTGAACATGTTTTTAAAGTTTTATTTAACATGCTGGCAGCAAAGCAAGAAATCCCCCCTCAGAGAATCCCATTTAACAGATTACCAGCCGAGTCGATCTAAAATTTCACCTTTTCTTCGTGCCAACAGGATTAAAATCCAGCACAACACTTACCTACCGCATGAGAGCAAATAAACCTGCAGTGGCTGATGCACACTGTGTTTAAGTAAAATAAGCAACACAATTCAATATGTCATACCTCACAGAGTGCAACCAATCCCAAAATGTATCACCTCTGATACTTTAAGGCAGTATAAAGGCCAGGATTCAGTGGTAGAAGACATTCTCAGGTCCTTTATGTAAAATTAGAAATACCACAGTCTAAAATACTCAGAAGTAAAAACTTGAATTCAAAATGTGGCTGAAGTAAAAGTACACGTTTCCACAAAATCCACAAAAAAGCTTCCTATATTGTTGTAGAAAACTGTCCTGTTTAAATCACCAGTAAACACATGTAAGAGCATTTTCATGTGTATTTCTTTAATTTAGAGTCTATTTTAGTCACTAATGGGTAGATCAGTCGTAGCCTATGGTGCTGCATTATATCAGAAGCATATCATATGTTTTATATGTAATGCAAAGAGAAACCAGTAACTGTAAATGTAAAATAAATGTAGTAAAGTAAAAAGTGCAGTATTTTTCTTGTAATTGAGCCAATGAGACGAAGATCATCGACGACCACATGAACACCGATGGCGTCCATTTATTTAGACACTGCTGACTTTCAGTTAAGTAACGACACACTCGAGATCGTGCTGTTTTACTGAATATTGTCACCGTTGTAGTGTGCTCGTAGGCACGAAGCTGCAGGCCGAGTGCTGAAGATCATCACAGCAGAGACAATATTCAGTCCAACAGCACGACCTCAAGTGTGATCTTGCTTTTATACAACTGTTCTACAAACTCTAATAAACACAAACAGATTATGATTGCTTGGCTAATTTAATCATTTATTTGGCTCCACCAGCACAAATAGTTCTGCAGCTGGACTGCTGCAGGACTGTTGCTAAGCAACACAAACAACTAACATGTTCCTGCACATTAGCTTACTTTATAAGTAACAGAAGGGCCCGATACTTTACTTTCTTGCTCACTTCCTTCCTTCACTTCCTCCTTCTCTGAAGACAATCTGGAAAAATGTCCATCTTTTGGGTGCAGTTTGTTACAAAGTAACCAAGCAACCAACAGTTAGTGATTAGAGCATCTGCTAAGTGGAGTAATACCAAAGATAGTCGATTATTAACACAAGATGCTCCACTCTAGGTTGTGCCAGTGGTGTGAAATGGTATATACACTTTCTGTCTCCTAAGTGGGTGGAGTCACGTCTCCCATGGAGACAGTTAGGAACCACCATCCCTCTGCCTCATCTGGAAGTTTTATAACATCGTGTGGATGGATTAAAGCAGATGGATTTTGCGTGGCATGGTATTTGTTTTAAATAAGTTTGAACCTTTAATTCATAGTTTCACCTATGAGACCATTTAATTGTCTGTTTATGTCTGTTGTGAGACAAGGCGGGAAGCACCGGTTCCCAGATATAACAAGAGTATTTTGCTGAGACAGAGACAGGTCTTGAGCAAAATTAATTTTCTTCTGATTTGTGTGTCTGAAAAATGACATTTTTAGAGTCAGAATGTTCAGAAGATATGTGTGTTGTGAAAATGAATCCAATATGTATCTTGATGACGACAGGGTGAAAGAATTGGTCAGAATGTTTGATTACGTTATTTCTCCCATAAGAATGAATGGACTCAAGACTGCTTCCTGTCTCCTAAAGGGGCGGGGCTGTGGTGAAACCCATGTGACACTGATACAGGAAATGAACGGTCAGTGAGACGTCTCGGTTCCTATTCACTGTCTCAAATAATACAGAAAGTTAAAAGTCTCAGTGCTATGTACTCTGTATCAGCACTCATGGAAAGCCTCTTGTCCAATCAAACTGCTTGTTAGGAACTAACTGTTGTATAATTTTAATTAATTAAAGCAGAAAAACCACAAAAGTTATTAACGACAAACTGTCTGCACGATCAATCAAAGTGGTGAACCAGATGTGCAGGTAATGAGAGCTGTGTAACTCATGTACTTCTACCTTTAAAAAACGTATTAACCACTCTTTGTAACCTCCCAAATATTTACCAATACTATAGCTTCATGCTATTGCTATCAGTTTTGATTATTTATCTGTAGGGCAGAGGGCACTGACCCACACCTGTTAACCATTTGCATTATCATTCTGCTCACCTTTTTACCTTTTCTTACCAGGCTGGTTTCCACTCTTGACTTTGCCTGATTTCCTCGTTTATGTTCACTCCAGATTTCCAGCCTCTGTTCTGCCTGCCTGACCCTCTGCCTGTTCTTTACATTAGTGTTTCTCTACCTAAAGCTTCCCTTCATACAGTAGATATGTTTCTTTGGTGTGACTGTCACCTGTTTTTGACCTCTGTTTGTTTCTTCAAGTAAATGTGACCTTTTATTTCAGCCTGACCTGTCTGCCTGTGAGTCATGTTTCAGGCTTAGAGCTCGGTGTTTTTCTAAACCATTACACAATATGAAATATTAGATGTGCTTACAGTTCCAGTGCTGGTGCAGTGAAGTGAAAAATTAACCATTAAAATGGAAACATGGTATGGCGGATTCTGTCGCTACATATTTTTCAAGGCACAGGAAAGAGATTATTTCTTAACTGTGAAATGTTCTGCAGACACAGATTCACTGCTTTATAACCACATGAGACCTCCTGTTTTTACAACCTCACAGTGTGAAAAAACCAAAGAAGCACACGACCAATGCTTTGCAACCTCAATTCAACTGGTTGTCAGTATCAGAAGCTAAATGAATATATATATATTTTTAACCAAAATCATCAAACTGAATCTATATTTGACCCAAAACACCCCAACCCTTAATCTGGCGGGAAGATATTTTGCATTACTGAATCTTTTCAGGGTTATTTGCCTAATTTCAAAGAAAATATGCCACCTCAAGACATTTTCGATACAGTAACACAGAGGTAAAGGAGGGTAAATGTGGCAGCTCTACAGATTAGTGGAGCCGCACAGGAGCAGAGGTCAAACGCCTGATAATTAGTACAGCCAGTGAAGTGTGGCGTATTTTGTCTGCATCGCTCACTCACACCAGAAAATACTCAGTGTGTGCGTTCATGCTCATATGAATGTGCATCACAGTCTGGATGCAGTGAAGTGTGCTGCCACGCCGGCGCACAGTATGTGATAACACATATGAGGCAGGTGAGGGATGAAGGAAGACAACAATCTTTGACAAGGTGGAAGTCTGAATCGTTTTACTGTCAGATCACTGAACCGTGCTTGTTTAAGCTCAGAACGCAGGCTGTGTTAAAGCCCCGAGAAACTCCAGTGATGTTGCAGCAATATGAACGGCAGCATTTCATTGGCTGGAGACAATCAGGGCCTGTTTGGAGACTTTACTCATCAGAAAACAACATCAGTCATGGGGTCAGGGACACAAAACAAACTGTTTACACTCACACTCTACATATTTTTGCATAATGTATATACACTTTTTTATACATATATTTTTTCCTATATTTTTTATATTTTTCTCTAATATTCAGTTGTCTATTATTGTTCACTGCATTGTACTTACATTTGCTGTTCTGCCTTATTGATGCATATCTTCATTTTCTCCACGTTGCTGCTGTAACAACACAACTTTCCAGTTGTTGGACTAATAAAGGATAAGATAAGTTATCTTTTCAAATGTTATCTTACATGTTTTGAACAGTTTACATCTTCTTGTAAACAATGTGCGCTGTTTCGCAGAAGCAAACAGGGAAGAAATATGATGATTTTGCAGTGTTTGAAAACTTTCATCACCTTAATTACCTCCTCCCTGTGGAAGCTGACAGTGGCCATGGCTGCTTCTGTCTTTTTTCATTCTGTTATCTCGACATCACAGAATAATCATTTAGCTGTCATGGGATAGAGGCTCGTTTCATTTAGCCTGGTAAACCAGACCTATTCACTTTGCGAATCAATTCTCTTTGTGAAAACGGTCTGGTAACTCATTCACGGCTGTTTCTACCCGTCTAAAAACCTGACAGGCCAATCGCAACCAGTTATCTCATGTGGGGCGGGCAAATCATTGATAGCCTACAGACAGACAAGGGGCGTGGCTATTAACGAGAATTTTTCACAACCTGATAAATAATCACATAGATGTTATATTGTGTTGTGATATTAGCTATTTATGTCAGTTTTAGTGCTTTTGTCTGGTGTTTTTTTTTTTTTTTTTAATGGGTTGTGTTGTGTTGTACCAAGGCTCTCAGGTTGACACCGCACAGATCGGCACAAAGACTCTGACTAAAGGCTCTTATTCTTCCCTACGTGTAGTAATCACGCCAAGATTGTTCTCAGTCTTGTTTGAACATTCCTTTGATCTAAAACTTCCTAGTTTTCAATAACGAGGGGTTTCAGCTCTCCTGAAATTCCTCTCAAACAAACATGGCTCCAGCTCACGAGGGGAAAGACGGGGTAAACAGCTCTGATTGGTTGTGTGGTTGTATGTCTATCCAGTTGCCTCTAGAGGCAGTTTTGACTGCATCCGTTGGTACTGCCCCTTGGAAATGAACAGTCAGTCGAAAGGTACTGCACTAATTCTTACTTGTGAATTAGTTTGTCTGTGCCAGGCTACGTTCCCTGTGATAAGGGGATAAATTAATGACCTATCACAGTAAAAACAAGGGTCGTTTTACCGTGGTTACATGTCCCGGTAACATCTCCTGTGATTATTTCGTGATCTCGAGATAACAGAATGAAAAAAGAAAGCAGCGATTATGGCCTCTTTCTGCTTCCGTACCTCCCAACAAAGTGTCTGACTTAATTCTGTAGTCAGCTGTTCACTTCCTGTTGGAAGTCTGGTGGCTTCTCTGATCAGTGACCTTCATATTTTCCTATTTTAATAACAAGGAGATCCATCAAAATGACTCTCCTCTTTCTTTTTTTGACAAAAGTAGTTTGTCAAATTATTTCCAAGGTCCAGTCAAAGCTCCACTCCCCGGCTCTCTGTCTTCATGACAACTCAGAAAAAGTTTTAATAATCTTAACTTAATCTTGTTGGTTGTTCTATCTGCCCAATCTCAAACATGTTGCAACCAGAGAGGTGGCAGATTAGAAAACACTCATACAAATCCTTTCTTGAGGTCATATATGTTTGGAACTGAAGACGATATCATCCTGCTGATACAGGAAACATCAAAAAAAGTTTGTATGGGTTGTTTTGAAAGACAAAGATTTGAGGGTTTATCGATCCTCAGCAAGAGTTAAAAACAGAAGTTTCTTTGGGTCGTGGAACCACCAACATTTTCATTTCCTCCAACACGCCTGAGCCACTGATGCTA
>JAPQLA010000006.1:23466372-23478410 GCA_029822935.1 Naso vlamingii | reverse complement strand
GGCTGTATTCTTTGGATTCTTTGGATGTGCCTGTGTATTTCCTCTGTTGGTTTGTAAAAGAAACAGCCAGCGGTGCTGCTGGTAGGTCGGGTTGTGAAAGTAGTTTCTCCGCTCAACAGACCAACCTGTGTGACTGCTTCAGAAGACCCTCTGGGGCAAAGGCTGCTCCTATTTGTAGCTTTGGAAAAAGAAAAGGCTCAACCCGGACTAGCATTACTTGGTTTTCCAAAGAATGGCCGTTTGCTGCTGAAGCATCCTGTCAACTCTTTCTAGCCCAACAACACTCTAGAAGTGTTGAAGTGCTGGAAAAAGCAGCACTTCAACTGAAAACTGAACTTTGAATCTGCAGACAAACTAAATTCAAGATGAAACAGAAGTTTTTACACACAGTGTGGGGTGAAATTGGATAGGAAAACATTAACCTCATTTGCCAATGAGAATCTGACAAAAAGAAAAAATATGTAGCTACTTCTAAACAGAGAGAGAGGTATCACAGCTGTTTGTCAATTAAAAGAAAAAACAGAAATATTAAAATTAATGTCTGACCTTTTAACTTCTATTTCCATTTCACCCAATTTACAAATTAAACTCAATACGAAACACAAACACTGAACTGGCTTGCATTAAGTAAATGATTGCTTAAGTTAATCAGATATTTCTGTTCAGAATTAAATCTATGAAACAGAGAAAAATCTAAACAAAGGAAGCCCTGAGCCTTCATTGACTATGCATTAAAATGGAGTTAAGCTGCCTTTCCAGGCAATCAATCTAACATTTTTCAAACAAAGAGGAGCCCTGGTCCACTGCTGCCGAGCGAGTTTTCTTAGATTTTAAATGTCATACAGCCTGTAGGAGGCTTTACAAAGCCTGTAACTATTCATTCCTGAGCCTCCTAAAGCGAGGCGGCTCTATTATCAGGTTTGGTCACGCCTTGAATAGACTGATTGACAGGATACCACAAGACTTAATGCTCGTCTTTTACCCAAACCAGAGAAACCAGAAAGGTCAAGAGGCGAGCCAGAGAGCACGACATATAGACAATCCATCCCCACACAGATGCAGGAAATCATTTCAGGTCTCCGTGCTCTTTTTCCACACAGACAACAGTGAGAAATGCAGACTCACACTCTGTCTGTGTATCCATCTTTCTGTCATCTGCTCATGCAGACACCACACTGTATTGACAGCACTGTCACACTCGGTTTTCCATAGATTTAGTGTAGCGACACACAAGACATGAGCAATAATGTGCAGCATATTTTGCACTGGTTCAATAAAATGGGTTATGCCGGCTCCAGCATGAATAAAAGCGAGCGTGGAAGCTTGAACAGGAGCCTGAGAGGAGCTGAATCGTCAGTCAAACAGCATCTCATCACCATCGTGCTCCTGTTGGTGTTTGCTGTAAATGCATCTTTGCAGGATTACAGCTAACCAAGGTGTCGCCATCTCATTAGAGTCAGCAGAGTCCAATCAAACTGTGCTCAGATCTATACAAATAGAACTTTTCAGAGAAACCACAATCTGTACAGCGGAGTGCAGGAGGGGAGGGTTGACCTTGATGAGGGATGGTAAAATGGTGTTTCACAACAAAGCTTCACTGCCAAGCCGACTGAATCTTTCAACAGACTATTAGAGTGCTATTTTCTATAATATGCTTCACCAGCAGAAAAAGGCACCGACAGTAAGTACAGAATGAGAACAACAAATTACAGTGAACATGGCCGCGCATCAGCTCTGCTCATGTTCTTTTGTAGTTTATTTTAGGGTCTCGCTCTGCTTGTTTACAGAGTTTTATTTAACAAGGACTTCATTTTTACAGTCTTCCTTGTCCATTAAAAAAAAACCAACAACAACAAGACACGTTGCTCTTGTAAAGGAAGTGGCTACTGCGCCACAGAGGGCGCTCCACCACTTGACCTTTAATGAATGAGGCTTTACAAAATGAATTTGAAATGTTTATATTCTCTAAAGGAGCATGATTAATTTTTTTAAAGTGAGAAAAAATTTAATTTAAAGTGACAAAATAGATTCAAGGAAAAGTGCACTTTTTCGGGAATTTAGCCAATGCATGCAAAATTTCCAATGTAAGACAACAACATAGATGCTTTTTCCTTCCCTGTGCATTAAGTAGGTTGCTTGATACCTGCCCAACGCATGCAGTTTTACACGTTCAATGGAAGTGATGGGGAGATGCATTTACTGCTGTCTGAAGCCTCTAAAACACGTGCAAAAATCTACAACACGCTCCACCTACATTTTGTGACCGTTCATATTCACCACTCAATAAATTAATATTACTTACAGCGTTTTTGAAGCATAATCATGTTGTGTCCGAGGCCCTTTGTCGCTACGCCCAGAAAACTAGTTCCTTCTTATTTTCTCCCACAATGACAGTGTCTCTGTGTGGTTAATATGGATGGTCACAACATGGAGGTAAAGCGTGTTGGAGATTTTTGCATGTGTTTTAGAGGCTTTAGATGGTGGTAAAGGCGACATGTAGGAGGGAAAGGAGGAGGCGTAACCTTCACAGACCGTTTTGAGAGAATGAGGAAAATAGAAGGAAGAGAGAGAAATCACAGTTTTCTGAAGATCCACAGACTTTACTGTTCAGTCAGTTTTGTCTATAGAGGTCCAAAATCAAAGACCCGGAAATGAATATAACATGACCTCTTTAATAATCTAAATCAACACTGTAAACTTCTAGTTAAGCATTCAGACCAAATTGAACATCGCAGCCATTACTGCAGGTACATCCAGTGTTATTAAAATGTTTGCCTAGTTGCAAATGCCTCTTAACATCTTTGTTCGTCCTCCTTCGCAGGATTGTTTAGCTCTTTGTAGTCTGATTGACCGCAATGCCCGATTCATTCTGGATGGGGTTTTATTTGTCTTAGTGGTGGTGTGAAGACTTCAGCAACAAATCTGTGATTGTCTCATTCTTTCTACAAACAAAAACTTTTGCTTATAAAATAACTCCAAACATGTTATAAATAGATGAAAGTTCTTTGTAAAAGGCCTTTAACTTACAACTCTCAAATTGCTCAACTTTGACAGGCTCTTGTGGCCTCATGTACTTTCTATTTGGCACCATTGGGCCACTGTTAAGCATCAGTGCTCAAAGTCAGAGCAGAGCAGGAAAACAACAAAGAGGGCAAACACATTTTCACCTTCACACAGACTCCTTCCGTCCTTTGCTGTGGGGAATTGGGAATTTGGGACTAGACATGGGAAATAAGACAAAGCAAAGACCTACAAGGAGAGGAATATTGTAGACAACCAGCAGCAGGGATGCGATGTTTGTTGCTTATGCAACTCTGCTAGCAAATGAAGACACATTTGGCCAGTGCAGGATTGATTCAGTGCTTTAGCCTAAGTGAGAAACTCGTGCACGATTCAAACGGCCAAGCAGCACTCTTTAATTCATCACACTTAATGTTCTTGATATCGACTGTTTCCCTCCTCTGTCAGAGCACAATGGATCAGGCCGAAGTGCGAAACGCTCTGAAAGCTAAATCAGCCCTTTGGTATGAGCTGCACGCTCAAGTTATGTGCTGATCATCAGTGCTGGAGTCCGCTGCATGTTATCACCAACGGGACCACATGTTCTCATCTTCCTGCACTTGAAGGACCTACTGAACCTCAGTGAGGGTCTGACTTTGAGAGAGCTGGATGGGAACATTAGGAGATGAAAGAACTTAATTTTTCTACTCAATTATGCAGTTAAACGTCTGCTGAAAGCTTGGAGGTCTGCATCTGTAACATCTGCAGGTTCTGTCCGTTCAGGAGGTTAAGCTAGGTGCTCGACAAAAGTATTGATTTTTTCCGCTGAGACTGTTTTGCAGTAACCAGCTCTGTACCGTATGTGGAGATTTCATTTGCTAATAGCAGCAGCTTTAAAGAGAAATCCTTTGGCTGTTTTCAGTTAAAAACATACTGCATATTACACAATTCTCTAATCCTGCTTTGTTGAAGGAGGTTTACATAAGAGAAAATGGGAGTTTGTGTGACTACAGATTCAAAAAATAAAATGAAGTGTTTTCCATCCTGTTTGACACTTTATTTAGACATATTCTGTGTGAATTTTTCTCTTTTTAACAGGTTCCCCACCTACAGAATGTGAGGCAGCATTCCTGTTTCCTCTTTGGCTCCTGTTTTCTGTATTCCTCTGGTAGGCGACGAGGACTCTGATATTTAAAAACTGCTGTGAGATGTGATATTTCTTTGACCGAGAGTTATTATTTTAGCCAAACAGATGTCCGAGACCAATCTGCCCACTCTCCCTGCAAAAAAATAGTCACCACTGAACACTGAAGCTCTCACGATCAATATTCGCTGTGAGGGGATGCACCAATTTCAAAACCTGTTTCTCTCCCTTATTGATTCTGATACTTTATTTAATGTTATCTGCTGATTCAGGATGCTCTCTCCTTTTCAAATTAAAACTCTATATATCTGTCTTTACTATGAAAACAGTATAATAAACTATAGCTCTGCAGTAAAACTACTCACTGAAGACTGGATGAAATACTTTCTGCTTACTTAATGTTGTTTGTGCAGGTGTGTACTGCAGGTGTAAGACTAACAAACAATTCGAAAAAAAGCTGAGAAACTTGCAAAAACATGATGAGTCAGAACGCGCACGGGAAGATAAGAAGCTGCAGGGAGTCGAAGCTTTGAAACTCACAGCATCAGTTCTTGGAAATGTTGCGACGCCGCTGCCTCATGAATTACTGTTTGGAGCGCCGTGTGGGATTTTTGTTCTGCTGTTCTGTTCAGTGAGATACAGATTTCTACCTGGTGGGAAGAGAACAAATGCTAATCGAGTGCAGACGAGTGGGGAGCTGCAGGCTTTTTTCGCACTCTCTCTCTGTTGAAATGTGATTTTTGGTCAAGCAGTGGAAAGTGGGTACATTTATTCAAATGTTGCACTTAAGTTAAATTTTCTCTAGTACCTTGAAGTACACATGTGAAACTTTTTTAGCAGCAAATTTGGTTATAAAATATAATGGCCAATGTGTTCTTTTTGCACTTTTAAACCCTGACATTACAAATGAAAAAAATATATGGATCATGTTCACTCTTCAAAACTGCTGTTTCTTGTTTGAAAGCTCTCTGACTCTTCTGTTTATTAATAAGCCTTTGAAAAAGTTGGATTGGTCCCATTGAGGTATCAACATTTTACATCTTATAATTCTACTGTTACTACATTTCGCAGAAAATGTTACTACGTTCCATTTAGATCTGGAGCTACTTTTACATTAAGATTTTTATTAGGGCTGTCAGCATGAACAATACGCTTCTGAATGACTCATTTGTCCTTTTTGTTATTCTCCTTCCTCCTGAGTTCCAGACAAGAAGATAGATACCATTCTTTCAACTGTGCGCACAGTAACAAGGAAGAGACGGGCAGAGCTCGCCCACTGCTAGTTAGCTTAGCTCAAACACTGGAAGTCAATGGGAAGTGCTAGCCTGCCTCTGCCTAAAGTCATCAGATCAACTTTCCAGCAGCTCTAAACAGTCCTGTGTGCTTGTTGTGACTTGTTTATTTACCATGTTATGTTATTTTTAGACCCAGATTAGTACTTTATGTCACTAGTCAAATATGTACCAAAAGTAAACCGCAGAGCACATGCACAAAACACCACAATGTGCTTGTACGTAGGTCGACAAAACATAATGTCTATTAAAAAAATTAATATTACACAAAGTGCTAATCTGAACCAGACCACCAAAATCTGAACAAGTCAAAGTACAAAATGTGCTGTTTATGAAATTCTGGGAGTGGAGTATTTAGTCGCAGCAGAGAGGTGCAGCAGATGGAATGACGGAGCAGGGGCGTGTCTAGGGAGTGGCCAGGAGTGGCATGGGCCACCGCTGTAATCTGATTAGCCACACCAGGTGCTACCCTATTTGACTGGTCATCTGCCCAAACAGAGGCGGGCCTGTTTGATATGTTTGACGAGTAAAGGTGCAATTCAATCTTAAACTTGAGTGGCAGTAAAAGCACATTAAAGTTTTGCACAGTTTTGTGAAGTAAATATTGTAGCCATTTGTATTTATTATTGTGTTTTTCTTTCTTTTCAAGTGAGCTGAGCCTCTGAATTTTTATATTGTTTGCATTTTATACTGTGATTTCATTTTCAGGTGTGCCATTTCTTCATTTGTTTTTATCCTATCTTTTTGAAGCAGAAATTCTCAAAAGAATATTAGATGAAAGCTTTATATTATTTTTGTATGAGGCCAGCCACTCTGTTTTGTGATTGGTAGGTCTATTTATCTTTTAAATTAAACTTTAAACACTGTAATGTCAGTAAATGTAGGTAGACTTGAGTAGTGGGGACAAAAATGGTAAATAAATGTTATTTCCATGGTTGTTATGTGCATGTGCATGGGTTTTGGTACCTCAAGCCACTATGTTAGGGTGATTGACCAATGGCCAAATCTGACATGCCACCCTTGCATAAGTCTGTGCCCCTCTTGGGCCACCCCAGTTAAAAAAGCCCAAACACGCTTCTGTTAAGGAGGAAGTTCTTGTTCCACTGCTACTTTAGGAGACAGTGTCTCATTAATTAATACTATGGGAAAACTCTGTCTCCCATATAATTAATATTAACTAAGTTTCTTCTGAAGAAGCAAGTACGGGTGTGAACTTGCATCCAAACCAAAAAAGTGCAGGTGCTAAAACGAAAATGAACGAAACATGACACTGAGCAGACAACCATCCTTGCACACTGCAAAGCCCCAGCGTCTTCATGTCAGTGCAGAGTGTGAACTCTTTATTTGTTCATTTCCTCCCGTTCTGAAGGAAAAGCTGCTCCTGTCTGGATTACATTCACTGGCAGCACTTCTTCCCATCGTGGGAGTGAGACGTTGCCCTGCACAGACGTTGGAGGTCGGGTGGATTTTCCTCTGAGGAGCTCAACTGTCTGATGCAACACACTTTGTTCTCTCGCTGCGTTCCTGTTAAAACACGGCCGGTCCTGCGTTCATAGGAAGCACCAACTCACTTGGCTGGAGAACAACAGCTCCATTGTGAGCATCCATTCTCAGCACAAACAGTAAACAACAACAACACCTGGCTTCATCTGAGGAATCGACACCCTGATGCGACCTTTCACAATAAAACGCCTTGAGGAAGCTTGAAATGATTGAAGCTATCAAAAATATTTTTTGACAGACAACAAATTTATTGTGTTGTGATCAGATGCAGAGGATGAAGACTTTCAAAGCATGATGGTGCGATGGAGGATCTTCATCACACCATCAGGTCGTTGCTGTTGGAAACAGTAACAGCAATTACAGGCAGATGAACATGTGAGAGTTCTCATGAAGCATCTTGACACCAAACACAACTTTCCATCAAATGTTCACTCAGTGTAACGGCTCAGCTTCTACAAAGATTGTGTTTACACTCAAGGCTGAGGATTTACATCTTAAAAGGTTATCGATGTGTTTTTTATGATGCACACTCACGTTGATGTTCCTGCTAATTCACTGGAGAATAATGCAAAAGGCTTGCAGTCATTATCACGCTGAACCTGAGGCTGCACAAAGGAAGGCAGCTCAAAGTATCGGTGTGAATCAAAGGAACAGTTGGTGACCTCTTTGCATCCTCTCACTGAATCAGGTCAGGACAGAAAACAAATCAAGATGAGTGACTGTGGATATAAAGTAGCACAGAGAACTATGAAATATTTAATCTAAGCAAACTGAGAAGAATGAAAGAAGAAATAATGGAACTTTAAGAGAAAAAATGAAGTGTTTTTTTTATTTTTGACCACTCGTCACTGTGTGAATTTATCACTACAGATCAAAGAACAGGAGGCACCATATCTTCACTTAAAGTGATTTTGTCACAAGATTCAATTTATTGCATAAAGTCCAGTTGTCAGTGTGTTCAATAAAAATTAAAATTGACTGTTACATGCCTCTGTGATGAACGGGAGGTGTTTGAAATTTTCTTCCCCATTCACTTGAGTTACAGGCATGTTAACTTGATGACTCAGTTTTAATATTTATTGAACACACTGACAACTAGACTTTACACCATGTAATGAATCTTGTGACAAAATCACTTTAAGCGATTTCCCATCATGCACGTGAAAGAGTGCTGCAGCAGGGGTGACATGTTTTTGTAGGCTGAAGTTTATGTCGCCCTCGTTCCCTTCAACAAAACGCCAGCCGGATTTTTCCTTTTTGTTGGATTAATGCAAAAATTTGTCTCTTGAGCTTGTGTTAACGTCAGACCTTATCTGAGATACACAGGTGGAGAAACTGTGACATAAAAGCTGCTGTAAACACTAAAGAAATAAATCTAAGAAACATCATTTTTTACAAGCTCAACAAATCCACACTCTCTTTCTGTTTAGGTGAAACTGAAGACAATAAGTCACAAAAAAACTTACTTTTTTCTATTTTTAATAAAATTTAAACTATTCTACACTTTAATTATGAGCTGGTATCTGGCTTTTGTATTTTGCTCCAGCATCGTCCTCCCAGTGACGTGAAGTAAAGTTTCATCTCCTCGTCATTTCCCTCGTCACGCAAAGTGAAGCTTTAGAGGCTGCACAGTAACACCATCAAACCGCCCCTGCAGTTATTGATAAAAGTGGACTTTTTGTGGAAAAGTGTAATTTTTCTGGCCTTTGGAGTTTTTACAAACTGTAGATGACTCAGGCGCTGCGAGGCTGACGGAAGCAGACGAGTCATGGATCTTTATGTAAGCCTCTCTGTGATGATATTTTTATAAATTTTAAAGGAGACATCGTGAATATTAAATAGGCCTTTAATGCAGAACATGACAATTAAATGTCACGCAATACTGAGAGGAGAGCTTCATCTGTGACTCTGTGATCTTAGTTTCACCTCATCTGTTAAAACTGAAGCAGGAATGTTGAATTGAGAACAGCTGTTTTGGTTTTTTATTGTCCACTTTAACTGAATCTCTTCTTGCATAACATTCACCATCACTCAGTTTACTCACATATTAAGTATATTGCGTGTAACATAGTACCGTGCATTTAGAGATTACACACATAATCTTCAAGCCTGCAGTTGTCTTGAGACCATCTGGCAAGACAGACAACCCCAACCCTGAGTAAATCAAATGCACTTTAGCAGACAATAAAGCAAACACACAATACACCTACACAAGGAAATCCTCCTGCCTGGCTTGTATTAGTCGAAGGTGAGCTCCGCGAGCATTTCCAGCACAGCACTCCACTCTGAGGCCAGACATTGTGGTCTGTGGTCTGTCGACTGCAGCACTGCATTGTACTGCTCATTGAGTTCAGCCTCCTGCGGGAGCGGCAACTGAAAGAGTGGAAGTACTGAGACGCGGCTTCCAGGAGTCCAAAGAAACAGAAGCAAAGACCTTTTATCGATCGCGCTGAGGTGGGATGCAGGAGGTTTGAAAGAGCATGTGTTCAGCAGAGGAAGCTTCTTTGTCCAAGTGAGAATGAAAGTGTTGGTTTCTGGCTTACAAAAAGCTCCTCTGATAGCTGAGCTCCACTGAGAATATCACAACAAAAACACACACACACACACACACATCTGCAACTTCATCTCATTAAAGATCAAATGGAGATATTTTCTTCAGATTAGGTTACTAAAAAAAGACAAATATATGGATTTTTTTTCAACATAAGCAAAAAAATAAAAAATAAAAAAAAAAATCTTCCAGCCACATTTGGTGGTTCGCAGTGATTTTCTTCTGCACCATTTTCCAATAAGCAGCAGTGTGGTGGAAACTGCATACTACTACATACTATTCACACTAAGCAGGATGTTGAACTATGTAGTGTGTTTCCGCTGCATAGTATCTGAATTACATGTGAGACATGCCTGGATGCAAACCACATTCAAGACTTTCTAAGTATGCTGCGCTAACTCATTGACTTACAGGACATACTTTACCGCTTTACAGTGCAATGCATCTGAGGATACACAGCGAAATGAAACAGAGTGTAGAAGAATAATTTAATAACTTTTTAAATTTGTTCTACAATTCAGCAGGGAATCATTATGTGGTCATGTTAATTTGCATTTTTTATAAACAATTTTTTTTAAAGCTGTAGTTGGTAACATCTGGAAATCAAGCTAGTCTCATGCTGAGACTCCTTAAGCGCCAATCACACTGAGAAGCGTCACATCAGGGAAGCACATCTGTAGGGAAATACGGCCAGTAATAACTTTACATCTGTATTTGTCAAATATGCTATTGTTTTCGCTTCTGTTCCTCTGGCAGCAAAACAGGAAGGATTGGTTAGTATTAAAGTCTTCTTCCTGTGGATTTAATTGGCTGCTTCGACCAGATCTGACATTGATGAGCAGTATGAGTCTGCGCCTTGAGTTGAAAAGATGAAATTATTTTTAACTTTATGTGCATCCAAAAACCACCAAAAAAAGCATCCTGCAGCAGAAGGAGAGGCAGCTGTTCCAGCGGAAAACGATGGTTTTTCTGGCAACGCTTCTTTAGTCACACCTCTCAGTGTGATCATTGGCCCTTAAGGAAGCAACTCCGCTGCACCCTCCCCTCCATGTTTTTGTGCTGGCCCGTGTCTTATTTCATTTGTTGTCATTCTCTCTTTTAAGTCCAGTTTACATGAAAAGATTTACGATGAGACGAAGCAGTTGCAAGGAAAGTTGCAGCGGAGTAAACTGGTCCATCTTGGCTCGACTGGAGCCGGCTGACAGTATCGCTTGCAGACACTCTGCTGTTGACAGAACCGAGTTTTGGAGAGTATGCATGTCTCTTGTTTCAACAGCCAATCAGCTCGTACCAACGTCACCTGTTGCTAAGAAGCGTAGCTCACCAATCGGGACAGAGAGGTCAAAGAGCATCAGTGATCAGACAAATACAACGGGAGTGTTTGGATTTTTTGACTCCTGAATACAGAGGCATGATGGGAAAACAGAGAGCTTGCGATACTCTCAGACCACGTCACTTACTAGCAGCTGTCTGTGGGTATTATGGCATTTTTCCAAATAGAACACATGAAAATTATTGATATTTACCCCAAAAAGTAACCAACTACAGCTTTAACCATGCAGGCCAGTAACATATGAAGTCTTTCCTATAGTCACATGATTCCCGGCATCACCTGACTTGCTCTTGTACGCTTCAAAGTGAATCATCTGCTGTAAATGTCATGGTTGTTCATTTAGGCCGAATGCAGGATGTACATAATGTGTGTGTATTACCTAGAACACACTGGAGGTCGTCCAGGCTTCACAGGAAACATTTGAAGGAATCATTAATGAGGAAGACAGCGTTTCCTACTGGGCAGGTCGGCAGGACAACTTTATTTGAGCAAAAAAGTTTGGTCTGTTTTTATTTGATTATTTAAAAAAAAAGAAAAGAAAAAAGAAAAATACACCATAGATTGCATCACCTACAATCTTTGAAGTCTTATTGAGCCACTTGTTAGCAAACAACTTTTTAAAGACACATATAAACTTCAAAAATCACAATAACAACAATGACAACAACAATAATAATAATAATTAGAACTTGAATACATGTAGCGTCTTTCATGAGACCCAAAGAGGCTTTACGTTGTTGGACGAGTCAAAATCAAAACTGAAACAAGTAACTAAACGTGTGTCTGTTATTGAACAAACAGGTTGTTGGTTGTGGTGAACGGGCGGAGTTGGTGGAGTTTTTTTTAATGTTTCCTGTGATGAGGCGTCAGTGAGGAGAGCATTTCAGAGCTGTGACACTGAAAGCTCTCTCTCTGAAGGTACGGGAACGGCGAGCGGCCAAAGTCTGTCATTTACTGACATCTTTTACGCCTTAGAAAAAAAATGCCTCTTAAGCTCATGTTAACAACTAAAAACCCCATTTCAAAAAAACATGACTTCAACATGAAGGAGCCAGAAGTTCAACATGGCTCATTTCCAGGTTTTAGGACTCATTTCTGCAGCACTTTATTAAATCTACGCGTAAACGCTTCCAGCAACGACGTGCATAAGTGCAAATGGCCGTCAGAAGCAACAATCTGAGAGCTTTGAACTTTCAAACCCACATTTCCTTTAAC
>JAPQLA010000006.1:23396900-23415270 GCA_029822935.1 Naso vlamingii | reverse complement strand
GTGAATCCTCTGTAAAACTCAGTCTAAAGTCGTGTGGAGTATTCCCAGCTTTATGCAGAGACAAATCTGCTGAACCTGCCTGCATGTTGCTGTTATTAAAACAGGATGTTTACTCCTTACTAATGGATGTGCTGCTAAACTGTCTTCAGATATATTGCATTCCTGGAATATGAGCCCGTGTTATGTAGAGATATGTTTCAGCATATTGCTTATGTTTCCATACTTGGCTTCCACTTGGAAATAATCATTTTACTGAGATCAAACCAGCTCTGCTGCCTCGTGAAATGGAGCCACACTGTGGCTTCTTGCTCCTGCCATGGCTTGTACCTGTTGCAAGTTTACTGTAGCATCAATGAATGAATTGGTAACACTTTGTTTTGACAGTCCGTCTGCTGACACGTTGTTGCATGTCAGCAGTGTGTCAGTTAATATTCAACAACACTCTTTCAACACGTAGGTAACATGTATTCAACTAACTGCCAGCTGACTATAAAATGCATTTCAAGTGATCTACAGATTAGAGAAGAATCCAGCTGAAGAATCAGACGACAAAACACGTCACTGCAGTACAAGACACGATGTCTTTCACTAACACTAACCAAGTAGCTGTGGTGCCTAAACCTAAAACATTTCATTTTATAAAACTGGCTAATATGTGTGCCACATATAATTACTGCATGAATGTGTTCTGTTAATTGGTTATAGACTTCTCACTGTTCTTAACTGTTCACTTTAACTGGACAGTCCTAACACATGTAAATGTTGAGTGACAAATGTCTACTAACAGTCTGTTTATAGTCAACTATAGATAACTGTCATGCTCTTGATCACATGATGACATCATACTGTTGACCTTAAACTGACAGTGGTTAGAAGATGTTGGCTCAGTGTACAGATACAAAACATACTGGCACTCAACAAACACTGTTGTTAAATATTAACTGGCACACTGTAGACATGTGACTTAAGATCTGCTGATAACTAGTAGAGTGTCGATAGGCGGACTATCAAAAAGTGTGACCAGTGAGTTTGATATCATTGTTTTGCAAAGCAATATCATCAGAAAAACATACCAGCAATGATTAAAGGAACTGAAAGGCTCAGAGAATTATGGCTGATGGATCAAAAAGGTTGGAACTAGTTCTCAGTGGGAGCTGCTCTTCGTGTTTCTTGACCCGTCGGATTTGTGTCGGTTTTCTCACGGTTATATTCTAATATATCAGCAGTTAACTGGCTGAATACAGTGAACAAATTACAAAAAGAAAAGGCTTTTTATAGTAAACATTTCAGAATCTGTTTCATTGGAACAAATCGGGAAAACTTTACAAACAGTAATTATTAATAATGAGCTTATTGGATAAGTTGTTCTTTCCCTGTCATGATTTCAGGCAGAGGCATGTAAATCCATCGAGCACGCCATGAAGAAATGTCCCAACGGGATGTACTCTGAGATCAAGTACGACGGAGAACGAGTGCAGGTCCACAAGAGCGGAGACACCTTCAGCTACTTCAGCCGCAGCCTCAAGCCAGTGCTGCCACACAAAGTCAGTCTTCTCAAACACACACCCAGTTCAAATGCACACACACGCACGCTTACACACAGCCTGTGAAGCTGTATACTGATTACTGAAAATACATGTCTGAATGGAATCTCTTGGGTTTGGCCCTTAAGAATTAGAAACTATTTTTTTTCAATTGTGAAATTCAAACATTTCTGAAAGTGATTTCCATCAGGAGGCCAAAAGCCTTCAACATGCAGGGATGAAAAGCTCCATGCAGAGTTTTTTAGCTCTTGCAGACCAGTAGAGGTTGCTGCAGTGTGCAAAATATCTCCCTCACAGTTACCTTGAAACCCAATAAATTTCAGACACAAGAAAATAAGCCTTTTCTTTCTTCCTTGAAATCCTGCATACTCTTTGCTAAAACAATATTACTTTTCTAAGCTCCTACTTCAGCGTCACACATTAGTGTTGATGAGAACATCTGGAGGAACACCCTTTGTTACTCTTTTTCTGAGCAGCGACTTAAGAACCAGCACTGCTGTGTTTCTCTCCTGGGATTTGTTCTCGCTGGTTTCAGTTGTGGAATCAGCTGTCTTTTATTCTGGCCTGCCCATGTTGCCCTGCCCGTGCTACTTATCAGCCAAACGAGTGGTAATGAACCCTCTCAGCCACTGTAATTAGGCTATTTATGTTAATGTTAGGTTAACATCCTATGGGGGAGGGAATGAAGTCCAATTACAATAGTATAATTTACCCAGTGTTTCTTAATATGCTCATTCCTGAAGTTTCCTAATGTGTTTTGTTCTGATGAATGATAAATCACACAGTAGAATGTTTAGATTATTCACTACGGAGTGTGACGAAGGTAAATAGTGGTTACAAGTCCGTGAGAAGAAAACCAAATGTGTAGAAAATGCATTAAAGTCCCCTGAGGAACTTTTAAGTGGTTGTGAATCAGTCTAATTTTAATACTGACGCCTCACATCATACCCACATCAGCAAATGAGACCATCGGTGATCAGATTGGAGATACTATCCTGTTTGTTACAAAGCTTTTGCTCGGTCCGCTCTGTCAGCAGAAACGCTTCAAATCGCTTTACGGCACACAGACAGGAAGACACAAATTCTTTTTTACGAGCATAATTGTTCCGCTGTTCTCTTTTTTACTTTCTACGGTTGGTTTTTTAGATAATCTTAATATTTTGTGTTCGTGGCCAAACTGGTGTTGTGCAAAATAAGTGTTGTGTTTCTTTTACTCTTTTCCACAACAAATGCTCGTGCTAGACAAGAGCTTAACGACAGTGAGGCTTCATCCAGACCAAATCAGGATCCGGTGAAAATGAAGGTTTTCTCATTTATTTGACTTAGGCCCGTCCGCTTCGGCTGTGGCGGTCTAAGCTGCAGCGGTTGCCTAAAAACATGCAGCTAGATGTGGCGAAAAAAAGTTAAAATTGGCTTAACTTTTTGGCAGCAGTGGGCTGTGTGATGCTGCGGCAGCCAATCATGTAAAGAGGCCGTCCTCCAGCGACTAACAGCCACCTGTGGATTTGGGGAGGAACAGAGGACACAACCTGACATCACACGATGGGACCTGTTAACATTATGTTAACTCAATGACACCAGACAACCCTGCAGCGTTTTGGCGGGCCACCTGATCTGGTCTGAATATAGCTTAAGTCACACATGTCGCTACAATCAACACAAAATTAAAATTCCTCAGAGGGGCTTTAAATATTTTTAATTGACAACCAGTCGATATAATGCGCTGTACTGTTTTATTTTATTTAAAACAGCTTGTTTTTACAGTAAGAAGCTCATTACAAACCTGTGTTGGTGCGGGTCTCTCTGTGTTGAAGCCCTGTGTGTCCTTGTGGTGTCTCAGGTGGCCCATTTTAAGGACTACATCCCTCAGGCTTTCCCCGGAGGCCACAGTATGATATTAGATGCTGAAGTCCTTCTCATTGACACAAAGACCAGTAAACCTCTGCCCTTTGGGACCCTCGGTGTCCACAAGGTGAGAGCAGCACAGCCAATTTACACCTCTTTTTTTTTTTTTAAACTTTACATGATTTGTCCCACAGCTTCTGTTCTGACATGTCATTGTTGTTACACTTGACTCATTCTCGTCTCTTTAGAAAGCTGCCTTTCAGGACGCCAACGTGTGCCTTTTTGTTTTTGACTGTATCTTCTTCAACGGCTTGAGCCTGATGGAGAGGTAATGTGTTTTCATTCTTTTAATAATCGGAGTATCTCTGCATCTTAATGGCAAAGAATAATGATAAGTGCGATGCAGGATGTGTTTTAGCAGTAAAAAGATGCTGCATCCAAACCTGAACAAACACTGAAGCATTTGTTCTGTCTTTGTGGTTTGTCACTGTGTATTTTTTAAACTCAGTGTTGCTCATCATGTGTAAAGATTAAGATTTTTACAGATGCAGTTTCCTCAGTTTTCATTGTGGTTTTGGCAGTTTTACCTCAAATTTTTCTTTACTTTTAGTCCTAGTTTTAGTAAATATATAAAAACATTTTTGAAGGATGAATCAAAGAAAATGAAAACTAGTCTCTGCTGTATTCATGTAAAATATAGTACAGGATTGCAAATTTTTGACATTAGGTAGTTTAATCTCACATGTTTCCACGGCTGTCATGTTCTCCAGGCCTCTGTGTGAACGCAGGAAGTTCCTGCATGACAACATGGTTGAAGTTCCAAACAGGATCCTGTTCTCAGAGATGAAGCACGTCACTGTGAGTGAAACTCTGAATTGCTTTACTGCTGTATGTGTACATAAGTTACAGGAAATTATATTTGTGTGTGTGTGTGTGTGTGTGTGTGTTAGAGGGCAGGAGATCTGGCTAATATGATAACTCGTGTCATCAGAGAGGGACTTGAAGGTCTGGTGCTAAAAGACATAAAGGTAAGTTGCTCTTTATCTGCCTATCTGTCATGCATGTACATAACTATGGAAACATTATGACGTTGACTCTGTGTCTGTGCATGACTCAGGGCAGCTATGAACCAGGGAAGCGCCACTGGCTGAAGGTGAAGAAGGACTATTTGAACGAGGGCGCGATGGCAGACACGGCTGACCTGGTGGTGCTGGGAGCTTTCTATGGGAAAGGCTCAAATGGTCTGTTAAGCCCCAAAAATCCGCCACAGTACATTCGTTTTTTCATGCAGAGTATTTTCCACTTCTTGAGTCGTGATGCCTTCATCTGTTCTGACAGTTTTTGTGCCCTTTTGTTGAATATAGAGTCACATCCTGTAAGATGAGCAGTGGGACTCTGGGGACACCCAAATTACCAAACTAAGACAGTTTTACTGTTCCTCTAATTTTTATTATTACCATGAAAGTTCTTTGAACGGCCATGAGGGGGCATTTTGTAATTAGTATTCAAATTTGAACATTACAGACACTTAATTTGTGTTTGGGTAATTCTATGAACATACAGAAGGATTACGTATGAGAGCCCTTTAAGATCAGTGGGTTTAAAAATAATCTGTGTGACCTAAAATTTATGAAGACTGATGGTGAAATTCACAATAATACAATGCTAACCTCTCATTCTGTATCCTGGGCTTTTTGTATGCATAATGTGATAACATTATGCATACAAAAGCCGAGAATTCAGACCCAAGCATAGTGACATTTAATGTGATGAAAATGGAAAAAGAACTCCATGCATAAGGAGAGAATGTCATTTGTTGAAGCAGACGAGCTATGGGAGTCATTGAGGAGGCTTCGTAATGAGCATGTAACACAATGGAAGCATAACGAATGCAGAAACAAGGGTAAAAATCCAAAAAAGCACAGCTCGTGACGACAGCTCATGCAGTGTGAAGACAAGCTATTAGAGCAGAAACAACAACTCAGATGAAACACTTGTTAGACTGTGGGACAACAGTGAAAAGTGGAAAACAACTGCTGAAAAAAAAAATCCCCTAACAAGAGGTTTGAAACAGGCTAGTTCTGGGAAAGCAATATCTTGTTCCCACTCAGCGGTTCAGTTCGGTTTGGTACAGGACGGGATGCATTTTTCTGCATTTCCACTGTCAAAAGGGTACCAAATAACCGTACTGTGCCGTACCTGTTTTGGTCACCCTTTCGTTGGGGTACCAAGCAGCCCCAAAGGGTCCCAAAGGGGGAGGAGCTACACATACAAAAAAGCTGTTTTTAAGTGTTGATGTAGAACTGTTAATGTATCACTTCAGTAAGTTTTATATATATATATTATACAAGAATGTTACTGTGTAGATTTCAAATATGTTGTCAGTTTATGAAAATGTTAAAATGACAACCTGAAGAGGTTTTAAGAGGATTTATCTGTCACAAATACATGTCATGTACATGTACGGTAGTGAAATGTGTAAATAACGACAATAATTTATTTGCTTTTTCCTTTCTTTCATGATGACATACACATTAGTAATGATTGTACCTTAAAAACTTGATTAAATGTACATGAATTTCTGCTGGTTTATGTGGGTGAAATATTTTTCACCTGAAGTAAAAAGTGACAGAGCGCCTTTATGTCGCACAGCATAAAATGTCAACACAGCACCGTCCACCAAGTAAGATACAGTCAGCAGTGGAAATGCATGCCCGATCAAGGGGTACTGTTCCGAAGCGTACCATGCCGCACCAAACCGAGCTCTACCACTCGAACAAGGCTCAAGTGAAATCATCCAGTGCTTTTGTGCATATTCAAAGCCGGGGAGTGACCGTTCAGTGGGTCTGCAGAGTCTCCACAGGCAGAACTTTCCCTGATTTCCCTCCTAATGCTGAGTGTGTTCTTCCATCCACCAGGGGGCATCATGTCCAGTTTTCTAATGGGCTGTTATGACCCAGACTCCAAGAAATGGTGCACAGTCACCAAGTGCTCCGGCGGCTACGATGACGCCATGTTGGCCAGGCTCCAGAAGGAGCTGGATGTGATCAAAATTAGCAAGGTCAGAGAGGATCCACTCAGAGGCCTGCCTGAAATATTGAGCCGATGTAATAAAATCGAAAATTAATCTTTTGTGTGTGTGTCTTTGTGCAGGATCCAAGCAAAATCCCAAGCTGGCTGAAAATCATCAAGAACTATTATCCGGATTTCATTATTCGCAATCCTGAGGTGGGATTTGACTATTCAGCACATTTCTATTTCCTCTTGGGCCTGTTCATGCTACAGCTTTGTACTGCAGACCTTTAAAGAGGCAGTGAGTTGAAAACATCTCTCAGACTCTGCAGGAAATTCTCCAAATAAATAAACTCCCAAATGCATTGAGAGCTGTGAGGTGTTTTCATCCTGCACATTTACATAAAAATACTCCCTTCAGAGATTGAAAACATTTGATTGAGATGACCATCTCTGGCTTTCAAGTCTGAAAATAGAAGCCAGTAATGAAACTCACAAACCCTCCTCACACAGTAATATTGATGACCTTTTCTTCCATTCGCACAGAAGTTAGAATTGCTTTTTCTCATTTTATGGAGACGCAGTCATATATTCGCTTTGTCGTAAATGTTTCACTGCTGCTGCCGTTGTTTCGTCTGCTGCAGGAAGCTCCTGTCTGGGAGATCACAGGCGCAGAGTTTTCCAAATCAGAGATGCACACAGCCGACGGCATCTCCATCCGCTTCCCCCGCATGACGCGCATCCGAGATGACAAGGACTGGAAGAGCGCCACCAACTTGCACCAGCTTAAAGTAGGATATGACCATTTGGTAACACTTTACTGAAAGCATCCATCTATAATGAATTATGAACATACTTATAATGCATTGTAATGCACCTGTAGTGCTGTATAATCATAGTTATAAGCAATGTTAGGGTTAACTATAACCACACTTTATGCATTACAAGTGTTCCTAATGTGTTATAATGTATATAGAGAAAGGCTTCATAAAAAGTGTTGCTGATCATTTTTAATTTAATACACACGCTATAGTCTGATATTGCATTTGTGTTAATAATGTCCAGTTCTTCCTGAATGCAGGTAGAACGAGTTCACAGCAAAAGTTCATCTTTTTACAAGGGCCTGACTTATTTGGGATTTTTGGGGCTGATGCCAAAACTGGGAGATATATATATATATATCATGGGACATTCAAGCAGCAGGCTGTAATTTGTGCTTTGCCCTGCTGTCAATTTGAAATAATGTCCTGTTTTTGGATAAGGTGGATGGGAATTAAAAAGATTTATATATGTTTTTAATTTGATTCGTCGATTACTTGAAATTGGGTTGCCACGGTGTGAAAACTTTCCTACCGACTGATATGCTTGTGGCGCCACTGGTGTCACCGGTAACACCAGGCATTTACAAGTTAAGGGGGGATTTTCATCACCAATAGGCTGTAGATAGTAATTAGTAGTAGCAATACGGGTTAAATAACAGACCACCCTCTGCTGGACAAAGTAATTACACCATTTTAAATCACTAGTCCAAACATTTTTTCTGGCCTTTAAAACAGTTTTAATATAGGAGAACATCAATCTGTGATAGGCCAACATTGGACAATAATACTGTCAAATTTATTTATTGGTCATGCCGTTATACTAACACCTTTCTCAGGTTAGATACTGCTCATTCAAACATGCGGAAGACGTTTTCTTAAATGAAGTTAACTGAAGGCACCATGGGAAATATCAAATCACTTACATCCAAACTATAGAGTCATCCATTGCAATCTATGCCTTAGAACTCATACAATCATCTGAGACTAATTAAACACTGTATGTATGTTGGTGCTAATTACTGAATATATGATGAAAGAGGAAAGAATATGAATCAGGTGATGGGAGGAGACAAAAAATGTAACTGCCATTTAAACAAAGCACGTATGGGACTACACAAGTTAATTATAATTTAATTGACAAGGACCGAATTTGCTGTCAGTTATCCTGCAAACATTGACGAATGAGTCGAAATATTGGCTGAGGCAGTTAACATGCCTGTGCTAAATTATTCAGCAACAACACGGGTCCTCCATCTCTGGTGACAGGAAACTTTCAGTCTCTCAACTGAAGCCCATGTTGTCATTTCGTCTCCTTCCTCAGGAGCTGTACCGCATATCGAAGGACAACTGTGACTTTAAAGTGACAGCAGTACCGTCAACATCCGGCGACGACAAGGGCTCATCGGGAGGGGACAGCGGAGGAAACTCACCGTCATCATCATCACATGGAAGAGCTCCACCCAAGAAGAGCAGCACAGGTGAGTCCACAGCAAAAAAGAGAGGAGGGCTCGTGATGGTGTGGCACCACAGTTAAACTTTTCAAAAAATTTTTAGACTTACATTGTATAAACTGATGTTTAAACATCAGTATGTGTTGTTGAAGTGTTTTTATACTTAGGCTGCAGCTAACAAATATTTTCATTAACAATTTATCTGCAGATTTTTTTTTCTTAATTATTCTTTTTACCAGTACAATGTCAGAGAATACGAAGTATTATCCATAATTAGCTCCCATAATCTAAAATAATATTTTAAGACTATCCAAATATATTCACTTTACTATCAAACACATAAAGCAGCAAATCCTCACATTTGAGAGGCTGGAACCAGCCGATGTTTGGTAATTTTGCAAAAGAGAACATCAATAATTTTTCATTTTCTGTCCTACTTTATGTATAAGAACAGTACACATTAATCAACATTTCTGGAAAAGTGCCAGTGTTAGCCAGCTGGCTAATTTTCAACTGCTTTCCTTTGTGAAGATGTTTTGGGAGACCATAAATGCTAAAATCCACAGAACAAGGAAATCACAAGACAAAAACGAGTGTTATTCCTGAATAATTTCCTGTAAATTAATTAATTGACCAATCACATCGACACTTGTTCATAGGTAACACAGTGCAGGTTTTTTTTCCACTTTCAAACAGTCCAAGTACCCACAGTAGAGATATTAGCTGGCTTCAGTGTAAACAGCTTTGCCTCTGAATAATTATTCTTGTTCTTATCATCATATAGACCACTCACCTTGTTCCCTGTTTTTGTGAATTCATGGAGTCTTTAATCATGGGCATAAGGTCATTTTTTTGCACCAGCAGAAATATCAAACTGTCTCAGACTTCAGTAAGGAAACAGAAGTGTCAGGTATATATTTTATTGTGGAAAATAGTTCATATTGTAACATTAGAAAAAGAGGTATTGTTAGACTAACAGGCCAAATGTGTGACTCCAGTACCGCCTCATTAGGAGTTGCAAATGCTGTTTGATTCTTCACCAACAATGTTCTGACTTCACAGAGAGCAAAAGCCCAGCCAAACCAAAAGCAGTGAAATCCCAGCCTCGCACTCCTGGCTCAGAGGCACCGAGCGCAAAGAAGGTATTTTTATTTTCTGCACAGCATGCAGTATGTTCACTTGCACCTTTATAGTAACCCTGACAGACAGTTTGAATGAGACCCCACTGATTTGTTTCAGGTGAGGAAGAGTGAAAGTGTCCACAGCAACGGACAAACCAAAGCAAAGGCGACCTCTCAGCTGCTAGAGCCGAGGAAAGACAAGGTTGGTCAACAAGTGCAGTGAAACTGTTTGTGGTACAAACACCAGCGCTGTTACAGCTGCCACTTATTCAAATCAGTTTGGCAAATAAACCACAGTGCTTCAGAAAACAACCTTAGTTTTTATGCAAAAATATTGAAATTCTGCTGCTTGGGGGTTTAATGGCTCTTGATCTTTACAGCTATTAAAAATCTATTTTTTACCAGTTGAAGGACACCTGAAGCTTACTGATGCAGCTCTGGCCATCAGTTCTGTTTGAAAAGAAATCTGAAATACAGGGACATTGCTAAAGAGGGTCCTCAGAAAGGAGTGGTCTGATGAGCCGATACACTGTAAACAAAATTATTGTTAACCAGATTATGAACTATTGCAAAATTCTGCAAGTACGGCTGGTCAAAGACAAAGCAGGATGTTGATATGCAAACTTCTGACTGGTGTTAAATCATCTTGGGTGGAATTTCACTGTTCAGCCTTTGTTTCCAAACAAGTTAATTTACCTGAAGGTTTGTTAAAAACCTGCCAGATCTTTTGAAAACTTGTATTTCTTGGCCCATTTGTTGTTTTTTTAAATTTATTTATTTTCCTGTGAAAAGCCAAATTCAACAATCTCCACAATTAGTTTGGCCTGTACGAAGAAATCCAAATCAAAACCAAACAAAGTAGAACTGATGGTCAGAGCTCTGAAAGTAAAACCCAGATTTTAGCTGTGACTAGAAAATAAGTGACTGATTTAAAAAAAAAATATTATACATTTCATACAGTTACACATGCATCAAGTTGAAGAGGAATTCTTGTATCTTTAAATCTGGCAGCTGTTGTTACATGTTTCGCTGTGGAAATGGCTGCTACCTAACAAAGGTTTTGTCATTTTTCCAGTAGATCGCCTCAGGGGGGCGCTGTGATGTGGTTGCAGTGTTAAGCTGTATTTAGATCAAATCAGGTGACCTAGCGAAAATGCAAGTTTTCTCATTTACTTGAAAGAGGGCTGTCCGTTTTGGCTGCCGCTGTCCGAGGGAAAAAAAGCAGTAACCAGCTGTGTGATGTTGTGGCAGCCAATCACATCAAGGGATGATGAGTCCTGTTATGTTAATCAAATGACACGGGGCGGGCAGCCATGTGGCGTTCAGTGGACCACCTGATTTGGTTTGAATACAGCCTCATGCTTTAGGCCACCAATCATAGTCTTTACTACAGATACAGACCTCTTTGTTGAAGAGTCAAATCCTTTTTGTTTAACAAGAAGCACAAGTCTCACTCAAGGAGAAGTCTTTAGGGTTTCGCATTTAACAAAAAAGGGTTTTGTTCTTTAACAAAAAAAGTCTTTCTCTGTAGATCCACCGGATATGATGAGCATCCCAGAGACCGAAGCGTCTGATGTTTTTACTCACTTAGAATAAGTAGCGCAGCCTTTAAGTGGCAAAAAAAGGCATTTTTAGTGGACAAAGACGTTCGTAGTTGCCCTGACAGATTAAATGCAGCCAAGTTATGGCTCCCCCCTGTGGTGATCTAGTGGAACAATTACAAAACTTTTGCAAAGTACTAAATGTTTTAGTGTGTCATCTTTTACGCTAAGGCTTAAAAACACTGGAATTCACCTTTAACCCGATCTTCATTCATGGGAGAAGGTTCTTAATTTTCAGTTTCAAATCAATACACTTAGAGTATTTTGTAATCATTGGTGTTTTATAACACTTTCACTTTAAGTAACAAGATCTGATCCAAATGTTGATCAGTTAGCAGAATAATTAGTTGCAGCTCTGTTAATTCATATCCTCGCAGCCAGTTGTACAACATTTGTATGAAACCATTTCTCGTCATGCAGTGATAACAGCAGAATAAAATCAAGGCATGATTCTCTCTTGGAAGTTTGTTACAGGTGAGAGCCGTGCAGGTAAATGACACCTCAGTGTTCCTCTGCTGACCGTTTGTTTTCCTCCCGTAGACACTGCTGGACATCTTCAGCGGGGTGAAGCTTTTCTTGCCAGGCTCAGTGCAGGACTTTGACAAACTGAGGCGGTACTTCGTGGCGTATGACGGAGACCTTGTCCCGGACTATGATGCCGCGTCAGCCACACACACGCTGGCTGAACCTGAAGAGGACAGCCAGGCGCAGAGAGTCTCACCCAGCTGGATCTGGGAATGTATCCGCAAGCGGCGCGTCGTACCTCCCTGTTAACAAGAATTTTAAAAAGAACAAAAACACTTGTTGAATACACTGCAATTACACACTGCTCTCAGAGGTCATTTTATTTATTCCTTCCAAGTTCTATTTGTTTCATACACTTGAAAAACAGCAGAGGACACAGGCACTGTGTTTGTTTTGGGGTTTTAGTTTTTGCCAATTTAACTGTTGTGACGGGGGATGGATGCATTCCAACTGATGACATTTTTCATGATGTCGGTGTGAGCAAATGTTCAATTACCATAGATGTAGAGTTTTGTAAGAATTTTGATAAGAAATACAAAAATACTGGAAATCATGAAATGTGTTTTTACAAAGAGATCATGTAACACAAATCACAGTGCAGACTTGTAAATGAGTTTGCTGCAGCATTAAGATAAAGGGTTTTATCAGCATCATGCTTTATTTTTACTGCCTGAATGAAACATTTTGTGAGCTACTAAACCCCAGCTCGAACTGAAAACAACCAAATTTGTCTGCCATTAGGAATAAACAAAATACTGATACTGATAATAAAAATGTCCCAGTGACATCATTCTAATGCTGTTCTGTTTTCTACAAATTGTGATCAGAGTAATGCACCAATTTGCACTGCAGCTCTTGCAGAAAATGTGACGATATTAGCGAGTGAACAACCTCCAGGGCTGAAAAGTGAAGTCAACACAAAGGAGCCAAAAACTGCAGTTCCTTGAATGACCACTAGAGGCTCCAAAAGAAAGTCAATTACTATAAAGCCTCCCACAGCAGAAATTTACAACCTGATATTAATAAACAGTTTTGGTCTCTATTCAGTCTTTGTATGTATAACTCATTTATATTAAGACTTGAAGGTAGGGACGGGCATTTGAAGATATTTCTTTGATCGCTCATCGGGAAAATTAAGGATCAATTATCGATTTAATCTTTTTTTTTAATATTAAAAATGCCTATGACAGAAAATACAAAATACAGCCCATTTTTCCTCAAGTAAATCTTTATTGCAGGAAGAACTTACAGTCCAACAATAATCCTCTCAGACTGCGATTGTTGTGCATCGCGGCTCCCCCGTGCTCAGACGGAGGTGATGGTAGGTTGAGAGGAGGACGCGCTGACGTTAACCAGGGTCAGACGTAAGTGGTACATCATCAGGGTTGTTGTCCTGTTGTACTTATACACGGCTCAACATTGTTTACAACTTTGTCATCTTTTAGTTCGAAATCATCTTTCGCCAAACTTCACCTTGACCTCTTCGTGTCTACATTTGATCTCTGCAGCAGCCATGACAGAAGCTCGTAGGCAGCTGAGTATTTCCTTCTCCTCTGTCTCCTAAATGTAGCGTCGCCTTCTGTTAAGTCTCACTGTTGCCACATAGTGAAATTCATTGCATTGCTTCAAGACTCACACTATGCAAAACAACCTCTATTTGATACTGACGTTTGATGAAAAAACAAAACCAACACAAAACCTTGAGCGATCGCTTATCAATCATCGCTTAATCATGCCCATCCCTACTTGAGGTTATGCATAATGAAAGGCGTGGCTTCTTTGAGTGACAGCTGCTGCCGGCAACCTGCTTAAGAGAAACAATGGTATCCTCTTTAGCTCCACCCTCTCATCCAAATATGGTCACTTCTGGTTATAAAGGCCAAAAGCGATATAGTCAGGGCCACAATACCAAACTCAAGGCTAAAAATGGTTCTCCACAAACCAACAGGTGACATCACAACAGCTCCATACACTATTTAATTTAGTCTATGAATATTTCAGATATGACAGAAATTGATCTTTAATGACTTAACTGCTGCCTCCCTGGACTACAGACATGCAGCTGTTTCATAGTTTACAGAGATCATATGAGAAGAATTATTAATTTTAGAGGGCTTTCCCTGCCTGACTGAATTAATTTCACTTTGACTCAAAATCACGAGACTCTGTTCAATCCGAAGAGATGCTGAAAGGCTTTAACCACAGCCTCCTGCATCTGAATGGCTTTCAAGGATAATTCAGATTTGCCTTTTTATCCGCAGGATACTTAAGGCAATGAGATGGTTTAATTAAATGTTTGAATGTACTGAAGCTCTGAGAGGGATGAAACCCACATGAACCTGCCGTGGTTCCCTTGAAAGGTTTAATAGAAATAACAAAGGAAGGACTTCTACATTCAGAACAGGACAAATCAAATCTTAATAAAATCGTAACATTGACACAAGAGTCAGTGCAGTCTGTAAGTCTATAATGTGCCTACACACATAAAGCACACCCAATGATAATGCTGCAGCAGAGGGTTTAAAGAGCATCATGAACTGTCGGCGTCATGATCTAAACAGGTCCATGTTGTTGCTGCATGGTTATGTGCAGCTTTATAACTCATCTTCTACCTTCAGCCACAAACTTGTCAATCAGTCCTCCTCGTTCTTCTAATGAAAGCCAAAAAAAACAAACAAAAGGTGCAAATGATCGAAGCACTGATTGGATTTAAATTAAGCAGTCGTCTAAATAGTTCTGTGTAGAGCCACATGGGAATGAAGGACATCAAATACTTGAAAGAAACTCACTCTCTTGCTTTTTTGTACCTTTGATCGGACGTTTATGCAGAGGATTACACTTTGCTCTCAGCAGGAATCAGTCTCATCACGTTTCCTCTTTCCTGAGCATCCTTCTTCAGAGCGACTCCACCAGCACAAGTCGAACTCCTCTTTGATGTGACAGGGCTGAAGAGACGAGCACATGACAGTGTTGATTTACGAGTTAAAGGAAAATTAAAAAAACAACTCGGCTGCGGTATAAAAGATTCATGTGGTCTGTGTTCTTTCTGAGTGTGCTTTGTGAGAGCGCTTCTTTGTTTTATCTGACAGACCTCTTTTACAACAGAAAATGTATAATTAATACTGTGGTGGGCAGTTTTTTATGAGAGAATAAAATGAGCAAAGACCGTAAAGCAGTTTTCAACAACAATAATACTTTTGCCTTGATGTCATTAATACCCACTAAAGTGTATTAATTAATTGGTTACATTCAGAAGCTTTGACTGTTTGCTCTACTGCAGCTGTCAGCGAACACAGGATCCAGTTAGTTTTTAAAAACAGTCAGCAATCCAGAGATTTTTCTGCAGTTCTATCAGTATTAGTGATAATTCAGATGCTACACTTACAGAGATGCTCATTACCTAAATATGGATTTGAAAGAGGGAAAATAGTGAAGATCAAGCTGTATAATAAAGGTGCAGAAGAAATTATTTTTCCTTTAGTCAGGACAAATGTGACTTTGAAGGATTTAGCTCCTTAACAACAAACCATGTATGCTTCGGATTTATTTTTTTGTCAGTGTTTCTTAAACACGTATGGTTCCAACAGTTTCCTTTCTTCTCTGTGTTATCCATCACAGTGTATGTTAAGTATGAGGTGTGATCAAAAACTTCAGAGACAGAGAAGAGCACGCCGGGGTCACGTTTGTGAATCATCCCACAGGCACAGAGTTACACTGTTAACGCAGAATACTACTGCAGCGTCCTGAAGGAGGACAAACAACAAATTGTGAGCTGTGTTATGCTGGCAGGTTGAGTTCTCTAATGACAATGTCCCTGCTCAGAGTGTGTTGGAAACATGCGAGTTTCCTGCTGCTGACAAAGCTGTCTCTCCCCACACACACCCCACTCGCTGGATTTGGCTCCCTTTCATTTCTTTCTGTTCCCCAGAATGAACTTTGGTCTCTGGGTTGCAGCGATGAACCCACGCTTCAGGTCCATGGTGATACTGCAAAATGTGCAAATACTGGCGGCCACAAAAAACTCAAGTGTAACTCAGATGTCGATGATGACCAAGCGATGAAACTTGGAATACTTCAGGCTGTTTTATACTCGCAGCACAAGTGTCTGTCGACAGGGTCTCGCACAGATCAAAACTGATAAGGCTGCACGAGTACTTTTGATTTGATGTATTTTGGTTGGTTGGCTGGACCAAGCACTTCATCATTGCCATGGAGATGGAAACAGCGCTCTAACTGCTTTGGCCGAGGGGAAGAAAATTAATAGACTTGCAACGGATGGCTTTGAGGAGCGACTGGCGGATGAGGAGAGAAAATGTCCTCACCTGTGTGACCCGACACAGTGGGACCACTTATTCCCCTCGCTCCTCGCTACTCCAGCTTGTCGGACGCACAGACCACAATCTTTTCCTTTTTCATCTCCTTCTCCTCCACAGTAAAACTAAATTTAAATTTCCTCTTCCTCTGCCAAATGAAATGTATCGCTGTAACTTGCCATTTTTATGAACTGCAGAAAGTTACCGCTTTACCACTAGGCCGTACGGAGAAACCATGGAGAACACAGCACTTTTTAAAAAACGACTCTGTGATTTGGGTCACTACTACATTATGTGATAATACAGTTCAAGTTTGTACCTGTCAGTACTGCAGACCAGGGATGATCGGCCATGTTCCACATGTTCCCTGTGGACAGACATCATGTTTACTTACTTTGTCTCTTGTGAAACAGGCCAGATTTGCCCTGGTTGTGGGTTTTGTTCTGATTGTCTCCGGGAGAGCATCATCCAGTTTTAACTGGGATGTATCTTAATTGTTTTGGTTAAAAGCAATTGTCATTAATAAATATGACATGTTTTATATAAAATAAGTTAAGGTATTTTTCTTCTTTTGCACAAAGAATGAATATTACATCATTTTAAGCTTTGTATTTTATGCCTGCACCAGTCAGCGGGCCAACACAGTAAGAGCCTGCGTAATAATACCTTATGTAAATTCCACTAAAGAAGAGACTTGATGATCTCTGCAATTAGCTGTGAGGAAAACATTTACATAATCATCAGTATCGATTATCGGCTAAATGAGTTGTAAAATATTGGCATATCAGATATAAAATAAAAATCCAGTTTCGAGCAGCCCTGCTGCAGACTTGATGTTCACAGTGAGTGATGAGGATGACGGCTCAGGCAAGGTTCAAATGATTTGAACTAAATTTTGATACTATATGAAAGCAGGTGGAAACAAATGGATTTTGATAAAATCATAAAAAAACACATTTAAGTGTATCTGGTTCGTAGAAAGTTTTTTAAGGAAATCCCTGGTGAGGTGAGACAGCAGCCTCTGACTGCAGCGGCTTTTCTTTTTATGACTTTAATACAAAGACTGCACAGATAAACTGCAAGTGCAAAAGGTACAAAAGCTTTTATAGAGAGACTGTGTTCAAAAAGGACCTCATCTGTGGAAACAGAGGGGATGTTTGGGGAAAGGCTTTGAAGAAGACCAAAACAGACCTTATGAGCAGTAATTTCACTTGCACTCTGAAATCAGGGAAAGCTCCAAATAGCAGCAATATCCACTTCTCCAAGAGGAAATCCTACCAAAGGACTCTAAAGTTTTATTGAGGTTGAATCAAACTCATCATGAGTGCTCACACATGGCTCTGCATTTTGTCACGTCTTCTAGAAAGACAAACATCCGTATGTGACAGTGGGATTGCCTTTAGGCAAACAGCCGAGTGTCCTCAATCTACCTCTGCAGAATGACACTGTCGTCCGTCACAGCCTGTCTTTGTGAATTAGTATGATAAGACTGGTAAACTTTTCTCATAAAAACCTCGCCGGAAGCTGCTTTGAAGCGTAAATTAAGAGCTGCTTTATCAAACCAGACCTCGAAAAGAGCAAACACAACTTCAAAGTCTCCATTTGAGCGAGACACTTTGACATTTGCCTTTCAACAAAACCCTTTTTACAGAAAAGTGTGCAGGTCAATCACTATGTTTACATGGACACCAATATTCCTTTACTGACTCGATAAAGACAATGCTCTGAATAAGACAGTGCCATGTAAACAACATTTTCTGATCACCTCACTCCAAATAAGGTCATAGTTGGAGTAGGCAATAATCGAATTAAGACGTGAAGTATTCTAGTTTCAGTTGCATTATTGTACACATGTATACACCTTAATCGCCCTACGCCGTCTTATCGGAGTTTTCGCAGCATTTTACAAAAGCAACACACAGTTTATGGCAGTCAAACTGCTTGACAACGCAGTACAATGGATGCACGTACTTGCAGAAATTGTATCCGCCTGCATCTAAATGCGTGTAGTATTAAAACTGTGAAAATAACGGCTTGAAGTTTTTTGAAAAATTAGAAAATAAAAACTCAAAAGATGAAACAGTAGCAACATGTTTGTTGTGTTGTTGTTTGACTTCTGGTTTCAGGTCAAATCCTG
>JAPQLA010000006.1:23381108-23394447 GCA_029822935.1 Naso vlamingii | reverse complement strand
AGAAATATTCTCTAGTGCTTTTGTCACAATGTTACACTGACTGTTTTTAGTCATTTAGTTTATTTTTAGGTGAGTTTTCTGTTTGACAGACCTGCTCAGGTGTGGAAAAGAAGCAACAGCTTGAGGGGAAATTAACTAAAACTTAATAATAATCTTCTCAAGCAGGTGTTTATTCTTTAATGAATGAGTCAACACAGACCAGCAGAGTTCACTGAAAGTGTTTCTAGCTTTTCACAAAATACTTACATCAATAAGCACCTTTTTGTGCATCTGATATTTCTGAGTTTTAATTTAAGTTGTTTTTTTTAGCCTTTTAAAACGACACCCCCTCTGAACTCTTTGAACCGTTTGAACTGCTGTACTGAGTGACTGTTTAATTAGATCACAGTTGAGAGAAAGTTCACTCGGATTGAGAATTTATTTTGACAGACTCCAGTTGGGATTTAATGCGATTTTACAAACATTTGTTAGTAAAAACTCACTTTCTTACAGTTTAACCAAGATGTGTCCTTCCAATATGTGTGGGAGCCCTGTTGTGATATTTATTTCCACACACACATTTGGAGTTTTCAGGCTCAGCTGTAAACAGAGCCTCAGGTATGATGGACTAGAGAGAGATATCACCTTCATTTTGTTTGCCTCCCAGTAGAGGAGAGATAACAGCTGACACAGAGTCCACGATCACCGCCTTGACAGAGCCTCCGCCAGCAGACGCCTAATACAAAATGTGACAAAATTAGATTGCTGAAAATTTTATCTGTCTCTCTGTAAGGTTCCCTTGGTGCAGCAGGATTGTTGGTATATTTTAAGCAAAAAAAGCATTTAAAAAAATCACTGCAAACCAACCTGCTGAAGCCTGCCACTGCGAAGACCGTACAGACAGTCGAGTAAAGAGAAGACGTCAAACAAGCGGAAGACGTGGATCCTCTGAAGAGCCTCCATCTATACAATGACAGTTTGTTTCACATTGTTTTATACGGAACAGGATAAAAAGTTTGTTTAAAATACAATTCCTGTCATTTTACCTGCTCCTCTGTGTTGCTTGTTTCAGTTTGGAGCATTTGCAGCAAACGTTTGGCAGTCAGCCCTCCCGTCGTATCGATAAATATTACACTTTGTTTCAGTTGGAGAGAAATGTGCACTGCGACACCAAAACACACCTAGAAAACACGACGAGCATGCAGGGCATAGTTAAAGATAACGTGGATAATTTGTGTTAGCTTAACAGCAACTCTGAAAAATATTATTTCAGCTGAAGTGCAATTTCTTATTCTACAAGAGGAGGGAATTTATGAGGGTAAAAAATTATCAGTAATGGAGAGGGAAAGTAGGAAATGTTCACCTGAGATTTGCCGCTTCCTGGGCCCCCTGACAGCTCTGTTATCTCTCCAGTGTACAAGCCTGAATCCAGCAGTTTATCTAAGCTGCAAGAAACAAGGTACGATTCATTACTCACAACTGCCATCCAGTGTAATAAAACATTAGGTCTAAGCACATCCGGAGAGTCGACAAAAACTGCAGAGGGGTAAACATAAATGCATTAGTTTCCAGACCGTTTCTAAGACATTTGGCCAATTCCTAATTTTAGTTGCTGTGTCACTGCCTTTTATCAAACACAGTCCCTCTCAGCAAAGTCACCGCACTCCACCAACAAGAAAATGTTTTTCCTTGTAGATCGTCATAAAAACACACTTCACTGAAGCCCAACAGGAAGAAAACAAAGCTCACCAAACCCACTTTATTTGTCCTCCCACTGTTCAAACAATCACCAACTCTGGTGTGGTTGAAATTAGGCCTCAATTCACAGAGTCAGACTTGAAAATATTCTAGATTTACACACCGCTGCCTCTCGATTCTCTCCCACATGTAACTCAGTGGTTCAGAGTTTCACAGTCAGCTGTCAAGAGCAAAAACATTTGTGAGCTACCTTAACCTCGTCCCACCCATCGGATTTAATTTCAGGAACAACAGTTCTGCCAAGCAAGTGCAAACTGGTTGTCAAGTTTGTTTACAGCCACAAAAGTCTTCCCAGATGTCCAGAACTTTAGCTTGAAATAGAAAAGGAACAAATGTTCCAACATCAGTGCCTGGAGAGCTGAAGGATCCTTATTTTGCTTTTCAGCTAATGATGTTTACTACAGCAGCTTGTTACCTCATCAAAACAGTGTCATCTTATAAAAGGAAAAAACAAAAGAAACAAAATTACATAATGCCGGTTCAAATGACGGCAGCAGCCAACACTACATACAGTTGAGTTTTTGCACTGTGCATGCTCAGATGCAATGAGTTAAACAAGTACATTACAACTTGGGAAGGCAGTTTATTTTTGGTGTCATCAGGCAAAAATCCAATAACAACCTTTCAGCATTTTGTAATTCAGGTGGTCTGAAAGAACACGAGACTTCTGCACCTCACCTTGGCTCCGTGTTCAGACAGCATCAGGGTCTTTTGGGCCAGTCTCGGTTCATATCAGAGAGCGTGTGGTTCCTATTAGCTGCTCTACAGGTGACGTTGCTATGAGCTGATTGGCTGTTGAAACTACGTGACATGCCTTGTGTTCTAAAATTGGCCTCTGGTGACTTGACAAGCTGACACCACATTTAGACGGGCCAAGTTTTCACATCAAACTAAACACTTGTTGCGTGCTGGCGCCCCTGGAACTGCAAATTTGTGAAACTGGGTTCCAGAGTGCAATCTTTTAACACCACAACCTTCTTTCTGGCTGTATAAACTGGCAAACTGCAAAGCCTGTGAAAGTGGTGACTAATGCTAACATGCTAATGCTAATGCTAATGCTAGCACAAGTCAATGCAGTCCACAGTAGCCACTACCAAACACTGATTAGACACTCCATGGTGCACCTGAGGCAAGTTGAATATGACAACAGTCTACTGAGGTGAATGAGAGTGTTTGCGTTTGTAGCATAATTTTCAATTTTCAATTTATGGCTGAATTTCTTTAATTTGAGGCTGCTTGGACCTTAGCAGCAACAGGAAGTGAACAACTTAAGGGCATCTCTGATGGTGTGTCATTACAAACTTATACTGCCAACTACTACTGGCATGCACATTACAGCACTTTTGGCTGTTCATGTAAACAGATTTTTTTAAAGACCCAAAGCAAAGACCTTTCCGTCTTTAGCAGGGCTGCTCCCATCTACAGGTGGCCTGAGTTGCAGGCGACACGGTCAGCCGGCTTGAGTCGAGCTGAGGTGGATCAGTTTACACCACCGCAACTTTCCCTGCAACTGTTGGGTCTCATCATGAATCTTTGTTGTAAACTGGAGTTAAAAAAGAGAGATAACAAACAAAATAAAACACGAGCCGGAGCAAAAAAAGAGAGGGCAGGGTGTAATGGCATTGCTTCCTCAGGGGTCTCATGCTACAGCGGGCTTGATTCCCCAAAGTTGTCGACCCCAGGTTAAAACACTGATGCATTTCCTTTACCGACATGCAGGTACTTTCTGCTGTCTCCAGAGGAACAAGTGCTGTTTACTTCACACGGTCGTATTGCTTTAACCATCTGTTCTGTGAGCAAATGTTTAGCTCTGCATGTGCCAACGTCCAGACTGGTGATCTGTGCAGTTTGTTGAATCTCATCATCTTTGCCGGCGTGTGATGATGGATGTGACAGCGCTGCAGCGGAATCTACATAGCCAAGGTCCTCCAGCTTGAAGGTTAAGTATCCCTGGAAGCCTGTGGTTGGTTATCAGCGGGGAACTGGTGAGGAGGTAAATATCTGCATTATTGCTGCCTTCTCTGACAATGCAGTGACAATTTGCACTGTTGATGAAACATCAAGTTGTTTTCTTGTAAGAGCTCAAGAGCATGGAAGTGGTTGTCCTTGAAAAACTCGAAGAATCTTCCATAGGCTGCACTCACCATGGTGATCAGAACACTGTGCAGTCCTCGGATGTAAAGTTTTTTCGTCTGAGTGCATGATTGTAGTGGAAGAAGCTCAGATGTTGCTGCTGAGTGTAGTTTTTCTGAAGAGTTCTCTCAAGGAACATTTTTCAGTCATGTGGACAGATATTTCTGTACAACGATCAGAACAAACCGCGATTACATTATAAACAAAAAGTGGGAATCACCAGCATGTAACATTATGGGGACTAAAATACTGGCATCTGTTGCAGCTTCATGGTAAGTTTGTCGACTGTTGAGAGCCTCAAACACTGCACTGCCGGCAAATTTCTCACGAGGCGGCTGTGGCGGAAGACAGTCTTTGCATGTTTTAAGGATGCGCGTCTTATCTGTAAAATCCAGGAAAATCTGTCATCTGACAAAACATATTTACATGTAATTCTTCTATTATCATAAACCAAATCAATATAATTTTGAGGCTCCTGGAACCAAACACAAGCCTAGAAAGAGAAAATTGAAATTTATTTAAAAAAATCCTGAACCAAAAATTCTAAAATTGATTTATCACCCAGCCCTACTCTCACGTGGCACTAGGCGTAACCTGCTCTCACTCCGCAGGCGCCGACCCTTTAATAAAGTGTGTTTGAGCTGGAGCAGGATTCCAAATCTTATGAGACGAGCCTCATCAGAGGCATTTCTGATAATGCCATTATTGTCTGAAAAACCCTTTTAAATGTGACATTTAACTTGAGTCTTTGCTGCTATTTGATAACTGCTAATAACATAGAACATTTTTCATGGGTGCAAACAGAAATTATTTTCGACCTGCTTGACTTGTCAAAAAAAATATTAACATTAAAACTTAATGGCCATTTGTGGTCGCTTTGGTGCATTACACTGAAGGGTTTTTCTCTCTTTTTTTAAATCCCATTTATTTCAATGAGGACACAAAATATTGAAAACATCTCTCAATGTGAGTCAAAACAATTCACCATCACAAACTGCAGCCTCCAAACTAACGCAGCTGGGATTTACTGCAGGACTGTGGCATCGTTAGTTTTAGCAAGGTGTACCTAATAAACTGGCAACTAAATGTATGTTTCTACGTAATTCACACACCGATCAGAGTGTGCAAAGTGTGGCACCGTGGACAGCAAACAGCATCATTCATCAGTTCATCGTTTCACCAGTAGAGTGCAGCCAAGACACACAAATCACAGATGTTACTCACACGACTGATTCACTTCTTACATCACTAATTCAGAGCACTAACTAATTTATGAAAACCACTTAAAAAGAGTCACACAGAGAAAAAAAACACCCATGGTCATTAATTATGCTAAAACAGTGAGTTTAACTGTAGAAAAGGTACCATCCCATATTACACCATGCTGGCCCATTTCACAGATTTGTGCAGAGCAGTCTGAGTCCAGGCTGAGGAACATTTCCCTTCTTAAAGTGGAATATTTATCTGCTACGCTTTGTGCTCCAGCTGCATACGGATGAACGAGTGGTGTGATTCCAGAACAGATATGTGTGCAAACCTTTCATGGGACGGCGTCTCTCAGCTTTACAGAGTAATTGCAAGAACTGCTGTAACACAATGCCGTGCTGGTATCACTGGGACTTTTTGGTTTCTTTCAAGTCATTAAATTTTGATTTTCTGATGTACAGCAAAACTGTTTTTAAAGGATTTGTCAGTCCTGTGTGGTTTTTTTAGTAGAGAGTAGACAAGCTGAAAGTCAAGTTAATGCAGCTGATATATCAGAAGCCACTTTAGGCCGAGCCAAATGGAACAACAAGCAAAGAAGTCACCCTGCGCTAAAATGTAGCACACAGGCCATTTTTAAAACACTCTATTGCTCTGCTGTATTTTTAACTACAGCTACCATTCTCAAGATGCATATTCTACTGGCACAGGTCAATGCCAATTCAATTCCAACGACACTGAAAAGATTTGAGTTTGATAAAAAGCATCAATGCACAGGAATCTGGTGACAAAACACCTTCGGTAATGCACAGTACTATTGATTGCAAAGCTGAGAAGCAACAAGTTACGTCAAAACGTTATAAAACTGACATTTAAATGCCTCCTTTGCTCCAATTATGCAACACAAGTTAAGCGTCATTACATTCTTTAACTCTGAAAACACACTTAAAATTCAGCTGCTGAGACAACTGAACAAAGATGAGCAGGAAAGGCTTTAAAGCTGAGCTAGGCAGTTTATTTTTGGTGTCATTGGCAGGGTTGAGAATCAAGAACCAGTTCTGGTTGAACGCCGATAACAAATTGGAATCGAAATCTGTATCATATGCCTCCGAGCGTATCAGTTCCTCTTATCAGACCTGTGATGCTGAAATGAAGAAAAGTCAGAACTCAATTGCAGGGGCAGTGCAGCCTGCGGAACGTCTACAGCGAGCTCATTGATAAACAGCGGTGATAAACAGTTGTGATGTTGACATGGAGAACCTGTGTAGGCTTCTTTTTTCCACAAAGAAAACTGATCAGGAAAAAATAAAGAATCAGATCAATAAGCAGAACTGATAATGTCACTGGGATCAATCAAATCTTTCAATAAAAATTCCCATTCCTCATCATTTGGCAAAAATCCCATAATAACCTTTCAGCATTTTGTAATTCAGGTGGACTTCTGCACCTCTCCTTGGCTCTGTATTCAGACCATGATGGGAACCTTTCTGCAAATAACAAATCATTTCAGAGAGCGCGTGTTCCAATCCGGCCTTTAAGTCATAATGTAACAAAAAATACAGTATTTGGGTCCAAGCCCCGTATTTTCCATATAGTGCAGTGCTGTGGCCCATGTAGTTTAAAGAGATCTGAGTAAAAAGAGAACGATCTCACTCTCGCTTTTCCGAGCGATGAGAAACACAAGAGGACATGGCTGCAGTTAATGAAGTACGTTAGATGAATGAAGAAAAAGCCGAGTGTGTTCCTTTAATTCAACATGAGGAAGACTCTCCTTAGGAATCTATTAAGCTCTCATAGCACTGAGCCAATCCCTCTTCCTCCTAACCAGTGTGATCTGCAGTGTGTACAGAATTGTCTTTACCTGGGGTTTCCAGTGGAGAGGATGGCTGTGGAGCTCAGCAGTTCCTCGTACAGATCAGCGCCCGACACGGGGAACGCTGTGTGCTGGGCAAGCAGTACTCGCCGGATGGCAAAAAGTGCCTGAAATAAAATAAAAGCATAATGTGAGGCTCACATAATTACCGCATGGCTAAGCTGCAACAATGTTCTGATCTACGTTGGCCAATGTTGCCAGGTTGGGTAGTTTTCTGTCCAATTGAGCCATCGTGATTATCACCCAAAGGCAAAAGGTAAAAATTTTGGCTTGTTTTGTTTTTGAGCAGGAGGATTTTTTAAAGAACGGAATCATGTTCACACTGTCTGCTCTTTCTGTGCCCTCTTATATCATCATTTGGTCAATATTTAATTACTGACTGATTAGTATAGCCTAATGCATCTGAGGGGAAATCTCCCACTGGGTATCTAAACATATGCTGAAAACATATCTAAATCTAAAAACTCAAACATAACTAGCACATTTTACAACCTCTCCCTTTAATTTTGTTTCTTTCTCTCACAGCTGCATACAGAATAATTGCTGTCCACAGAATTTCACACATGCTGACACAAACACCTACACTACTGCACCGAATAACACAACATCTAATTATATTATTACACTATGCTGATGTTTATGTTTGTTTTTATTTTTATTTCTATAGTCACTGATTTCACACTCAAATTTCTTTAACATCAATGTTACGTTTTGCTATTTTACTGTGTTGTGACAAGCCATGCTTGTCACAACTTCCCAAAGTCCACGAGGGTGTCATCAGATCTTCCAGCCACCAGAACCAAAACTCAAACATTCTCAATTATTTAACAGAAATGCAGCTGGAACAAACAAATACTCCTAATTATATTCCTAACAGAAAAGTGCCTTCTGATGGGCTCATTTTAAGAAATGAGTGATTTTGTGTTGGTATTTTGTCAAGTTTTGAGCATTTATTTCATGTCTCCTAACTGTGAATATTGGTCACTCTGGAATTTTAACTGCCTCACAAAAACACCCGTTGATCCACAGAAGAAACAATCACTGACAAATTCAAATAAGCACTAACACATTCCATGTCCAAGTGCAAATAACAATGAAGCATTATCCAGTTAATTATAGTGGCGTCAATATAATGTTGGAGAACAATTGTCATTACTGAGTAAATATTGATCTTGACAGGGATCGAACCACATCTTCCCATCAGGAAAACAAAACCACAGAGCCACAAAGAAACGCTTCTAGCAGGAGAAAAAAACGGTCATTTCTACGTCAGGACTGACTCATCGTTTGCCTCCTTTGAACACCTTAAACCTCAAGAAATCAAAAAAGACACTTTACTGCCATGACAAGGTTTCAGTTTAACACAATTACTCAGAAGTGCATTATCTGCATCATTATCAAAGTTCAACACCAAATCACATAGTTTTTCTTTTTCTTTTCTTTTTTCTTTAGCCCAACACAAGCTCCACACTGCAATCGTTAACTTACTGGATTTCACTGGCTACTCAATCAGCCTGAAGCAGAAGTCCCACATATAAATCTGCAACTTAAAGATCGAGTGAATAAAATCAAAGATAACTCTGACATGTTGTGCAGTCTCCTGCTATCTGCCAAATATATGTCGGAAAAGTATTTAAACATCAAAATCCAACAATTTTCTCCTCCATAGAATGTTCAGATACATAACACTGGGCAAATCTTATAAAACCTGCACTTGTCAGTCAGTTTGGGCCACAGTAGCTGTAAGAGCGAAACACAGAACTCGGCGAGGCCGAAGTTCCCACCGTCAGCACTCAGGCGCCTGTGGGCAAATTAAGCAGGCTGTCGACCCGAGAGTCAAACACCTCTCGTTTTTGAAAATAAAGGGATATTTCTCTTCTTTTCAAATCTCTAATGGAGGAGGACAACTTTGTGAAAAATCCCTAGAAAGCACGTAGAAGGTGTCACATGAACATGAGTGCCTACAGGCAAATGAAAAAGCTTTTCTCTTTTCTACAATAGCAGGGGAAAAAACCCCTCCTGCTCTTCTGTGCCATCATGATGAGAACTTTGGATTTCTATTCGCTGATTAATAAGCATGTGCTTGTTTTAGAAACTTAATTCATTTTGGTGACTTTACTTTTGCCGGACAACATCCCATTGGTTCTCGTGATGCTAAATGTGAAAAAGAAAGAAAGAAAGAAAAAAAACTTAAATGTTGTAGAGTCCAGCTTTCTGTAGAGAGGGCTCTTTCTGCACTTTAGCAGGATTAAACTCTGATTAGTCTCTTCTTCTGGGCAGAGAGGATTTCCTGCCAGAGTCCATGTCCAGCAGCTGAAATGTATTTGCAGAGGTGAGGCAAATCTGCTGGGTCTCAATTAGTTGGAATTTTGGCACTCCAGTTTGGGATCATGCGGGCTCATGAGATGGGTGTGTTAAAAACCTTTCCCCATGCAGCTTTAATTGAACCGCACACGGCTGCCTGTTCGATAAATGTGTCAGTGCAGATGACCCAGCATTGACCTCCTCCTAGCTGCTGCAATGTGTGTGTTTTACAATGGTTCAAATCAACAGCAGGAGTGTGATGGACCAGAGGGAAGCTGGCTTTCAGCTCAGGGGACGCCTGTGGGCTGAACACGCTGCTCTGGACGTGTAACTCAGACAACAGAATGAAGCTGAAGCTACAGCTGCTTGGTTATGGCAAAAAATACAATGTTGGTCAACACTGACAACAAGTTCACTATCTTACATGATTACTAAGTGACTTTGGAAATATGCATTCAATGAACTTTGAAGAGAGCTTGACTTTCAAACATTGGTTTCCTTGAACTAGGGCTAAAATATAAATCCCTGATTTTTTCATACCACATACGATTTTGAATTATAACCTTTTTAAACTACATAAAGCAAAAGAATAATTTAAGATATGTTTTTTTATTCCAAACAAACATGAATTTCCCTATTGGGAGTAGAGTGCAAACCTAGCTTTAACCAAACTAAACCTTTTTTTTTCAAATAAAGGTTTGATGAAACAAGGATGAGCCTAACTTTCACCAAACTTCACTTATAAAAACTAAGAGTCCAGAGCTGAGAGAGAGCTGTAGGCTACTTACCCTAGTTAAAGGGAAAATCAGTTTTCACGATTTTAATTTTGTAACATCGTCCAAACAAATGAATTCAAATTTTGATTTGAAGTCAATTTATTGCTCAGTCTTACCTTGAACTTAAAATATAACGGGGAAAACAATATCACACAGTTTATAAAATAGTACATATGAAGACTTATGGAATATATAATGTGTATTTTAAATTAAGTTTCCTTGGTATTAACAATGTGAGGAAGAATCGCTGAAATGATACTTTTCCTTTTTTAGTTTCTCAAACAAAGGTACCGTAACAGCATGGGTAAACGGGCATTAACATTTTAGCATCAGCTGAATGAAAAGCAAACCTGCAACCCTGCACAGGAAAGAGGGTACGATTTATAAAACAAGACAAAACGAGAGCATCACTGAAAACAGAATGTGGCAGGTTTTTTTGTTTTTTGTTTTAAATCTTGATTATCTTCTTTGCATAATCACTGGAAGCCAAAATCGTGACTGACAATAAAATTTGATTCATTGCTCAGCCCTACTTGAAACTGCTGCAGGCAGAAATGGACAACAGAATATTTCAAAAACATAATAAATGAGGAATGAGGAAGAGAGAAAAATGTTCTATTTATTCTGTGATGATATCTGCCAGATTTTGAAGTGAATTTACCTCATCACCGTGGTACTTAGCTCCCCACAGCAACAATATGTAACTTTGTGGGGTAAAAATAATTGTAGTGGAAGGATTATGGAGATTGTACAACAGATTTCTCACATTTTGATAAACTTTCTTTTGTTATTTCTGAGGTTATTTAATCCCCTAAGGGTACAAAGCTACTTTCATGTCTAGAATGCATGTACAGATCTCTGATCAGAGGGGATGTCTGACTGAAAATCTCTCACTTATCTTTTTTTTTTTTTTTTTTTTTAAACCAAGAAAGCCTGGGTTGACTTTCAAGCCTGGTCTACCCACACAATTATTAACTGATACACATTTATCTAGAAGGCCCTTTTGGGTCTCTTTTCTGATTATATGCTTAGATCTGTGATCAAGTTTGGTGGAAAACACCATTTGTAGTCCTTAAAAAAACACTTTTCTGTTCTCCACCCATAGTCTCAGAACTGTGTTAGGCAGATCTGCTTTCATGATCTCTGCACTGTCTTCATGGTTCTTACGGCAAAGCTTAAACTAAAAGAGTCGCATCTCTCTGCATGTTTACACAGATAATAAAAGACATTGTGGTAAACCCAATGAGAGGTTTTTTGTTTACTGAGAGCTAGAGACATCTCTTTCTATATTTCTGATATACTATAGCTGTAATTGTTAGGTGGGTAAAATAAATTAAAATAAGCAGAAATAATAATAATAATAATAATATTTTACAAAAAAAACATGTTATTCAGGCTTGAAATGAACTGACGCTGTGAGACAATTTTCTCTGCTTGTTAACCACATGACCTCGCTTGCCACAACCACACAAAACAAGCCGAGTGGGAGCTTTGCTTATATTGAAGGTAACTAGTTTTAATTGAAGCAAGAACCACTTCCATAATGAGAAACTCATTCTGTGCCTGTGTGTGTGTGTGTGTGTGTGTGTGTACATGCTGCTGTGTGTAAGCTTGTATAAGATCAACATGACATTGGTCAGGGCCTGAAACTCACTCTGCAGTGTTTATGCCAAGAATGAAATGCTTGAGTTTTCTCTCAGTTGTTTCTAAACCTGTAAATATACACTATTAATCTGATTTATTTCAAGGAAACAATGATGCTTGTCTTCGGTGATGCAGTGATGAGCTGTTGTACTGTATGTTGTAATAGGAAATGTGTTTGGTTTAAGAGGCTTAATTGCAAGAGTGCTTTAACATATGTTTTTTTGTTTGTTTGTTTTAATCTCCCGGATTTGGTGGGTGTATCACGAAAAGACTTCATTGATATTTATATAATGTGGGGTAAATGTTGCTGCGCGGCAGGGTCGATTCCCAGAATGTTAACCTTAATTAGTGACACGCATAGTTTTCAGGGTCGTTCGCTTCATTTAATTAGCTCCTTTATTTATCAAGGGATGGTATACGTACCTTATATGATACAGAGCATTTCTGAGCAAGTTCCTCAATGTCAGATGAGACCAGCTCCTCCACTGTGAAAGCAGGAAAACATGCTTGTTATTGCTCACTTGGATTTAATTAACGTTAACGTTAGATGAAGCACAGTCCAACTGCCACCGACATTTTCATACAAATTCTGACCTGTTTTAATATCAGCGGCACGCAAGTCACGCACTAAATTCTCATCGAGTCCAGGACACATTCCTTCTCTTAGGACCACCATGCTGTTGCATTTTTAACTGCTTATTAAAATCCGGTAACGTTAACGTTAGTTAGCTAGCTCAACATCACTCGCTTGCCGCTAAATAAACTTACATTTGTTTTTAGCTTTAGCGGCTAACTTACTTAGCTAACTTTTCTGCCTGCGCGGTCTTTAAAGACGGTTTAAGCGACTTTCTTCAGGTTCCTTCTAAAGTTCACGACGACAAAACTGCAACAACATTTACTAACGACATAGTAACTTTCATCAGACTTTTTCATTCGTTTCACAAACGCCGCAGCTTTACACGCTGAGATTATTCTTAACCAAATCGTGCGTAGGGTAAACTTTCTTCCTCCTGCTTGCCGTAGTAAAGTGTACTCGCGATGTATTCTGGGTAATGTGGTATACTCCTCCAAAGTTGTTAGTTCTTCATCGTAATTTGTCTTCATTTCTTATTGATTTTTGACACGATATCTTCATTTTTTAAATCCTGTCTCAGTTATTTATATTCCTCGATGCATTTTGTATTTATAAAAACTAAAAAACATAGGCCTATATAAAAATTAAAAGTAAAAAAAGCAAGGAAATCTATAAATAGGCTACACAATTAGTATGAAAGTATGAGCCCAGAACTAATAAGAAAGATTCGAAGTCAGTGCTCCCCTGATCCTATGACAATAAATTCTAGTAATTACATTAGAAATTACGGTGTAGTTATAAAGTCTTATCATTTCAACAAGACAATTACAAAATCAGCTGACAACCTCTCACCAAAAGCATAGAAACAACTAAATGTTATTGTTTTTATTTAGTCTAAAAACTATGCAACTGTAATGGTGTTTTCGCAGGTCTTCTTAACAAAATCAATTAGCCAGCTGCAGCTTGTACAGAGTGCTGCTTTCAGAGTCCTTACCAAAATGTTTGACATCAGGGAGCGTTCAGCCCCCTCAGGTTCATCTGGGACAGGGTTAATCAGGGTCAAAACCAGGTATGATGAAGAGGCTTTTGGTTTCT
>JAPQLA010000006.1:23264317-23281128 GCA_029822935.1 Naso vlamingii | reverse complement strand
AGAGTGGACAGGAAACAGGGGAGAGAGAGGGGGAATGACATGCAGCAAAGGGCCACAGGTGGAATTGAACCTGGGTCCGCTGCGTGAGGACATAACCTCTGTATATGGGGCGCCCGCTCTACCATCTGAGCCACCGGGCGCCCCGACAACCGCTTTTCTTAAAAACCCAACAGCTGTATTAACAAGACGACATAAAACAAGAAACAGAGCTCATAACGAGACTGTCGCTGTTTTGTGGTTGTATCTTCTCTGAGATTTATCAGCATTCAGCAGGAGATTCATGGTATATTATTGCCACACACTAGACAAAAACGTGGAGTGGTAAAGCAGTAGCCTGCACTTGTTGCTGTAAGTTGTGCAATAGTGACGTCGTAAGTCACGCAATATTGACGTTAGTCTACCAACTGCCGGCCAGTTTACGTTGCTTTAGAGGTTTCCTGTTGACGGTGCAAATGCCAAGAGGAAAAAAGACCTTATTGATGTTTAGTTTCCCAGGAACTCCCCACTGGAAAATTCCTCTCAACTCTCAAATAATTTCTAGAACTGTTTGGTCTAAAAAACGCCTGTTGTGTGACTACTGAAGAAGAGCATCACTTCAAAGTCAAGCTCGTGTGTTCAAATGTTCAAATGTTTTGACATGTAAAATCCTCTTTACTGACGGTAAATATGAAGATATTTACAAATAGCACTGTTGTCAGCAGCGGTTTAAGAACAATCATAGTGAAGATTATGAAAACACAACCGTACAAACATTTCACAGCTGAACAGCCCTTTAAAGGAAACTGCATAACTTAGTATTAACCTCAAAAGTTTCCTGTTGTCACATTTTCTAACATGGTCTGCTGCGGCGACTTTTATGTAACTTGTTCTTGTCAATGTCAGCACAAAGGTACAAATATCTCTGGTGCTGTAATGGCCTCCCTGCAATCGAGGGGAACTCTCGAGTGACAAACATGGCTTCACCCTCAGATCACGAGCAGCAATCTTATCGATCATCTTGAGCACTTTGGTATCTGTGGTGTTTATCTTCGGAAGTTAACAGCTTTGAGGTTTTCTCACCTGCAGCGGAAAAAACAGACGGGATCGACAGGCCTTTGAATGGGACACTCTGAAAATCAAAGTTACTGCGGAAATGTCACAGAGCAGATTACAAATTTGAAACCGCAGCTGCTGTTTTTGTAAATGCTGAGCAGATTATTTTCTTGTGGGTGAAACCGAGCGATGCAGTGCAGTCGTAGATGTGGCTCCTGCAAACTGTGATACAGTTAACAACAGCCAAAATGTCCAAACAACAGACTGCTTTCTTCAGTAACATTGGCAGTGCTTTGTTCCAGTCTCTGTAATTAATGCAAACAATAAAGTAACATTGCAACAGAAGAGATGAGTAAGCCAGATAATTATAGCAGAGATCCAACAAAATCATCTAATGCTGAGCTAAGATATTACAGGACTGTGCTAAACACTGCTATTATAAAACTGCTTTGTCATTTTCTTTGTCTGGAGACGGATACTTTTTCAGCTCAAAGTCTGAAGTTTTTTTATGTTGCCACTTGCTCCTGGATAAAGTTGTCGTCCATGTCTGAGCATTTTAAAATGCTTGTGGGTGGGGGTTAATGCTCAGAGGGAATAAAGAAGCCCAAATCTTTAAATTCCACTCAATGCTTTTGTTCCAAAACAGGGAAACAGAGTTTTAAAGGGTAAAACTTCTACTTTTGTTCACATTGGTTCCTGTAGAACACTTGAAACTTCAAAAACAAGTCACAAATATCAAGTTTCATTTCAAAAAGGCTCAGCCATTGTTGAAAAGAGGTGGGAAAAGTAGTTTTCAGCAATCATTAGAGAATACTGTATGTTTGGGACATTTTCTTCAGATTCAGATTCTATGTATTTTTAAGGTTATGAGTCATGGTATGGAGTGCAAACATTTAAAGAAGGGCAAAATTTTTCATGAGTTTACATACTATTGTAAATAATAACATTTATTTGTTTAAACAAAGATAGATGGTTTACAAAGTTATTTGGCAGGTACTCGACTTTCAACAATGCTTGTGCGCTTTACATTCAAACAAATCATGAAATTCATCCTCCAGGCACTTGTGGTTACATAAGTTACAAAGCCTTTCATTCCTTTTCAGCCATTTGTTTTTTACTTATTTTATTCAGCTATTGGAAACTCTGGAGCTCATTCTGTCACCTCCGCAAGAAATGCCATTTTAACCTCTCATGTTAGCTTCAGTCTCTTGACATTTTTATGCCTTCATTTAATCCACATTTAGCTCTCAAAATGAACATCAGCGCCCATGTCCACAGTAAGGAAGGGTCGTGTCATTCCATCCCACCCTGTAGCAGTTTGGCTCTTTAATGTGTTTTTTAAAATGGTTTTATTTCCTGGCACAAAGGAAAAAGCTAAAGCTAATGACTACTTATCTGTGCTTTTGATGAGATTTGTTTAGAGTAAGAGTAATATGAGACACCAGCAGCAGCAGTATCTTTTCAAAACCAGCTTGAAAAAGGCAAGAAGCATCTGATGAAGTCATCTTGATTCAGTGGCACTGATCAATAAGCACATCAAACCGAGCAGATACTGTATAAGTGCGACAAAGGCTGAAAAACTGTACGACTGCCCTGATTCTTTGAGCAAGTGTTTAACAGCTGGTGGCTTGCTGCAAGTGACTGTCTACAGAAGGCCTCAGAGAGCAAAGAAGAAGAAAATGAACACTGTATTTCTGTTTCTACATCATGTCCAATGGCTGGCAAAACCGGTGTGACAACTACAACTACTACAACAACCACAACGGATACAGTTTTCTCCTTCTCCTCCTTTGAACTCCAGAGATCGTCACACTGCACTCACTTTGTAAAACTCTAATTTTTTTAATCAAAGGACTGACTTATGAGTGAGAGCTGTGGTTGACCTTCCTCCTCTCCACTGCTCTACTAAAACGAACACAATCACTATAATTAAACTAGTTTTAAGCAATATTGTCATTTATTAAACCAAAAGAAAAGCGAGCCAGAGAGTCAGTTTTTATAGTTTTTCAGATATTGATGTCAGAAGGGGGGTGGGGGGTAAATAAACCAGTGAAAGCTCCACAGTTCAGCCATATCTTCAAAAGACGTGAAATGATCTTGTCATCGTCTCTCACCTTTCCATTAGCTTTGTAAATATGAAACATCAAAACATTAAAGCTGCGCTTATTAAAGCTGCCTGTGAGACTTTGATCATATCAAACTGAAAATCACCACTGAAAAACATTGCAAGATGTTCCAAAACGTGGAATGACTGAAGACTCATTATGCCAAATATATTATACACCCATTTCATACAAACTCTTCATCATGTGTTGCTATGGTGCCCTGTTTAAGGAGGAGTCTAGTTTATAACAACTGTATTTTTGTAGTTTTGGCCATTAATTCTATGTGTGATAACAGCCTTTTACTTAATTGCTGAGATCTGAAAATGTGTCAGCATCCTGAAAAAGAAGTGTTACGGGGTAAAATAGACATTATCACATTTCTGGTGAGAAACCTTATAGTCATTCATTCTGTTTCTTTACCCGTAAGCCTTCATTGAAGTAAAGATATTATGTTCTCAGTTCTCTTTATTCATTTTGGTGAGTGCAAAATTATCATAGCAGATGGATATAATTTCCAAAACTACAAAATTATGACCCAGGATATAAGAAAGCAGACATATTCATAAAACCAGCTTGAAAGGACTGAAGCTCTGTCTTATATTAACAACGCTGATGAAAACAGACATTACTTTAGGCTGTAAAATATCAGATTTTTAAGGATAAGAGAAAGTGCTCTGTGTCATTGTTGCCAACTGCTTTAGGTCATTTTTAAAATGCTTACACAAGAGAACTGGAGCCAGAATAACTTCAAAAATCCCCACACTTGGATATCAGTTACTAATTTCATTCACCATGAAAGGTCAGACTTGATCTTGGGCTTTGCCAGCAACCAACAAAAGGCTGATTCTGATGTGAGCTTTTTGTCCGACCACTCCCTGAATCTCCTTCTGCTCTTTCTTGAGTTTCGTCAAATAAAACCACCCACTCCAGTTTGTGACTTTCATCAGAGTGCAACGACAATTCCCTCGTGAAATTCGTGCATGAAAACGATCAAGACCTTCCTCGCTGTCTGCCAGCTCCAGACAGACTGGACTGATATTTGGCGTGTTCTGCTGCTGAGTTGGACGCCGTAAACAAACATCTGATGGCGGACGGTGGTGACAACAGCCCACAGAACACTTGTGGTGCCACCATTGGTGAGCGAAAACCCTGATGGAGAGAGCAAGGCTCCGCAGTTGTCCCTTTAGTGATGCACAGATGAAGGCAGAAAAGTAAATAAACAACTAAAATGTCAGCACTTGAATGTCTCCGAGGCATTAGCTGCACTGCTTTTTGCATTACAGCAGAAACGGGGCTTCTTCCCCAACAGCTAAATTTGGCCAGCAAAGTCTTTTTCCCCCACTCATCCAAAGGCAGAAGCTCCATTAGTTCCTCTGAGGGGGCACTTTACAGGCGACTTTGCCACTTGTGTTACTGCAGACACGACAAATTCCATTCCATGAAGATATGTATAATTTAGAGTATGTGCAGGTTTTTATTTGTCCTTGGCCAGTTGTGGACGTGGTGCTTTTATGTGTCCAGTGACATGTGATTCAGTGACACACTCGATGTTTTTAGCCTCAGCATGTTGCACTACGTCATGTTTATGGCTGCTTTTTTAACAGCAGAAAAGGTTTGCTGCTGGTTTTCAGAAAGTCGCTGAACCGTTAAGTCGACCTCTCGTTCAAAACAAAGAATCATTTCTCCACCGCAATCAAAACAGAGTGATTCAAATAAAAGACTGTAAAGAACATTAACATCCAACATAAAATAGCATTCAGTTTTAGGGTCAGGAAGCGGCGTTATTTTTCACTCACAATGTTTTTTTTGTTTTTTTTTTTAAATAAAGCTTTAGCGGAGAATTGTAAAGATTCAATGTCACATAAACTAACTTATAGCCTACATGGAAAAATACAGAAAATTAATACAATATCCTGAATCATCTCTGAACACGCGAGGAACTGTAGTTCAGTGTGAGGTATCACTGCAAAGAAACTATTGACTGCTACATGAGTCATATGACTATTCTTCAGACTGGGAGCAACACATGGAGAAAACACACTGCGTCTTCATTCAAAAAAAATGCTCAGTATATTGATTATTATAATACCAACAAATTGAACATAGTAACAGGATAGGCTGTTTGCAAAAATATCATACAGTTGATGACTGCTGAAAGCATTTACTAATGTCAAAGAATCAGTCGTCACACAGGTAATGTTGTTAAATTTAACTAGTTTGGTTACATTTGGGACCAAATCTACTTTGTAAGGTTGGTATGGAGGCTGAATTAAAAAACACTGAACAGTCTTGGATTTGCCCTCCATGTGTGATTTATTTTACAGATTGGAAAAGAAAAATTGAACAGCCCTTTTTAGTGTATTTACACTGCAAAAAAATAAAATGGCCAAAACCAAAAAGAGTTAACAGCTCAGGAGGGCAGGACAAACCTGAAACTAGACAAAAGAGAGACTAGCCTGTGCAACTGCAGGCAATGCCCCTTTAACCAAGCCTCAGCGACACCGTCATCCAGCTCTCTTGACAGCCTGGCACACACGAGAGCTCTACTGCCAGATTATATACCTAGCCCCTCCTGCTGAGACAAACCAAATTACAATTAATCAATTTACACAATTTACACAAAATAATCAATTCACCTGGGCGACAATACTCGATACTTACAATAACAATTACCAAGAAGTTAAAACACCTTCCCCAAATCATTTTGGGCACTTTAAGTAAGTTTATTCCCATACATTGATAAACATCCCTGCACTCTACCGCACTTTGGAATATTCCCTGGAGCCCCGTAGAAAACAGCTTGGACTCTCCTGGTTCCAGTTTGGCAGTAGAGACTGAACAAAGGAGCTGAGATGAGCGGGTGACGGATAGTTGACAAAGGATCACTTGTTTTTCAGCATAACGTATTTCAAGAAATATGAGGAAAATTTATGTTTTCTCTGTCTCATTTCTTAAAATCATGCACAAACATGGAAAAATATGCTTGTTGCTGTTAGCTATCTTGCAAAAGATTTTATTGCAACAGTAATCCGGTAGGCCTCCCAGCCATTTAAATTAACATTACAAATGTGATGTAGCCTGAGTTAAGCGGGTTACTTAGATTAACTAAGTTAAGTTAAAATAAGACAATCGCTGGCTTTTGGTTTTTAAGTGGGACACAAACCCATTAATTTATATCACGTCAGTCGGATCATAATTACTCAGACCACCAGAGGTCCCTGCTAACAATGAATATATAAATAGGTCAAAATTTTAGCTGCTTGCCAGACAATCTACAAGACTGTGTTCTAAGGAGAAGTTCTGAATACATGCATGATTTAACCTATGCTTATTAGCAAAGGTTACATTCAACAGGCGTCACACAAACAGCATGTTGTGACAACCGGAGGGCCGGAAAGACTCACAGAGGAGGGAACTTATGGAGTTTCCTGGTGAGGGAGTCAAACGTTAGAGGAAACATTTCCGTGGTGTGCATGAGTGTGCATGTGTGATTGTCACCATGGCTCAACAGAAGACAGAAAATTCTGTACAGGATCCAAAGATGATCAATCAAAAATGCAAACATAAAGTTGTCTCAGTAATTACGGGAGTGCTGTGACAGTTTGACAGGAAGTGATAGCTGACAGAGTCTGGAGACGAGCGCAGAGATTCTGCAGAGAGTGCAAATGAGAGACAAAACTTGATGCCTGCAACTTGAAAAAGTGATTTTTTTAACTGTAACACTTAACAGTTCAGCTCTGTTTTGATGCATGATGACAATTCCAGCACCTCATGGGTCCCATAACTGTCTACTAACTGACCAACTTTAACATAAGCCCACAGTGCAGCAATGTTTGGCCTCAGCAAAAAAACTCATGCAATGTGCTCATCATTATGGCCCTGTGACCAGAGAGGTGTCAATGTCAATACGGGGGCTGCACAACATTGTCAGTCATAAGGATCGGAGCAGCCATCGCCACAGATGTTCACTTGGCAGAATGATGCATAATGCTGCAAAAACGACTAATGCCCATAATGAGAATCAGATGAAAGAATGCTCATCTAACAGTAAACAGAGCGGCCGGGCCGTACGAGAGGGCTCAGCCAACGGGGACATTAGTGCCAGACTCAGTAATTCAGTCATTTCTGACTAAAATAAAAAAGAAAACAATGTGCAGCACAGTACGGCCCGGTAGTCAGGCTCTGGCCTAATCTGACAATTCACTGGAGGAGAAAAAAGGAGTGCAAGCAGGAAAATCATTTAGTTCTTTTGATGAAAGGCTTTCCTGAAGCTGCATGGATAGAAACTTACAAGTAGTGGTCTTACATGGCCACATTCAGACATCGGAACAGAGGATCAAAAAAAAAAAAGAGGAAAAACAATGTTTTGAGAATTAGAAAGAAAAGAGGATTTTTTTTCTTTTTTTTTGAGGGCAAAACAAATATTTGTTGCCAGGATCCTTTGTACTGAGTCCAGTGATGTGTGTTGCTGTGGTAAAGATCGAGACAATATAATTATAACGTACAGGAGGGGGATTTAAAGAGGCTCATCTTTTCCTTCTTAAGTTTAGGGATCTTAGACGTTGAAATCTCAGTCGTGTTCCTACTTGCTTTGACTGAACTCTGGCTTCTTAGAGAAAAACTCAATTACAGCAGTTAAAACAGAGGCTGTTTGTCTCTGCAGCAGATCAAAAGGGTGCTGTGGGTCTCCTGGCAGGTCTCCCCTTGAAAGGGTGAAGGGGTTTACGAAGTCTCCCTCTGGCAATTCCAAGCTGCTGTGTGCAATCTGTGCTTATGAACCATAGGCAGAGTCGGCAATCATTTGCAGCGTTTGTCGCTGTTGATTTTCAGACCTCTGGTTTGGGAGAATCTGTGTATTTTGAAGGCGTTTTTCATCTCAGAAAAACAAATGCAAATGAGAGAGACAGGTGAAACCAGGACAAGATGAAACATGGAGAGATCACACCGCACGCTGCTGTGCATCAAAGGCCACAAAAACACCAACCAAAGAAGATAAAGAAAACATCTTGGTTGTTGTGCTGAGCTCACAGATGGAGATTATATCTTTGGAAAGGTCACAACCTGCGATACTGTCCCAAGGATTCAAATTCATTCAAGCAACCAGAAACAAAAGCTGCAATGGCAACAACAGCAGGCGTTCGTCCGACGGTTGCTATGCAGTGCAACATGGTCTCTGCACAGGCAAACTGCTCTTAATGTAGAACGATGACTAAATTAAACACAGAGTTAAAGTCACTGACCTAAAATGAATGGAGCCTCTGTCTGTCTGTCTGAATGTCCCCAGATTTTCTCTACAATTGTTCAGTTGATACTGCTGGGGATCCAAGGTAACGCAGGGTCTAGTATAAGCTTCAGATCTGCAGGACTTTTTTAGTAGAAGTGCATATATACCTCCACCAACATGCACTGTGTGTATGAAAAGGGGAGCACTAGTAACTGTCACACCACCAAAGGCATGATGGGTACACCTTGGTTGCTGCTGCTCTCTACAGCTGTGTCCCGATTCAGCGACGGCATTCTCTGAAGGGTGTATCTGCAGACCGACTGCGTCACAGTGGTGTGACGAAGGCTGTCTCAATTCATCGGCTCCTTCAGTTTGTAACCAATAAATACCCTGTTGTGAAGGATCCGACTGGTGGATCCTTCGAAGCCTAATGTATCCCAAGATTCACTGCGCACAGCCGCCGATGTTTTTTTTTTTTTTTAAGCAAACATAACATACAAAGTAGTGGAAGTAAAAGGATGACTTTGAATGTAAGTATTAAAATAACAAACAAAAAATGTCTGGCCATATCTTTACATGCTCATTGGTTAACTGCCTTGTCATGGTTGCTAAGCAACAGGAGTAATTACTTGTGATGCAACAAGTGGTTGGTGACAAAAATACTGTTTTTTATTTAACAGAAGTTTTGATTCAGTCATGGTGGCCAACGAAGGAGTTTCAAAAAGGAGCCTTCATTGGCTGCGGTATTTGAAGGATGCAGCCTCTGAACTGAGACACAGCTCACATGACATTTAGGAACAGGTAAAGAAAGAGAGACTTCAAGGATCTGCAATGTAGGGAACAACAATGTGTCACAGCAGGTGTTTTACTCGGGTGTTTGTCTAGTGTTTGATTGTTTGGATAAGCAGTTCTCAAACAAGACTAGGTTGACCTAGTATATGGTTGGTCCTGTCTGGTGAATGTGTTTTTTTTTTTCCGGCCAGTGTGCTTTATTGATAGAGATAATGTGTAATATGAGCATGTTTGGATATTAGTAGTTTTTTATGCAGCAGTCTTAGTAAGTCAATCAAGATATTTAGGATGAATAATATAGTTGTGCTTCTAGGAACAACAGGGCGTTTGCATTACGTGGAGCTCAGACACTAATAATTTCTGTAGCTACGGGAGACTGTGTTTGGTCAGTGTGCAAATTTATGGATAGTAATAGGTATAGTCAAAAAATAGTGTTTACAATCACATTCCCTATATGTTATGTTAATTAGAATTGTGTTTGAGTGTAGTGTATATGCATATACATGATGTGGTATGAGTAGGCCTATATTTGAGTCCAAAGAAGTGACTTTGCACTTGGAAATGCATTTTTTCCCAGGCATTTATTGGTATGTCTGCTTCTACAGAGAACTTTCAAGGAATTTTAAGTGTTGAAACAATTTTTTATTTTCACATCTTTCCATTTGCACACATTTGGGATGGCTATTGTTTTTTAAATCTGTATTGTGTGTTTGGCAGTGAGTGTTATTTCAGGTGTTTAACTGTGGTGTCTAATGTCTGTGTGCACACTGAGAGCTGTTTTGTCACTTAGTTGTATCTATCACTAAAACACATAGGCCAAAAAAAAAAACAAAAAAACAAAAAACAAAAACCACATTCACCAAATGGGACCAGCAGTATACTAAGTTTTAACGTAGTCTTGTTAAAAGTTTAAAATCAATCGCCAACAACTTGTGTCATTAACCACAAGCCTCTAGTTTACATTCAGTAGTTTGTCGTCATTGTTTTTTAATGAGGTTATGATAAAACTGGCCGTAGTGAATGTTGTCATGCTAGCTAACTAGCTTCTAGCTAACTGCTACTAGCTAATTAGCCTGTGGAAAATACCTGAAAATGAATCGGCAGCAACGTGTTATTAGGTGTCATTCAGACTCCAGGACAAAAATGTCTTTTCTGTTCACTGCTGAGTGGAGGATCCATGTTTCTGACAAAACACTGTAATGCCAGGGACACACAGGAGGCTCAAGCTCTGCGGAGCCTGAATTCTCCCCTTTCCAGTTTGTTGTTAGCACGTCGCTAACGTTAGCTCGTATATACCAGAAGCAGTTTCTCTGCGCCAGTCAACAAGCGATCATACTCCTCTGGTCTCTCTTGTAATCACATAGCCTAAAGCCACTGCTATTACCAGCACAAGATGTTTTACATTATTCCAGTGCAAATGTACAGGCTACATTAAGAGCTAGCATGCAAGTTAGTTAGTGTCCTACGAGCTAACGCTAGCAACGTGCTAACAGCGAACTGATTAAGAATGTAGTTTCACACAGTGCAAACAGTCCACAACAAAAGCAAAGGCACACAGAAGTGAGCTTCTTATTCTTGGCTGTGTCCAGCATTGACAAACAGAACGGCCTTCAAGCTAACGCTACCGATGTGCTAACAGCAAACTAATTGAGAATGTAACAGCTCCGGAGGGACCTGTGTATTGTCGAGCACACCTGAAGACCTGTGTCGGGTCTTCCCTGTGCTCATCAAAATATGCTTGTAAATATGCTCAGTCAGCCAGTCAGCCAGCCAGTCAGTCAGTCACGGACATACCCATAGATTGGGCAGGTCCCTTCCAGGACCAGCCAAAAAGCAGCAGAGGCCGAGCAGTCGTCCCTTTCTGAACAGGCACATTTTAAACAGGCGCAACACGAGTGTGTGAAATCACAAATTGGTCGTCATGTGGAGCAGATGAGATGGGATTGCATGACCTGCTGTATGTGACCTGATATCACAACATTACTGTCCTGTCATTATATCTGGCTGCTACTGGCCAACACGTTGCTTCAAGCTCTGCATGTGATAACACAAACATTCATGTTGTGACTCGATGTGACCTTGGCAGCTTTTCTGTCTGTAGTGCTCCGGCTGTCTGGAAGTAAAACAAATTAGACTTGAACTTCAAGTCACTGTGTCTGAAGTGAGAATGCAGATGGACCAAACACAGAAGAAAAGCCTTCGAATTACACATTTAATTAAACTGATTGAGCAGATTCGATTGATGCCCTCCTGTGCTGCTAAATGTGCCGTAAAGACCTTTTCTGTTTGCTTCTACATCACAACGGTGAACTGACTACTTATGCAGTTTGTAGCTTTTATTTTGTTTCTCAGTTTCTTGACCCAGTAAAAATGTGAGTGAAGTATCTACCCAACCTATTAATAAATTAACGTGCCGTTTGTATTGCAGGTTTTATGTTAGTAAGTGAGTAAGTGAGCGTAGTAAGTGTAGTAAGTAAGTGAGTCAGCCACACGGCCAATCCACCACGTAGCTTTCCAGGTATTTCATTGTGGACACGGCTGGGAAGGTAACTTTGGAAATGCAATAGGTTACAAATTACTAGCTACCATATTTAAAATGTAATAAGTAATTTAACTATTTCAATTACTTTGTCAAAGAAATGTAACCTATTGCTTATGATTATTATTTAAAATTTCAAATGATTCAAATGTGTAAACCAGTGTTATCCTTACAGTAGTACTCAACAGTAGTATCATGATGTGGCAGGTGGTAGGTAGGCAAGGCCTTCCCCAATTTATTTAATAAGACTGCCTTCAGTTTCTATAGGCTACAGACCTGCAGATGTTTCCTCAGATTTAACATTGAAACTTGACGTTGATAGCATTTTAACAGTTGGTGAACATATTTTGCACTACATTGTTATGTTCGCACCCTTTTCTGATATCTGAATAAAATGTTTTCTTTAATAATACTGCACTGGAACATGCTTTCATTCATAGACATGTAGGCATGGTAGCTTTGAGTGTTAATGTGGATTGATTTAATTGGCAGACGTAGAGCGCTGCAAATTCAAACGAGAACCAATCAAAAGCATCAGAACAGCATCAAACTTCACAAAATGGCCTTGACTTGAAATGGCAAAAGAAGACATTGTGCATATGCACATATGGCCTTTTACAGAAAATTTTCAAATGTATCCCTTTTATAATCATTAACATTTTCAGAAGTAACTGTAATATGATTATACATTTTCACTCAGTAACTGTAACAGATGACAGTTACATTTATTTTGTAATTAAATTATGTAATTTCGTCACATGTAACTAGTAACTCCACAACACAATTAAGGTGTATACATGTGTACAATAATGCGACTAAAACTGAAATACTCTGCATGTCTTAATTCAAGTATTGCTTACTCCAACTATGACCTTATTTGGAGTAAGGTAATCAGAAAATGCTGTTTACATGGCAGTGTCTTATTCAGAGCATTGTCTCTATCAGGTTAATATCGGAATATTGATGTTCATTTTCATTTTATTTATTTATTGAATTGGGACAGTGCACATTAATCAACACTGAACAAACAATGTAAATGCACCGGACTTAGCATAAATGCTAATTTTCAGCCATAGTCGATGTTCATGTCAACATAGTGACTGTGTGTCCAGCATTTCTTGACCATCCATCCGATAGTTTTTTAGAAATTTCAGAATAGAACAAAGTAGTGCAGCAGCAGACTGACAGGGCCTCAGGAAGCATCATGCTGCTTGTGTGGCTAAATAATTTTAAGCAGAATAACCTTTAAGACATTGCTTCTGTAGAAACGGGAAACATGAACTGTTGTCACAGTGAGTGCCTCTCCACATGATGATTAAACTGATCTAGATGTGCACGTTGCACTGTGGGGCAGTGAATAACATGAAGGCAGATCTTCAAATTAACTCGAGTCATCGGAGTTGCTACGTTTAAAAACTAAAGACAAAAACACACCAAGGACTAATGAACTGATCGCACTCACCAACAAATTGCAGGTGACATCAGTGGATTTTAGTCAGGAGGTATTATTCATAAATATTGTATGAGACTCTCCACATCCCCTGCATTTGTATCTCCTAATGTACACATCAAAGTAAAGACAACAACATTTTGTTACTGCTGTCAAGGCAAAAAAATGTTTCCCTTGCTGCACTACAAATGAATCTCACCTGGCCTTTCTGTGCTCTAATAACAAGTGAACACACTGAACACAAATCCTGACACATAGCCATGGAGGTAGCACTGCCTTCTTTCTCTCCCTGTGTGTGTCTCTCCCTCTCAGCTGCACATACACAGGATGCACATGTAGCAGCATGGAGGCGACAGCATTGGCTTGGAAGGCGTCCTTTTGGAGGACAATTATTCTAAGTAGTTTTCCCATCAGCCACAGCCACGAGCAGAAGACCCTCGGGTGAGCCAGAACCTTTCCGAGGAAGCAATCGGGGAAATAGCCACTGTCCAATTTATTTGATAAGGCGAGTGGAGCTCAGACCTGCCAACAGATGCAGAAGGGAGGAAGATTGGGGCCGTGCTGCAACCTAGTTGTTGATATTTTCAGAGTTCAAATCACTATGCATACACAGTGATTATAATAATATTTGAGCCAGGGTTCAGGGGAAATATTCAAAGTTCAGGGCGCAAAAGACAACTGTTAGCTCTCAGTATACAGCAGCAACTACATGATCAAGCAAAAGTATGCATTACTGCTGCTCACTGGAGCATAAGATAGTAAGCTGCATGCAGCAGTGATTACAAGTGTGAGCGAAAGTGGGCAGCTGAGCTCCCCTTCAAGGTAGCGACCGTAGGCGATTAAATTCAAAGATCTTTTCAAGCAGAGGGTGGTGTCAGCGCTCCTGATGTTTTCTACGTTTCCCTTGAGGAGCTTCTGTTTCAAATTGGACAGCTCCGAGTAAAACCAGCTCTCTCTGGAGATCCTCACCCACACACACGCCAGTGTAAAAGAAATTCCATCCCTGTCTGGGGAAATACACACACACACACACACACACACACACACACAGACACACACACACGCATGCGCGCCTCTGCATGAAATAAATAGAAAATCACAAAGGAAGGGCCCACAGCATCGTGTCATTTAAAGCTTTGAAATAATCTCACTGTGCATAAATTTAATTTTTTTTTTAAATAATGTCGGCGTGTTGGTTGCCACGTTACCTTCAGGACATTCAGAATGATCACTGCACAACAAATAAAATGATCTATGTTTTATCAAAAGAAAAACGTTTTCAGGTCTCCCCTGTGCGCATTTTGTTGTCTCTGTTTGTTTTTTCTTTTGTTTTTGAATAACTTTTCTCTGCTCTCTTAGCTTTGTTCGCCTTTATCAGCTTTTTTAAATTAAAACGTACTTTTTGTGTCCTATAACTGCCATGTTGTCTCTTGTTGAATACCGGACAAATCTTTGAAGTTTTTAGTGACAGTCTCTCACTCTGGTGACACCGGGTCACACTTCATTCTGATAGTCCGTCTGTCGACACTCTACAAGTTATCAGTAGATATTCAGTCACATGTCGACAGTGTGTCAGTTAATATTCAACAAAAGTGTCTCACAGACTATCAGTAGACATTTGTCAGTAAATATTTGTAGACATGTGTTAGGACTATCAGATTAAAGTGAAAAACAGTTAAGAACAGAAAAAAATCTATAACCTATTAACAGAACACATTCATGCAGTAATTATATGTGACACGCATATAAACCATTTTAATAAAATGAAATGATTTTAGGTTAAGGCACCAAGACTACTTTGTTAGCGTTAGGAAAAGACATCGTGTCTTGTACTGCAGTGACGTGTTTTGTGGTCATATGTCATCTGATTCTTCAGCTGGACTCTTCTCTAATCTGTAGATCACTTGAAATGCACCTTATAGTCAACTGGCAGTTAGCTGAATGTATGTTACTTGTCTGCTTAAAGAGCTTAGTTGAATATTAACTGACACACTGTTGACATGCAATTAAGTGTGAACAGACAGACTATCAAAATAAAGTGTTATCCCCCAGTGGCAGTGTAAATAAGGCACTATGGCAGACCAACAATGAGGCCTCTGAGGCCCTGAATATTTAATGTTTTTGACAAATATGTACTCATGTCATTGTAATAATTAAAAAATATATATATTCTCATAAGCATTCTAGAAGAAATCCACAGTCTGAGAATCACTTCAACAACTGTTAAGAGAAAATGGCAACAGACCCTCTGATCTCTCATTTGCATGCTCACAATAATCATGTCAAGAATTGATGCAAGGGATTTTTGCAAAAGATCACACATTTGGAAATCTCTTCAAACAGATATGCGGCATCTCAAGGGGTGTATCTTTATAAGTAAATTTGCTCAAATGATCATGCTTTCTTTATTCCATCCCCGTGCAAAGAATTCATATCAAAAGTTTCCAGTTCATGATGTGCACACTGGAGGACTGGAGCGCCAAAAGTTAACTGTCTGCAATTTGCACCCAGGTGGCCACTGAAAAGGTAAAATGTCTCTTGCAGCGTGGAAAAAGGTTGAAAGTCGACTGTAGCTGCATTTTCTGTGAGTAAGATGTCAAGAGTTCTGGACTATTAAGGGGATGCATTGGTCTTGGTCTGTTTCTGATGTTACCAACAGTCCATATTGTCTTTATGTACAAAAATAAAACAAGAAACAAACTAACGCAATGTGCCAGCTGGGTCTGTGAGTGTGCTGGACCTTTAAAGTAACTTCACCCTGTAGCTCTGTTTCAGAGGAGGGTAACTCTGTCAGATGATCGGTGTCTCAGACAGGTCAGGTTACAGACAGAACCACTGCAGATTCGTATTGGACCTGCGGCTCAGCCCACAGCCAGTGAAACCACACATCTTTGATTCACACAGCACTCTGCAGACAGTTTTCTTTTGCCTCTCCTACAATTGATTTTCAAAACATCTTCAATAATCTGAGGCAAACAGAACTCCTCCGACATGTTGCTGGCAGCAGCGCTCTGAATGATGTCAATTATCCTGCAACAAATGACAGCAATACACCTGAGAACAGCTCTGAGCTATCTGACTTCCCCTACTTTGCAGATCTGACTCTTTTGAATGCAAATCTGCCTTTATTTCCCCAGGCAGAGGAATCCCTCCCTGCTCACCTACTGTATATCAAATTGGGAGAGAGCAAGAGAGACATCCCTTAAGAAAGAAGCATGAATATACTGTCTCAAGTAGCCATAATCTGCTCAAAAAGGAGAGAGGTTGTACTTGAAACGTCTTTGAGGTTATGCAGAGCAGCCGGCATTCTGAACAGAACTGTGGAGGGGAATCCTCAAGGAGGAGAGTGAAAACTTCAAGACGTCTCTCCACATGGAGTTTAAAATGAAAGACGGGGACTCCTTAACAGTGGTATTTCCAGAGAGAAATCACATTCCCATACAGCTGTCATTAACAGCCAGACAGTTAATGCTGGCCAGCCTCCAGGTAGATGGGCGTCTGTGGAAGAAGTTTCCTGGCAGGCGATCCGTCTGCATATGTTGATTTCTATCACAGGCTTGTAAATGTCTTGTCTCTTCCACGACATCCCATGGGTACTTTGCATGTCCTCTATGCTCTTGATTTTAGTTTTACCAAAAGTTTATCCAGTCCCAGGCCCTGACCTTTTAG
>JAPQLA010000006.1:23215161-23228074 GCA_029822935.1 Naso vlamingii | reverse complement strand
AGTAACGTTATTTCCATTGTCTTTGTCTCCTAAAAGTAGTTAAATATCGCCCCCTGTTGGTAAGATGTCTCATTGCTGCCACATAGTGAAATTCATTACATTGCTTCAAGAGTCACTGTATTTGCAATACGTTACGTTTGATCAATAGAAATTTCGAGTGATCGACAAAATCCTCAACGATCAATTACCGATCATCATTACCATACGCATGTCATCTGGCTTATCTGGCAGCAACTGTATAACCTCAAAATTCATATTGCACCAAGACTGCATTTATCATAACACACATTATTACGTATACTGATGCACATATTGTACTAAAAGAGACACATAGAAATGTTGGCAAAACAAATAAGATGTGAGGAGGGACTAAAGAAAAAATGTAAAAAGCAACAGGGTTAAAAGTGAGGATACTGCTGCAGATATTAAGGACACAGTTACTTCCATAAATATACCTGTTGTATTTATTTGTATTTTATTCCATATATGGTAATTTGCTTGTATTTTATTGTTTATTCCCTGTTTATTCCTTATATATTTTTATTTCAATTTCTACTCATTATTTAATGACTTTTACAGGTAAAAAGAAACTTGAAATCATTTGCACCGTGATAAGCAACACATGGTAGATAACATTAAACACAGCAAAGGATATTATTATTGTATTGCCATGGTAACCAACTTTGACATGTCACTACTCCCCCATCCTACTACGTGACATACACCCACACATGTCTGATAGTGTTGCCATGGACATGAGGAAATTAGGCCATATTCCGCAAGTTGCCCGGCGCTGCCCTCTGTCTGCCTGCCACGCCATCATCTGCAATAACAAGTTAAAGATCTTCAAAGCTGCACGACTGAAAGGAAGGAAAATCGGAAGGAACGAGGCAAAGGGAGAGTCAGAGGAGGCCCTCTGATTCATCTTTAAAGACGCTCCTTATTGCATCTTTAATCAGCTTCCTTGATGCGTAGGGACGACTCGACAGTTGGCTTCCAGAACTATTGAATTCACACCCTATTGAGTCGGGTCGCTCAGGAGGCTCGAGCTGGGCTTTCTTCTCCCTGCCACATCTCTTTTTTAACTCACTGCTCGTTTCCATCTCTGTGAGGGGGCTCAGAGAGGCAGGCTGCCTGAGAGCTGCAGTGGTGTACGGATGCTAACATGGTCAGCTAAATGTTTCAAGAGGCAGGGGATGTGACAAAAGCCTTCCCCTTGTACTACAAAGCCTCACTGTAACTTTGTCACACCACCCCATCTGACTGACACACTCCCACAGCCCCTCTTTCCTCTGATTTAATAAAACTATTTTGTAGTCGAGATTTCAGATGAAGGAATACATCAGTGGGAGTGAAGAACACTGGCAGGCAAAGGCTCTGTGTTAGGGAGGACGAATTGAGAGCAGAATAATACGACTGACATTAGATCATACATTTTTACAGAGGGGGAGTCTTAAGGAGGAAATGCTGGGGTGACGTGTGAAGACAAATGTTTGGGATTCCTGCAGCTGGGACTTTGTTAATGAATGGTTGACTCCAGTCTGGCTGCAAGGAGGAGGACCACACACACACATGCATACAGTACATACACACGCATACATACAAAACAAAGGCGTTAATTGACATATTCATTTCAGATTTCAGTCTCAGGACCGAAAATTACATCAACTGTGAGAAATGGGTCAATACGGCCTCTGGTTCGGCTTTTCAAAGGATTTTTTTTTTTTTTTTTTTAAATTAAATAAAAGAGGGAATTATACTGGAACTGTCCATCATCTGAATTCTGATTGGCCCATAAATGCATTCTGAGCTTTGTCATAACAGATGTAATCATATCGCTCCACACTGGTCATTAAATTACACAGAAGCATCTTGTACAAAACATATTAGTGAATTCTTCTTTTTTTAAAAATCTTATTAATGTTTTATATTGTCTCTATGGAAACATGTTCGCAAGGTGACACAGGGCCGGTTTTAGCACAATATCTGTAATGCAGAAGTCAGACTCCTGCATGCAGTCGGGTACCTGTGGGTAACCGATGGGTAACCTGCCAAAATGCTGTGTAAAAATAAACCACATGCTGGCGGGCAGAAAGTGAGAACAAAATTTTTTTTTTGTGAATAAAACAAATTAAAAAATGTGCAATATAAATCACTGTTATGCAGCTACAATAACTTTATTTTACTTTCTTTTACTTTCACTGACAAGTGGAAGCCCTTGACCGCGTCATCAATTTTGTCACTGACAGAGATGTAGCTAGCCGCTAGCTGCTGCCAGTTCGAACTTGGTACTGTTACATCTAAATGGACGACATAAAGGCATTTTGGCCAGTGGAGAATACCAGCTTGTGGATAAGACATTCGGGAGAAGTTTGGTGTGATAATAGAGCGCTGCAGAGCGGACGTTTTGACCTTGAACATGCACTGAGCCATGCATAGCAAGCTGAGTCTCAGTTGAGCTAGGGTGATAAGAGACGGCTGGGCGATGAACGGGAGTACGTCAGAATCAACGATGAGCACTTCACCAGTCATCTCGTTCCACTTCAGTGTGAGTGACTTTAGCCTGTGTGTGTGTGTTTCATCATGGGGACGGGTTTGTGCAGCTTTGCCTTAGATATAATGACGAGTAATGGGTCAGTTCTGGTACAGAGCTTTACGGGTCTGTGCAGGTGCAGGTTTTAAAAAATGGACAACAACTAAGGGAAATTAATATAACAGTAAAATATTGTTTGAAGTTTCATTAGATAAAACTCTTACAGAAAATAAACTCTCAAGTGAAAACACAGTCTATCAAATGAAACCTATTTAGAGCTGATGTAATGATCAATGGGATCTGTATTCATAAATGCATCAATGAACTGTTATGAGGTTGCTGTCAGAGTCTCATGAATAAATATTTAAAGTGTAATAAGAAAGTCCACTGAAAAAGTTGACCATCGGATGTTCGAGCATGTCAAACAGCTGTGTCATTGCTGAGGTGTTTAAAGTCAAACACGTGTTTTTGAATGACCTTGATTTACTGTTTTGTTTGGGTCATAACCTTCAGAGTCCCTCCCTTCCTTTTTTCTGTAGTTAGAAATCACATTAGTTTTCTGCTGGAGCTTAATGAGTCAGTGCGGCTTAATTAAAACGCTACAAAATCCTCTAAATTTAGATCTGTAAGAGATTCGGTTATGGTTTCCTTTCACAATCATATTTACAGTGTGTTTCATCATTGTTACTGAGTTAGTCAGTCAGGAGTGAGCGCTTCTGTTCTCGCTGCTGCCTTCACACCCATGAGCAGAGAAAAACTCACTTTCCTCAAGCTTTGTCAAGTGCAAATAATCATTTATTCTCTAACCCTGAATATTGTGTTGACAAGCGAGGAGGGGAACGAAGTGCAGAGAGCTGGGAGCCGAGCAGAGCGGAGCTGAGCCTCCTGCTCCTTCAGCTCCCTCAGCTCCCTCTCTCCAAAGGTGGTAAGGGTCAAACTCATAATGTAGCACTGGTAAATGTTATTTACTGGAACAGGCATTATGGTCCTTCTGAGGCAGGTCTAATGCCCGAAAATATATTGATGCTTTGTGGAAATAGGAAAAAAAAAAAAAGTAAGCTTGAACTCAGAGATGGCAAAGATAGATGTGTTGTGGATGGTGGCAAACATTTAAAGAGAAAAAGAAAGTACAACAGCTGGCAAATTCAGAGCAAAAGTAGTTCCAAACCTCTTTAAAACCTACTTTTTCATTTCATATTAATCTTGCATTATGCATCTTCCTAAACTGCTAACTGACACGTCATAAACCTGCAGCTCCTCTAAGCTTTATAGAGTTTTACAGGGAGTTTCAGCTCATTTTAGCTGTGCTGTCTCAACAGTTTTCGTTCACTGTCACCACTCTCATGGCATTGCTTACGTCCAAAACAAGAAGCAGTTTGCAGTGAACAGCCTTAAAAACCCATTACCTCACTACACGAGAGCAGCCCTACTAAAAACATAAAAGGTCTTCCCTTCGTGTTTTCAAAATATGTCCACGTTTGCATGGATGGTGCGCGGTGGAGTGTCAGAGTTTGGTAGTGGCTAGAGTGGAATGCGTTGACTTGCGCTAGTGTTGTCACCACGTTCACAGGCACTACACTTTCCAGCTTACACAGCCCGAAAGTAGGTTGCGGTTTCAAATGATTCCACACTGGAACCCGGTTTCAAATGTTTGTGGTTTCAGCATTGTCATGTAAAAGGAAGGCCGAACTGCAACAAGTGTTTAGTTTGATGCAAAAACTTAAGCTGCGTAAACTGTCCCATGTTAGCGACATGCTGATAAAGCTTAACAACTAAAGAGCCAAATATTCTCCTCAATAGTTGCTAGAGACCAAAATAGAGCTAAAAGTGATAATGACAAAAGAAGGGTTAGAAATTGATAAACAGGACCATTTAGAAATGGTTTTAATCTGTCTGATTGAAGGTACTCGTTACTCCGTGAGCTTATCAAGTCATTTATGAACGCTTGCATGTTTTTCTGATAGCCATGCATTGCACAACAATGCCATCAAACTCACACATACACTGTTGGAGGCTGGTAACAAGAGGGAGTCATGCTGTGGCGGAAGAAATGGTGCAAAGACGACAGGGTGGCAACAACAGAATACACTGAAACATCTTCTGTGCAAGTTCCAGGAATGCCACGTATTTGACACAAAAAGGCCGCTGCCCTCCGCCCTAGAAGCACATCCATTACTGGGGGTATAAATAAATTCTATGTTATATTAACATTAGCACCACACAAGCAGAGTCAGCAGATTTTTTCTTTCACTAAGAAAACCAAAGTAAAATAAATTCTCTACAAAATTCTCTCATTTGATCTATTTTACTTGATGCAAGACTGCTGATACAACCAGCTCGACTAAATCTGAATGAGTATTTATGGAGGAACAGATCAAGAAACTGGACTGATATGCAGAATCGATAATGGTATTGATATCAATAAAATATTATTAATTCCAATTCCTACTGCAGCTGAAAGTTGGTGTAATGAGACATCATTAACTGCTACAGCTCTTGTTTTGTTATGTTTTTATCCCTGAGGGGGCCTGAGCAGTGGGTGGATCAAAACTTGAAGAAACTCAATTACACAGATCAGTACAATTAGGACTTTTAAAATATGCAGGTGTATACATTATATGCACAGGTATATTTAACTGTCTTAACTAGCATAACAATAAAAATGCACAGTCATGTTTGGTTTAGGCTCAAGTAGAGTGGTAATAAAAACCAACTTAAACACTTAAAAAAATTCCACTGTTCATTACGCCGCCAGATAAAGTTCTATTATCTAAGTCTGATTTGCTTTTGCTATTTATATGCTAATGAAAGGAGGAGGTTTAAATGCATTAGTGATATGAGAAAATGTTGCGCGTATTTGAGTCTCTCATCTTTAATTTTAAGTCCACAGAAGTCAATTTAAGACAATTAACTGCTGTATGACAATTAATTATGGTTTAATGTTTGATATTATTATAGAATCTTAGGCTATTAGAATATTGATTATTGATTTGATGACTCTTTGCAGTTGAGACGACTATAACGTATTTAAACATGGAAGGAAATATTCTTCAACTGACATATGAAGCATTCGTTCAACTGTAAGCCGAGCTGTGTGTAAGTTTCTCAGTTAATGAGCAGAATGTGGAAACATGCAGTATGCTGCTGTAAGCATTATTAGCGGACAGACATCTAGTAATAAAGATAATAATGTGTAGATTCAGTTTGCTCTCTCCTCTAGTAAAAGTCCTTGAGCCTGAAACGCCTCCGTGTATTGCTGGTACTTCAGTGTGTGATCCACAACCATTACCTTTTTTAAACAGTGCAGGCCTGTTGCTTTCAGAAACAAACTGCTCTGAGCTGCAGTTCACTGCAAATTATTCGCACAATCCCGTCCTGAGCGAGGAGAGAAATCTGAGGATGTTAAGCCACTGAAGCTTCTGAAGGCAACCCGCTCAGTGCTGCTCCATTTTAACCCTATCGTCTTTACTTTATCCCACCTGAATTTAATTACTGCTGTCTGACACATCACTTGGCTCAGTGAGGGAGAAATTAATGAGAAGGATGGAATATGTGATTACATGCTCATTTGACTCTTAAGACCTAAAATGAACATAAATGGCAATGGAGAACATTGCACGGATTGAAATTACATAAGATTGGCCACACTTGCATGCACACTATGATCTTCTGCTGTCATAAAATGCTGCAACTAATTTTGAGCTTATGTAAAACCTTTATCTAATTATGTTGCTGTTAATGAGGCTGAATATCAAGACCGAGATGAAGACATCCAGTTCTGTGATGACTGTCTGATTATAAAAGGAAATTTGACGTGTAAATTCTGTATTTCTTAAAAATAAGTCTGCTGGGGACTTCACAGGATGCAGCCCTCACACTGCACAGCTTTGTTTACATGCACTCTCACCGCCTTAAGCCTCAACCTTAGACAAATTGCAGACGATTATGTGTGAGCATAATTATAATGGGAGATATAAGACTGCAGTTATGACAGGAAATGACTAAGGTTGGCTGAGGTCTACTGGGAAGCAGGCAAATAATCTATTCATCAATGATTCTGGTTTAAATGATTGCATGGAAACAGTAAAATTCAGGGAATGAGCTTCTGCTGTGCGTGTAAACAGCTTGATCATGTTATTTTCCCCAAAGGGTAAATGTGTGAATATAAACACATTAAATGTGACATTCAGGATGAAAAGAGAATTAATTTGGAGGCAATCTGAGCACACAGAGTGTTTCATCAGTGAACATTTTAAAAGGAGACTTACTTGAGAGTGAACTGCTCCACAGTGGAGTTGGGCATCAAGTAGAGGAAGATTCTGAGGGTCTCTCCAGGCTTCAGGGGCTTCTCAGGCAGCCTGAGGAACATGTTCTTGTCTAACTGCTTGTCCACCAGCAGCTGCTCCTGACTGGCCTGGTACAGGCTGATGCTCCCGATGCGCAGCAGGGGGTGCTGTGATGGAGGCTCTCCTCTAGAAACACCACCACCCCTGTGACCTGAGCCTTCACTGCATTCTCCATCCTGATTAGGCCCGTGCAGTGTGTAGTAGAGCTCAGCCTGGAGGGTCTCACTGGTCAGCCCATCCAACAGCCCATCACTGGAGCCTTTCCTGCGACCCAGCGGGGCTACATTGGTGTTAAACCAGGACGGAGGCAGCTCCAGCTGGGCCAAGCACTGCGCCAGGTTGCCTTTCATTCGGCAGGAGGTTTTAATTTCACGGACATCCCGGAAGGCGTGCAGACGGACGCAGGGCAGCTTGTCCTGAGCCTTGAAGTCGTCCCAGTCGCGGCCGGCAATGTAGAAAAATACCTGGACGATGGGATTGTTGGAAAAGACCCGTGCCTGGACAATGAAGGCCCGCACCTTCCAGTTGACTGTCAGCTGACCAGGAATATCCAGTGGACTGGCTGGCTGGAGCAACTCCTTGGACACTGCTTGGTCCCTGGCGAAAGGCCCAAAGCTTATGTTGATGGCAGGGAGGTCTTTTGTCTGGAAAACCACAAAACTCTCAGAGCGCTGCAGCGGGTGTCCGGTGCTGGGACTGCTGCTGCTCTTACTGCCGCCAACTGTTTGTCCTGTGATCTGAGCCTCCCGCAGAAAGAAAGCCAGTTGTGCATTGGACATTTTGAAGTTGGCGGGAAAGTACACATTGGGTGGCGAAGGACTGGCTGTCATCGCTGAGGAACTGAGGAGGGCATCTGAGCTGGTTGGAGAGATTTTACCTGCAAGAGCTGCGAAGAGAGGAAGGAGAAGAGAGGTTAAACTTTCAGAGGCATTTTTCTTTTTACAGAAAATTGAGAGTAAAAAAGAAAATAAAGTTGCAATTTGTTAGGCAGACAGATACTCAAAGAGGAGGGGGGCATTGGATGAAACGATGAATGAGATATGAGCAGGAAGTCACAACGGCCTGCTTTGCTCAGTCAGCCACTGAGAGGAAAAGGGGAGGGGGCCAACACCAACTAATCATATGATAACTGGTGAACACAGGTCAGGAACCCAGCTCACAGGCCATCCAATCAAACACACTGTTTACATGTCGAGGTGCAGAACAAGAGATCTTCATCAGGGATACCACAAGCTGTTCAAGCCGTGTTTGGCCATTCAACAGTTTTAACACAAAACTCTTTAAAATCTCATGAAAAAGGGGACATGAAGGTAAATCCGTGTAACAATAATAAAAGAAGGCACTTCTATTTATAAAGTGTTCAAACTGCTGGCCAACATGCTGCACTGCACTTGTTGAGAAAAACAAATCAACATGGCTTAACACCTAAGTTACTCCAGAGAAATCAAAGTAGGGCAAAAATCACTGCAGAACAAAGGGAATAAATGTGACATACTTATCAAAATTACCCAAAGCTGAGCACAAAAGCAGAGTTGCCTGTCCCCATGGTCCAAATCATAGATTAAAAGTCCCATATTCCAAATGGTGTTGTCATGGAAATCGCATCCTTCAAATCTGAAACAAATCAAGAGGATCTTTTTTGAAAGGAAAGCCTCTTCAAAAGGTTGTGTTGCTCAGCGGGCATTCCACAGAAGTTTGCCTTCTTTTCTTTTCTTTTTTTTTTTTTTTGATTCTCTTCAGAAGATCTCTGTCATGAGTTGCAAAAAGAAGAATAAATGAGGAGGGGAAAAAAGAAAACAGCTATAGCTCCAGCAGCTTCTTCACTTGGCCACGTTTTTGTTGCCGGCTACAAAGGTTCCACGGAGCTTCTTGAACTTGTGCTTGTCTAATTCCCTGTGGCTTGGGTCTTGGTTAAAGAGTGGTTCAGCCCCACGCAGCAGCTCTCTCAATCCCAGACTGTGCATGGCTCCAGGACACACTCTGATAGACAGGCAGAGCCTCCTCCCGGTTGGTGGGCTGTACGGGAACTACAGACAAAGCCTTTGACGCCGCCCCATCTTGCCACACCTAGTCTCTAGTCTATAATCACCATTTTAGCTCCCGGTCAGAGCTAAGACACACACGGCCCTCAGAGGACTCGACTTACACCCCACACACACACCGGCACCCACATGAAGGCGAGAGAAATAACACTCTGCAGCTCGATTCATCCTCTCCCTCTGGACGTGTTCAGGCAGACTCTTATGTGTGTGCGCGTGTGTGAGTATGTGTGTGTGTGTGTGTGAGTGAGGTGGGGCGGGGGATGGATGTATTGCTTGAATGCCTCTAGGCAGAGAGAGTGAGTAAGAGAGTGAGAAGGAGACGCGCAGAGGGAGGGATTAGGTAAAGATTATTGATGAATTAGCCTGGCTCTCCTTCCTTTCTGCTCCTCCTGCTTCTCCTTCTTTCCCTCCCCCTCCCACTCCCCCTCCTGCTCCTCCTCCACCCCCCCCCCCCTCCCTTTTCGTCTACTTCAGCCCCATGAGAAATCCATGAGAATGAGGGGATCCCGGCCGGAGGGGGGGAGGGGTATCTCAACTGCCTCCCTGCCTGCCTCACAAACATGTGCTTGGAATTCCCATAATAAAAGAGTGAGGAATCCATGGATGTGTGCACTTGTGTGTGTGTGAGTGTGTGTGGGCCCCCATAAACTGAATGGCAAACAGCGGGAGCAACAAAAGATGATGCCACAACTGGGGAAACATCCCGCACTTACAAATGAGCAGTCGTAGCCACAGAAAAAGGCTGCAGGAACTATAATGATGAGAGAAGCTACTTAGAGGCCGTCTAGTCTTTATCGACCAAAAGCTCTCTACCTCAGAGGAATGTTTTGTGTGTGTGTGTGTGTGTGTGTGTGTGTGTGTAAAGAATTTGCCTTAATCAACATTAAATGCAACAAATATGCACAGCAACCCACAAACTTCCTCAAGGGCTCCTCCACCAGAGTGCCATCTGCTCCACTCTCCTGGGTTTAAACGCAGAGCCACCATCTCAATCTCCCACAGTTACTGTATATTTTACCAGATTTTACTGCCAATCTCATCCTCAGGAAAGGATTGAAAAAGGGCCTCAAATATATTGATACATACCAAGTGTGCCTGCCCATTTTAATATTAACAGGCGATTCTTTTCCCTCAGCCGTTTGAAGCTCTGTATGATTCCACCACTGTGTTTAAGATGTAAGTAGATATTTGGGCATTACAGATCTCTTTGCTTGATTCCTCTCTATGTCTTTTAGAGCTCAGAGAGACCTTGAAAACCCCTGAGTTGCTGGGTTTTAAAAACTGAATGTGCAATGTTCTCCCATGTCGAGGTGTCCTTGAGCAAGGCTCTTATAGAAATGTGTCTCCATGTGTTGCACTAAGTACCTGCTGCTGGCCAAACAGCCCAAAACAAAATGGTTTCCAGCTTGCTGCTGTGTTTTTTTAATGGTAATTTAGTTTTTAAAGCAGTTTGTTTTAGGCTTTGTGCTGTTGACTGCATCTCTCTCCTGCATCTGTTCATTTAAACACTGGGAGGCTGAGGGGCCACATCAGGAGACTTAAAGTAAAACTGAGGCTCCAAACAGCTCGCGGACATTACTCGATAACAACACAACGTGTGCCTCTTCGTATCATCAGTAATGTGGAATATAATTGAGCTGCGGGATCAAGTCAACAGAGTGGAACAGGAGCAGGAGCGCAGTGCAAGGAGTTGCATTTGGGCAACAGGAAGCAATTATCTGATCAAAGTGAAAAAATACACAAAAACAAGTCAAATCAAAAGGAAAAGTCTCTGAGCAGAGGAGCGATGGTGGCTTGTTTCATTTATATTGTTTTGTACGATTATCTCGGCTTGATACAAATAATTATCTATTTACTGAGAGAAAATGAAAATCCTCCAAACAAGATCAAAACATTTTACACTGTTGTGATCATGGAGATGTGCTCTTAATTGTGTCCTGTTGCTCACTTTAAAGGTTTGGAGTCGATATTACTACTTTTAATAAATTAAAGAAGATTCATACAAGACTCATTTTTTAAAATGTAACAAAGTACAAACATATTAAGTCCCATTTTCCTTATCTACAAAAACACATTGATTTTCTCAACTTCTACCAATTTAAATATGCATTACTAAAGGGTGTGTTCCTGTAGCCCACAAATGTGCCACAAACTGCAGCCAGGATCTCAGTTTGTTGGCCCGTCTTCCGGACCTGAGGCCTGTACTACGAAGCAGGATTTATGCTTAGCGAGGTAACTTCAGGTTTGACTTTGGGTTTTCAGTCCGACATGGGTGGATTACTTGTATCACCGTGGTAACTTACACTGAACATCCTACCTGCACCGGTGCAGGTTATGTTCGAGATAAGAGATTGGCGGGTATAAAGCGCCGCCCACTGACCAATCAGATCAATCAGTTCTCTTAGAAAATGACATCACCATTCATAAAAGATCTCGTGGAGCTCAGAGTGCAGATCATGCAGAGAGTCTCTGAGGAGGGAGAGTGAGTTCACAGACCGACAAACCCCTTAAATTTATCTGATGATTTTTATAAGGATGGTTTATCTGTGTGAGCATCTTAAACTGTCTGCTGCAGAGAATGAATGAAGCACCAAAGCGTTTTTTCTTTTTGGACTTTAAAATATCAAAGTTAAGCACACTTACCACTTTGAATTATATGTTACATTTATTTTTAGTTACTTCAAAGTCTGTTTGGGCCCTGATTCTAAAAATTTGAATGAAGCAGCTTTAACGTTAGTATCATAATGTGAAATACACATTTAATAATTAGATATATTTGCACTGTAATGGTGCTGCAATGATATTAGATAGGCTGTAAAAGTAGTCTGAGAAGGAGCTTTTTGTCATGCAGCAGTTAGAAACTTACAGATCTCTCTCTTTATTAAACTCTGCTGCAGGTATTTTTGTGATCCAGCACTCATCAAATGTGTGTTTGGTTTTTTTGTTACCTTTGCATTAATATTAAACTTTGCTGCTTCGTCGTCTGTGATTTTGTTTTTCCTGGTCTTCCTTCATCCGACAGCTGCAATTGCTCTTCATCTGAATTACATATTGGTTTGCTCTTCATATTTAAAACATGTCGCTCTGCTGCCATTAGACAGCTTAGTCCATGTTTAAGATTGGTCACATGCTTTAAACTCCACCTCTTTTATGTGAACACGCTCACGTGTAAATCAGGAAAACCTTGGTTGATTTACCGAGCTGATAACCAGCTCCCTGTGACCGCTCGGCTGGATCTCTTTAGTTAGGTTTAGTGAAGCTGGGTAACGCAAAGAGACCCAGGACGTGTTAAACTCCGCTCATGGTACAGGGCCCTGCCAACTCTTTTCTTATTTATCCTCCAAAACAAAAACAAATAAAACAACAAACAGAGAGACACACAGACGAGAAGGGTCGTGGCACAACAGTCAAGGTGTAAACCGAACTGTGGATTTTGAAGAGTCAATTTTTTTTTTAAAATTTTATGGCTGTACTTTATCAAAGAGATCTGACGCTTCCATCCTGACCCATGATTACTTCCATACTGATGCATTTGTGTTAGTGTCCACATTAAGTTTTCCAGCCGAGACACTTGATCTGAGAGGATCTCTCGTGTTGTGCCTGAAGGTCGCTGACTTCTGCCCAGGAGACTCCTAATGCCTTTGAATGCAATGAAACTGTACAATGACAAAACACGCCCCGAATGCCATCAAACACAACAAATCCTTTGCTCCTTCCTCTCAACCCCGAGGCCTTAATGTGTCACTCGAGAAGGTGATTACAGCCCATAATGCATCAGGGTGCTCTTGTCTCATTTCAGTCTAACAACATCAGTGGGTAGGTGCTTGTGAAGAGAAGCGCGGACACAGATGGGTTTCCAGTGAGGAACCCTATCGCCTTCCTCTTCCACTTGATGTCCTTTTAGACCTCAGGCCAAATTGAATTGAATTCTCTTCCTGTTGTGCTCCCATTATGTGAAACATCTGCTCTGTGTGTGTGCGTGTGTGTGTGTG
>JAPQLA010000006.1:23187747-23201023 GCA_029822935.1 Naso vlamingii | reverse complement strand
ATCATCATCATCATCATCATCTCAAGCAGAAACTGCAGTTTGAACAAACGATTCAAATAAAGTTTTTTTTCCTCCACCAATATATGTTTCAGGAAACGAGTAGGATGTAAAAGAGTGTCTGCACTTCACTTCAACAGGCGCTCAATCAACTGTACACCATAAGACAGCTTAAGATGAGGGCACTGAGGTCTCTGAGCGAGAGATTCGCTTTTGTGTGAGACTAAAGCTCGAGTAACTCAGAGGGTTTGATTCGAATGAGACACGCTGACGCGAGAAATTTTATTGTTATTATTTAACAACACTCTAACTTCATCTAAATCGAGCTGTATGCTGCAACCTCTCACTTCTTTTTTAAAAGCTTAAAGGGGCATACACTGAGGACAAAGCTGATTTATTATGTGCATATTATCACACACGCTCCAAATCTGTAAACAGCTCTGATTTCATTTGTTGTGACACTCTGAACGAGCCCAACAAAGAATCAATCTGGAGGCCATTTATCCTTTGTAGTGTTAAATATACCTCAGTAAAAATGATGAAAACAAATATTAGCATAGCCTCAAGCTCCAAAGACAGAAAACAGTGTGGAAATATCCGTTCTGGAGTTTTGGAGCTTGTACGCTTAATGTGCAATAAATATGTTAGCACTTAAGCATTTAGCACTTTACTCACAAGTTTCAATACATGGGCAGTGAGCAAAAAATATATTAACACTTGCACTTTATCCTTGCATCCTCCATTTTCATGCAGTAGTGCAAAGTGCACTTTAACTCACAGACTGTTAAGCACCATGTTGTTGATGATGTTCATTGTTTGTTTATTTGTCTGTTTGTTTTGTTCAGTTTTCTTTTTGATTTTATTCATGTAAAGTAACTACATAACACCATGCCAATGCTTTTCATGCTTTTATTGTATGATGTTCTGGAATGTTTTATACCTACAGTCATGCACTGTGCCCAAACCAAATTTGTGTTTTCTTATTTGGTTTTAGACCTCATTAACACACACATGCACACACATACCCACAAAAAAACAAACAAACAAACAAACATAACATAAATTTCAATGGATGATTAAATAAAATGCAGTTTGCATGTATTTTGTTCCCTTTACATGATTTGTCACTCACACGTTGGTTTCAGTCTTCAACACTGATAAGCGTTGATGTTTCCAAGCATAAAGGTAAAATATATTCACATCTAATTTAGACAATTCCCTGACAATGAGATGTGAACAAAAGCATAAAGCAGATATGCTTTTACATTGAGTCACTGACGGAAACATCAGGCAGGTTGGCATGTGAGGACGCATTCGACTGACAAAAGAAGAACTTACAGCAGGGTTTCCCGTCCCTTTGTGATTCTAAGTGTATTGTTTCCTTGTTTCAAATCGGGCGTATAAAAGGAAACAATTCAAAGTCACCGATAAGGAAAGATTTTCTGATCTTTCTTTAGCGACTTGGCAGATAAAAGGAAACAAGTGGTGAGATTAAATATTCACGAAATCCCAACATGTGGAGGCGTATGTTTTATTGATTGAGAGCAAAGACCAATAGTCTCAGGTTTTTGAATTTAAAAGCACTCAGAGAGTGAATGGAAGCTTTGCGCACTGGAGAACCAGAGCGAACACGGGAAAAGTGACGGAATCGTCCCACCAGAGCCATTTTCCTGATACGCTACAAAGGCTAAGGTCAACACTGTGCTGGGGAGGCTAATGGAATGCACTGAAGCTCTCCACTTACTGTAGAAGCATATATGGAGGCAGCACTCACCGTCTGGGGAGATATTATGGCTTTGGGTTTGAAAAATGAATAGAAGAGCGAGGAGACAGTTTGTTTAGAGATCAAACGGCCGAGACAAAAGAAAACGCTGACGAGGATAAGCCTCACCCAGCTCGGACGCTGGTTAAGTGGATGTGGTGAATGTCAGATTGAGCATTGTTCTCTAATGGAGCTTGCTCAGGGAGAAGTCTGCGCATTTGTTTTCAGACCATTAAACAGGGCAGAGGCCTACCTGAGTGGCTTCACAGGAGACTGCAAAGATACAAATGGTTCCTCTGCAGGAGAGGAATCCATGAGGGAAAGTCTCAACATGAGGAAATCATAAAGGTTATTGTATGGAGTGGTTTGGTTTTGAATGTGCAAAGACTAGAGGGGGCGCCAGTCAGAATAACGACTGGCATGTACCACCCCTCTCGTTCGGAATGAAAATTCTTTCCAAATGTGCCGTATCCGATCAAAAACGTCCACATGATATGTTTAAAAGAAGCATTTTTATTCTGATTAGGATTTATTCTGATTATTCGTGTCCATGTGAACATGGCTTTTAATGTGTTTTCATGTTTTGTATTCTGTCTTGATGCCTTTTATGCTCTATGTAAAGCACTTAGAAATGCCTTTTTGTTCAAGTGCGCTACATAAATGAACTTGCCTTGCTTTAAACAGCCTTTATTCTCTTGAGTTACAACTCAGGCTTGGTATCTAAATTCATTTCTCTCTAAGTACTGACCAAAACGTACCAAGAAGTAAAACTGGAATTTAATATTACCACATTTTAACTCAGATATTTCCAGAAATCAAACAAGTCTAACATAAAACAAGCTTAATTTAGGCACAAAAGGCAAAAATTTAATTAAAGTCTTTATCTGAACCTCAGTGTGGGACAATGGATAAAGAAAGTGGGTTGACAGCTCTCTGCACAAACACCAATTCATCATTACACAAGCAGGGCTAAAAGAAAAGCTGTCAAAGCTGCTGTTTGCAGAAATCTGTCCAGGTGTCCAAAGTTTACTTCCTATTCTATATATGAAGTCTCTTCTGTGCTGCAGTCAGAGGCTTGAATAATCACCACTCAGAATTTTGTCTGAAGGATTACAACACAGTCTGCAGAGTGCTTTCTCTCTGTGTCATGGTGATAAAACTGTGAATGGGAGATGGGCGGCAGTGTAACTTGTCCCCGGCCATTGCAGAGATCCTGCAAACAAAATACTCGGACACAGTAAACACGTCAGAAACATCGTGATTGCTAAAGTGAAAACCGAGGAGGTCGGAGCTCATCACAAGTCTGTCACCCTCCCTTCATTTAACAGTAACCTGTGACCTCTGTCCATTTGAGTGTTTGCAGTGAAATGCCAAAATGCAAATGTAGACAATAGAGATATGAGGATAAAAAGTGTCTTATCTAAGGGTTCAATGGGTCAGTGTCAGTCTGCCTGACTTACAACCACTTTGTTTTAGAGAAAAAAACAATCATAACGACTGTTGGATGGATGATCACGTTGAACCATCTTGAGCTGACCTGCGTTTCCTTTCTTCTGCAGAGTTTTACTTGCTTTTTATGTGGTTTGGATTTTCAGTGTTGGTTAATCTGCACAAGGACAGGTGCAGGGCTTTTTCTTTTGTCGCAGTGATAGTAGGGAAACTCTGTTCAAAGAGAAGGAGTGAAGATGCTGGAGCAAACTGATGAGAGAGAACAGTTTGACTATTGTTCCCTCCGCAGAGACACACTGACAGGCTGAACGTATGGTGTGAAAGCAAGATGTACTCAATCATTCAACTGTATAAAAGAGAAAAAGAGTGTGTGATGCTGTTTGCCTTTGCTCATTCCTGCTTCAGTATATAGTGAGCCCATATACATGTGGTTGATTAAAGTATCTTTAAAGACAAATTGCTGCAGAATTCGGTTCTTATTCTCAGCAACGCTCTTACTGGAGAATTGCTTCAACAGCGCGGGGTAAAGTTCACCATGCACAGGAAGTGCTGAGTGTAGTAAGCATTTGAGAGCAGGTATCAAGACACAGGTTTGCAGTACTGAATGATGTTTGCAGTAAAAACATACACCTACTGTTAACCGCGGGGAGGAAAATATGACGATAGGAACTTTGTCACACAATATATTAATGGTAAACATGCTATTTATATGGCTGACAGTTTGCTAACATCCTGTATAAAAGTCGAGAAGGCAGCAGCAGCTTTTGTCTTGTCCCATTTCAGCGTGTGAGCATGTGGGTCTTTGCTAAAGTTGGAACACACCAGTGCTGGGTCCTCATTTATAAAACTGTGCGTAGAATCCACAGTAAAAGTTTGCATACATATAAATAAGGAAATGTACGTACACCAGAAAAATTTCAGATTTGTAAAACCTGACGTACACCTGTTGGTGCATAACTTCCTTTCATAAATCCCAAATGAACTCAGAAAAGTGCACAGGTGTCTCGCCCTCTCCACACCCACATCCAACCGTAAACGGTCAATTCAGAGCATGCAGATGGTCACTGGTTTTGTTCAGTGGATCACAGGTACTGCAGACAGACAGTCAGCTGAAATGTGATTTTTTTTTCTGACACAGTAAACAAAGTGATTGAGGGTGAGGTGGACGTTAAAAACATGTTATTAATTCTCTCTTTTCGCGTTAACCTCCCGCAGTGCGAAGACAGGGAAAGTCATGCATCCATCAGCATTTCACACGTGTGGCAGAGCAGTATTTATCTGTTTGCAGTGATCAGACCGATTAACTTGCCACAATGATCGCAACTATCAGTGATACCCCTCGTTCTGTAATATCATGATCCATTTATTGATGTTTTGTTATGGTGAACTGGGCCTAAATTAAGATGAAGACTCATGATGACGATTTATTACCAGGCTTTGGACATTTATACAGTCTGTGCAAGTGATGAATCCGCACCAGGCGAATCAGTGAGGAGATGGGAGAAGGCAGCGTGTGTGTCAGCAGAGTGCGTGGTGTGTGACACGCAGTTGTGTTCACTGCAGCGGTTTGAGCAGATGCACCTACGTGAAAACTAAAATCATAGGCTACTTGCTGATTAATGCACGGTATTCTTTCTTTAATTCTGACATCTGACTGATTTAGTTCAGTTGACAAGAAAACTCAACAGTCACATATATTATCAGTCCTTCTCTTATGTCGGTGCAGTTTACATTAAATATAGTGTATGTACACAATGGACATGAACACAAGACCATGGGTGTGAAACTGGTCCATGATGCTTGCTGTTTTACGGTCTCCAAAAAGAAATTTCCCCAAAATATGCTGGATTGATTTATGACACAACTGAAGGAGTGAACATGTTCATTTTTGTTCACAGCAGCCAAATACACCGAATGTTTCCCATCTTTCACAGACTTCCATTGCCTGAAGCAACAACTGCTCCTGCAGATGACACAGTCCTGATATAATTAGGAGCACCACTGGGTTCATTATCATTCATCGTACTGTCACAAAGAACAGATTTAATTAATTGTATTCCTGCCGTCATAACATACAATATTGGCCTGTTTGTCAGCTCTCCACGCTGAAAAAAAAAGAACAGATTTTATCCCAAAGTAGCTTTTCTCTCACAGATCAATTAGCCACTCCAGCTGCAGACACACACACACACACACAGGAGCTGCATCTGAGACTGCACCAGAGGGCGAGTGAGTAATACTCAGCACAAGGTCAGAGTGCTGTTGCTTTAGCACTTTGCAAACAATAATTCTGCTCCTGTTATATATATAAAAAAAACTGCTTTGCAAGCTTAATCTTCTTGGTCATGGAAAGATTAGCCTCTGCTGTTTATCCTGCACATGATAATGAAAATTGTTACACAAGGCGAGCGAGCAGCACTGAATTTAAGATGAAGAAGCAACTTTTGACTAACTGACCCAAATTCGTCCTCTCATGAACCAACGCTGTGCACTGTAAACATCATCTATCTGTACCCTGTTTATTTTTTGTGGTTTTGGTTGATTTTAGTCTTCATCATTGTGTCAGTTTTACAAGAGCTCTTCTACATACATGTGTAATTTTCTTAGTGCAGCAGTGATGTTCAACACAACAACGCCACACGGGAAAAAAATGAATAATTCATCTTTTTGTTCACACGATGCAACCAGTAGATGTCTGACTGTGTGTGCTGGAGAAAGCAACCATCCAGCATTTTTATTCTTAATTTGTAACCTTAAAGTTGAGAATGGACCTACTTTATTATTAATTTTCTCCAGCACCTGCAAACAGCTCACAGGGATCAAAAACCTGCTGTTCGTGTTTCTATTATTCCAGTTTGCATATTTAGGTTTCTCAGGACAAGCATAAGCCCTTATCCAGTCTTAGTATTGATAAATACAACCTTTAAAACAAAAAAGTCCAAATGCTTCAACTTCTGTGGCCTCACAAAAGAAATAAGAGAATAAAAACTCAGCTCATAAAGAATCAATAGACAATGGAGCTAAACCCAGCCCTGACAGCTGAAACTTAACAGATGAGGCGACCCTGAACGTCTCATTACATGCGGTGGACGGGCCGGCAGCCTGCAACAGCTGCTAACAGTCGACACCAGGATGTTAAACTCTTGGACTGTGAGTTTAAACCTGCTCCATCACACTAATACCAAAACAGCTCGACTCGATTAAACTCGTTAATAACCGTTAGCTGATGTTGGCAGTGTGGTTTGATTTTCACAACGTAAACAGGACATTCCAGTAAAGGTCTTGAGAGGAAGAACGGGTCAGGTTCTTTCTGTAGACTCTAACCACTCGTCCTCTGTTACTGTTTTTCAGCAGAAATAAGATCGTGTGCATTTCAAATGATATTTCACTTTTCCTTCCAGTGTTCCTCCACGGTAAATGGGCGACTTCAAAACTGCTTGCTCTCTTTTGCTGGCAGTCTAAGGAGGTTCACTCTTGAAAACATCAAAACTGTATGAAAACATCCATCCAAAACTCTGAACTGCTTGTGTGGTATAATCCAAGTCCTCTTTATCATGTCGTGTGCTCAATACTTCCAAAACACTTAAAATCCAACACATCCAATTCAGTGTTTTATATCGTGCCATTTTCATTTGCTTATCCTTACATTTGTTTCTTCAAAAACACTGAGAAGTTATCCCAAAATTGTAAGCAAATGACAATGGCTGGTGCAGAGAGAGAGGAGTCTCTGAAGTTCTTGGTGGAACCATATTTATTCGAGCCGCAGTTCACCAACGTTTAGAATAACCGTAACACGTGACACAAAACAATGGATCAGATTTGTCAGATTTAGAAGCTGTCTAGCTGAGATAAAAGTTGTTTTTTTTTAAGTATTGAGCCTACGACACAATAAAGAAGACTTGGATTATACCACAGGAAGCTGTTGAGAGTTTTGGATGGAAGCTTTTAGATAGTTTAGATGTTTTCAAGAGTGAAACTTCTTAGGCTGCCAGCAAAAGGGAACGCGCATTTTAGAAATCACCTGTTTGCTGTGAAGGAATGCTGGTAGGAAAAAGGCATCTAACGGTGAGTAACTGATATACAAAACAGAATTTAGCAGCAAAATGTGACTTTAAATCTGTATGGTTGCACAGAAGAAACTGACTACAGACTGATTCATGAGTGATTAGATGATGGGGCAGGCTGGACAGTGCCGTTCGTGTAATTGAAAATATGCACAAGTCTTCATAGTCTCATCATTGTAGTTCTAATTGTTTTCGCCTGATAGGCACCTTTACACCCCAGTTTAATCATCAAAGTTAACTTTAAAGTTCTCTGCAATTGACACAACATTCACAGTCCTCCACCTTTCACAGTTAAGACACAGTCCCATCTGTTGGACTGTCTCAGGAGAAAAGAAACACCACTTTGTCTCCGTCTTTCACAACTTTATCTCCATATTGATTCTTTTGTGGGACAGAGAACTAGTCTCAGCTGTGACAAGTTGAGGAAGGCAGCATTAAGCCATCAGTTGTCTGACATCAACACAACCACGAGGAAACAGTATTGATGTTGCTCCAGGTGGGACAGGTACAGACGGTGCAGCTGGAGGTGTCTGCTTCAGTCTGTCCTCGTGTCAGCATGAGTGAGGAACCTCGCCGCAGCCTTCACACCGAGCAGATGGGAACAAAAGAGGTGGCAGTTTGTTGGAATTACAGAGGAGCTCTCATAGATAATCTCCCAGGATGAAGAAGTTTGAGGCAGGGCTGAAGGAAGACGGGTGCATCAATAATTTATGAAAGGCGCATCAAACGGGCACAGAAGTGAATTCATGTTTTGGAGCGTCTACGAACACAGGCAGTGTTCAGCTGCAACTTCAGATCTGAAGCTGTCAACAAAATTCTAAATTTAATCAAAGCGAGAATATATTTTTAAAGTGTGTAATGAAGCTGCATCCTCATGAATGATTACCAACATGCAGCCTAGTGTCATGATCAGTTGACATCATGCTGCTGGTTCAGCTGGATGCAAATGACTGCAGCTCTGATCACTTTAACAAAGAGGAGTACTGCTCGTTTGTGAAGCAGAACAGCATCACCTCAGAGTCGAGTCATTTGAGTCTTGTGTGCATTGCAGCAGATGCTAATCCCTTTGAAAAAATACTTAAATGGCTTCTACATCCACTAAACACAGCGTGCTGAAGAGGTGGAACACACGACCCTGAACAAAATAACAGTACTCAGGACAAACTGGGTGCAAACAAAGGCACAGACTTGTGTTGTGTGTAACGCCAATTCATTTTTGTGACAGGAGCCACAAGCACAGCACAATATGAAGAAGTGGCTGGAACAGGATGAACACACTCTCAGTAGGAGGAATAAATTATCAGTAGGTGGACTTGAGGCGAACTTCAATATGGTCAATCACATCAGCTCCTTTCATTCCCTCTAAAAGTAGCAGTCAGATGCCAAATAGACCAGAGAAAATCCCGAGCCACTTCTCTGAAAGAAAACTAGCAGTCAAGGAGGTGTGGAGCACAATTATAAAGCGTCCTGAATATTATGTGTGACTCCAAATGACAGCACAGCAAATATATTACAGAGGGCAAATGATGTCCTTTTAAAAACTGTGCCAACATGTTTCAGCTGATCTGAATAATGATGGAATTTATCTGAGTTCAAATGCTTAAAAGACTGTTTTCGTAAAAGGGAACCGACTGTGGTTGTGAAATAAAAACCAAAGTCTCTCATTAGAAAAACCAAAGTTGTAAAAAAGCTTTGGATGTTGATCAGAATAAATCGTATGAATGTGCACGCTTCAGCACTGCAGAACCGACAACTTTAGTTTCTTTCGACCATGACAATGATCTTTTACTAATCTTGTTGTTTTAATTGCCTCATTGCATCAATAATGGAGGTGGGAGGTCAGAGAGCGCTCTCATGTCTTGTTTTTGGAAAAGTCTTATGGATGATTCAGGAGGGCTGACTAACAAGTCAGGTCCAGTTACAAGATTTTTCTAGCTCTTTAAACTACACCTGAGCAGACGATGTTTGCTGTGCTGTGATGGAGATGCAGCTCAGATTTGAATTGTTTGGATTAATTCTGATACGATAAAGGATAAAACGATCTGATAAAGGCTAATTTGACTTTACACTGAGCAATATATTAACTCTTACAGTACAAACAATATTAACAAATTCACATTAAACAAGACTAGGCAAGCAGAGTTATGACCGGACCGGATATATGGAAGTTGTGATATGTGTTGGTGAATAATGTGCAGCACTATGTGTGTATAATAAACATTACCTTGCTGAACCTTAACGTTAAGTGTAAGTATTGTAGTTTGACACTTTTCATAATGTGTTGGACAAATGGTGAATGTTAGCAACGCCGTGTGCGTCAAATGTTACAGCTGTGGTTCTTGACAGACAGTTGTCCTGAACTGCACACATAGCGGTGATGTCACTTATCAATCCATAATAGTTTTATGTAAGACGGCGACAAAAAGAACGGCTGTGTTTGAGCTTCAGCTAAGTTTTGTTTAGTGGAATGCTGCTCACCACAGGCGCAGGTAAATAAAATTTAGCAACTAAAGTGGTACTTTTGTTTCAGAAGAGTGTCGCCACCACCATAAGGAGGAAAAAGTCAAGCCAAAAACTTCCTCTACACATAGACTACGTTACACGAGTATCGTAATCATAGCTGCAAATTTACAGCAGATGTCACACACACATGGGGTTTCTAACATTCGCCATTTGTACAACGCATCAGTCGCTGCTCTTCAGGTGTTGGGCGTTTCAACAGTGGAGTCAGTCTGTCAGTAAACCCCTGACACATTAGAGCCGTTCCCTTTGATCCGGCAAAAAGACCAAACTACAATAAAATCCCCACAAACTACTTTTAAACTTTACTCTCGACTAAGTCTTCTACAAATTCCAGCTTCTGCTTCAACTTCAGGATTCTTTTGCAAAAACATAAGCATATTTGCTGTCTCCAGCAAAACGCAATACCGCCCCCCCGGCTCTGGCATTTATTAAGTGGCACCAAAATGAAGCTTTGAAATCTGCATTATGCTTCAGTTCAGTAGGTATCAAACATACCGAGTTTCAGCACCCATCTCAAAATGCAGCAGCTCAGATGTCATCACATCACCTAAACATACAGCCTTGCTTACGTGGAAATGGCTTACAAATTTGGGGGAAATCTTTAGCAACAGTAAAATTAAGATGAAAGCTCTGGAAAAAACACTGGGTGTCAAGTTATTATCTTTTCGTCAAAATACCATTTCCAAAATCACAAAAATCTAAGATTTTAGAGGACAAATTCAGTTTTAAGAGGTAAAATGAAATGTGTTACTCTTAATTTTTTTTCTTTTGTATGACTTCTTTGCATTAAAATGATTTTAAAAGTTGCACTGACAGCATATCCTGGTTGATTTTAAAATTCGCAGTGAAGTTACTACTGTCTTACATGATCTGACAGCTTCCTGTGAAAATCCATTTTGACAAACGAATTTATCATTTTCTTTTTATACAGAAAAAATTGTGGCACAAAGCAGAAAACACATCAAATCTTTAATGAACTGCATAACAGAGCGTGGTGAAATTGCACTGCAGCACCTGATGTGCATAATTAATACCTCCGCTACACTATGTTGCCCATTTGGATGAGAGTGGGTTTGTTTGATGCCACAAAATTGGCTTTGCAGGCAAGTTAAAAAAAATAGCCCAAAGTGTCAAAACTGATGAAGCACACATGCATTTTTTTCAAACAGTTTAGAGGAAGTTTTGGTTCATGCATTTTATCAACTTGCAGCCATCACATGGAGCCAGCGCTGGCCACCCAAACTAAAGTCTTGCTCATTTGGTTTGGCCATGTATGTTGAATTTCTCTCTGAACAGGAAGCTCATCATTAAGACTCCAATAGTTTCAAAGACACCAACTGCCTCCATCATCTAGGCCAGTGCTCTTCTGTGGAGCAAAGGAGGACGTCCAAGGACCAGATCAAAACCTGCTCTGCACTGATCTGCCACTCCATCTGTCAGAGAGGAAGACGTGGTCACAGATTGTTCTGCTTGGCAGCGAGTCTGTCAAGATGCTGTCCAACACTTGAAGGAAAACGACAAAGATGCAGGAGGAGGAAGCGAGATCTGGCTGCTCTTACATCAACAACCGATTGTACTACATTTAAAAGTCCTCCCTTGATGACAATGTTTGTTTTAAGATCTGAATCTTTTTGTCTTTCTTTATTTGTGCTCTTTGGTAAATTTGTCTGTTTCCTTTTTTTAATTCCTTATTTCTTACATGATCTTTTACCGCGATTCATTTTATTGGTGAATTTCCAGTGCTTTAAGTGAACCAGTACGCGCTGGTACGCAGTACCCGCACTTCTAGATTTTATCCCCTGGCGTACCAGGACTTTTTACGGCATACCAGGACCTCCCACAAGCTCAAGTGTCTTTTGGCAATTCATCACGTTAGGGTGCACTATGTGACGCTCGCCTCTGTCTTATCTTGCTGACAATGTGACGCTCACTCGTTTGTTCTCGCAGAAGTGGAACGTCACTTCAATGCTTACCCTGGGATTCCAAAGGTTGCGTGAGCGCTCCGGAACAGCTTTGCTGTGGGTTTACTCCGTCCATTAACACCCACCAACTGCATTTCAGAGCAAGTCACAACAATGTTGGATAAATGGGGAAAAACAAAGGAATAAAAATAGACAGTAATGTTGGCGTGGCTCCAAAAGGGCATAAAGAGACTGCAAACCACAATGGATTCTGATGATGACACAGCTCTTCAACAGTCAAATATATGTAGTCAAATACAGAGGCAGAAAATTTTAAGTAGTTTGTTTAATAAATCAGTTAATTAACGGATATATTAATACATTTATTTAGTGAAAAGCAACATTATCTTCTCGTAGGCCTACCTTTCACTGTAGAAATTCAGAGCGTAGACTGTTACTTGATGATTTGCTGATACTGGCCGCCTGATACACGTGCCAACAGATACAGGGAGTACTGGCACTTATTTTTTCCCACTTAGAGCGCTGTGAATTTCATTTTCAAGTGCAACTTGCAGCTTACTTTCAGTGAATTCATGAAGTGCTCCTTAAGTAAACTTGATGTTTGGAAGAGGTGGAAATTACCATCAGATAATAGGGAGAGCAGACAGTCAGATACTGGATAGTGTGTGGGAGAAAGATGGTTCATAGAAGCTGAAAGTCAGTCAAATGTTAAAAATGCTTGAGAAAATGAGGAATCTGCTTCATGAATCTGAGTCCATATGAACATTGTCTTCTGAGGCTTGTAAATAGTTACGAGTTCTGGTGTGATGCTCGGATATGGTTAAAAAAATTTATTCATGCATTCAGTGTGAAAGGGCTGCGGTTGAGGTGTGGTATTATCAGAGGAGCACTGCAGAGCAGAAATGTGGCTGATTCTTATCAAAAGCATATGTTTGAGGCATGCAACTTGTTTAGTTTGAGACCAAATTTGCATGCATGCATAAACAGTGTTTTAGGGGGATGACACAGGTGCAACAAATGGCTGCTCGCACTGCTCCGCCACACGGCTGTGTCTCATTAAAATCACTGACAGATGCACATATCCATCCCCCACCTCCCCCAACTGCTTCCACTGTAGACTGCATGCACCACTCACTAATTTTTACGTTTCCAAACATCCTGCAGGTGTGAGTGTTGCCATAAGGGCTCATGAAGACGGACACCCGTACATCTGCCTACAGTCATGAGCCGTCAGACACACCACTCTGCTCTTACTGATATGCTTTGGAATTAATGTTAATTCTTGCAGGATCAAATCAAATTTTACCAACTCAAAGATTCATTCTAGCTGCTGCCATTTCAATGCTGTCACTGTGGAATTACAAATTATTAAGCTATTCACATTGATGTCCACATTAATCACAAGCAGCATCACATTTCATTTGAATTAAAGAAATGTGGTCTTTATGCAGATTAATGCCATTTAGAACGGTGCTAGAATTTGGCTTACGTAGCGTCGTGAGCGGCACATTTTAATCAGGAGTTTGGCAGCTGGCACTTGGGCTTAAAATTATTTGAAC